>CM077504.1:28773310-29358310 GCA_039654745.1 Houttuynia cordata
CGCACGCCCGCCCTCTATCCAGACTGTAGCTGCAGAACCCAAACCTCCCCAGCGCAGCTACAGTCTCCCCTCGTCACCTCCGCCGCCGCTGCCGCTAGGGTTCCAGTCGGGGATTCCTATTCCGATTAAAATGGCGTCTTTCTCGGCCCAGATTCACGGACTCGGCTCCGCCGCCGCTTTTGTCTCCTCCGATAAACCCGGCAAAGGAGCACGCTCCGTGTTCTTCGGACGGGGGCTCACCGGGGGGAGCCCGCAGTCGGCCTTTCTGAGGATGAGCAAGACCAGGAGGGGGAGCTCGGCTCGTCCTCTGGGTCCCGTGCGCGTTGTGAACGAGAAGGTTGTGGGTATCGACCTTGGGACGACGAATTCGGCGGTGGCGGCGATGGAGGGCGGGAAGCCGACGATTGTGACGAACGCCGAGGGTCAACGGACGACGCCCTCGGTGGTTGCGTATACGAAGAACGGGGACCGGCTTGTCGGACAGATTGCGAAGCGGCAGGCGGTTGTTAATCCGGAGAATACGTTCTTCTCTGTGAAGAGGTTTATTGGAAGGAAGATGTCTGAGGTCGATGAGGAGTCCAAGCAGGTCTCGTATCGGGTTGTGAGGGATGATAATGGAAATGTGAAGCTTGAGTGCCCTGCCATCGGCAAGCAATTCGCCGCAGAGGAGATATCGGCTCAGGTTGAATTTCCTTACAAATATTCTAATCGTAGCGAGAACTAGTTTACGTTTATTGAATCTTAATCGTCGAATGAAATACATAGTTCTACAAATAGTGATAAGAAAATGTGGTCTGTTCTCGCGCAATTAATTTGTTGAGTGCGTGTTCCGGGGATGATAAAATCTTCCGTCTAATCATTTTTATTTAGCATAATTGTTGCTTAACTAGATAATTGGTATCTTTTATGTCTTTCAGGTGTTGAGAAAGCTTGTAGATGATGCTTCTAAGTTCTTGAACGATAAGGTCACTAAAGCAGTGGTGACTGTCCCTGCCTACTTCAATGACTCGCAAAGGACGGCTACCAAGGATGCTGGCCGGATTGCGGGGTTGGAGGTACTCCGTATTATCAATGAACCCACTGCTGCTTCACTGGCCTACGGGTTTGAAAGGAAGAACAATGAAACCATTCTTGTGTTTGACCTCGGAGGTGGCACATTTGATGTTTCTGGTAATTAAGATCAACTTGAAACATCTAATATTTTTTGGTTTAGTTGGACAACTTGCTATTAGATATGTACATGGATGACTTTTTGAGCATCATCAGAAAACACTTGCAAATTATTTGCGGATATTGGAATAAGTAGACGTGGCCTTTGCAGTTTCACTTGATATAAGTAGTGTATATACGATGACTATATGCTTTCTGTTGATAATATGTGTACTATTGGAATCTAAGTTGGATTACCTGCCTGTTCAAGCTATGTTTATAGCTCTGTTTCTGTCTTGCAGTCTTAGAGGTTGGTGATGGAGTGTTTGAGGTCCTCTCTACCTCAGGGGATACACATCTTGGTGGTGATGACTTTGACAAGGTTCGTTGAAGTTCTTATTCTAAAAAATCAACTCATTGGAAGTTTCATGTTGTGTTGCAAGTATAGGAAAGATATCTGCTCATAACTCCTTATTACTTTAAACAGAGGATTGTTGACTGGCTTGCTGCCGATTTTAAGAGAGACGAAGGCGTTGATCTCCTTAAAGACAAGCAGGCTCTTCAGCGGCTTACTGAAACTGCAGAGAAGGCCAAGATGGAATTATCTTCTCTGACACAAGCCAATATCAGGTTAATTTTTGTTATGAAGAAATGCATGCCTATTTGCCACGTTTGTGTTGCTTACTGAAGTATTTGTGATATTCCTTGTCAGTTTGCCGTTCATTACTGCAACTGCAGATGGTCCCAAGCACATTGAAACAACCCTTACAAGGGCCAAGTTTGAAGAGCTTTGTTCTGATCTTCTTGACAGGTACAGAGTTTAACGCCCCGTTTTGGGACTTCTGACTGCCTGGGATATTAATTTTCGGATGATAATTTCATGTTATATATCAGATTTGATATAGCTCTGTTGCTCTCTCTCTCTCTCTCTCTCTCTCTCTTGGAAAAAAGGAATTTTTGAATGACATTGGTATGAAATGCTCTTCAGACTGCGAAATCCTGTGGAGAATTCCTTGAGGGATGCGAAGTTGTCTTTCAAAGATCTGGATGAGGTGATCCTGGTCGGCGGGTCAACAAGAATCCCTGCTGTTCAAGAGCTTGTGAAGAAGATCACTGGTAAAGAGCCCAATGTGACTGTCAATCCTGATGAAGTTGTTGCTCTTGGTGCAGCAGTTCAGGTAAACTTAAAGAACTGTCGTTTAGTTTGAAGTTATGGAGCTGGACTGTCAGAGCATGATAATCGATTTCAAGCATATATGTGGCTTTTTAATGTCATCCAGCTTGGTTTCTTGCTGCTTATATGTTGATGAATTTTAAATGCTACCTGCCTTTGTGGTCATTATACTAATTTTAATTCCAAACTTCTCATTCTGATAAGTTCTGTGAATCATGTTGATAGATACATTTTTACTGCTAGTATCCAGTTTATAGTTAATTTATGAAGTAATTAGAGTTCTGCGAATCATGATGATAGATATATTTTTACTGCTAGTATCCAGTCTATAATTAATATATGAATTATTATCTTCTACAGAGAGGAATATGGTGTCTAGGTCCATTAAGAAATGCTGTAATTTTTTTATTTATTCTTAAAAAGAAGTTGCTTAATGTGTTGATTGTTTAATCATCTAATTTCAGGCAGGGGTCTTGGCCGGTGATGTAAGTGACATTGTGCTCCTGGATGTTTCTCCATTATCTCTTGGTTTGGAGACACTGGGTGGGGTCATGACAAAAATTATTCCAAGGAACACCACATTGCCTACTTCCAAATCTGAGGTCTTTTCAACTGCAGCTGATGGTCAGACCAGTGTTGAAATCAATGTTCTTCAAGGTGAAAGAGAGTTTGTAAGGGATAACAAATCACTTGGTAGCTTCCGGTTGGATGGAATTCCTCCAGCCCCTCGTGGTGTCCCGCAAATTGAAGTTAAGTTTGATATTGACGCTAACGGCATTCTTTCCGTCACTGCGATTGACAAGGGCACTGGCAAGAAGCAAGACATTACAATTACCGGGGCCAGCACCTTGCCAAGTGATGAGGTATGTTTTTATAATGCGTGTTTTACTTAAGGTGTTGTGCTATTGACCTATTTTTGCCTGACCTCCGTGAAATACTTGGCCACATCGTACATGAAATTCTTAGCTACATGGTATGCAATAAGAAAGTGTCTTAGAGCTTTCAGTTGATGCAATCCAGGTACAGAGAATGGTGAACGAGGCTGAGAAGTTTGCCAAGGAAGACAAGGAGAAGAGAGATGCCATAGACACAAAGAACCAGGCAGAATCTCTTATCTACCAAACTGAGAAACAGCTCAAGGAACTAGGAGACAAGGTACCAGCTCCCGTCAAGGAGAAGGTAGAGGCCAAACTTAGCGAGCTCAAGGAATCTGTGTCTGCTGGTTCAACACAGGGCATGAAGGATGCCATGAATGCCCTCAACCAAGAAGTAATGCAGATCGGGCAGTCACTTTACAACCAGCCTGGAGCAGCAGATGCCGGCCCTGCTCCTGGGCCTGAGGCTGGGCCCACCAGCAAAGCACCTGATGGTGAGGATGTAATTGATGCGGACTTCACTGATAGCAAATGAGATATGCAAGGGGATTTCTCATTTGTATGTATATGTTATGCTATAATGAGGATTGACTGGGATACAGCTTGGCATAATTTTAGCATGTTTATTTTTTTTAGTTATTATGTGGGATTTTGAGATATGAGAATTGTAATCAGGAAATTAAACATTTTTTGTAAGGAGATAAGATTGTATGAGCAGGCCCACAAGGCACGGTGCTTTTTATTGCAAGAGCTGCAGTTTGGACGTACTAAAAAATCAAAAGAAAAAGGGTGATTTTTTCAACACCCTAATTTTTCACAATAATAACATCACGTGCTTGTAGAAGCTAAAGTTTTTTTTTTTTACAGTTGTTGAGTAACATCATATTATTCTCATTCACGATTTTGCTGGTAGGACTCCATCACAGTTGTTACTTGTTACTTTTGTAAGTGAAATGCCATTGTCAAATAGTGAGAATTGAGAATTTTGTCAGTCGACATCACTGGCAAAATGTAACATTAGGGTGTTAATGACCATGCTAGAAAATGACTTTCCAACCCTTCTCGTAAACACCCATGAAAAAAGAGCTGTAATTTGGCCTTCCTCAAGACTCGTTCAAAAGATGCAAGTGCACTAAAGTGTCGATCAACAATCGGAATCTAGGCTGATTTTGCTTCAATGTCTTGTAAGCAGCGGAAAAGAAGAGCAGAATGAAGGTTACCAATAACCCCGTAAAAGTGGCAGTAACAAGAAGCTGTAGTTTCTCTATATATTAGCCAAAAAAGGAGCTGAAGCGTCTCATCTGCCGTCCAAGTGTTTCAAGTTTACATGTGACTCAAGTTTCACTCTGCGGTTTCTCCACCATTGAGATATATAAGAGCAAATTATTTACTCTGCTTTTGTACAACTCCTTCAAAATGAGGAAACTAAATCGAAAAATATGCCTGAAGTACTTCAGAACTTAAAAATCTAGAAATTCAGAGTGGGTTGCGCATCTCTCCACCAAGGTGAACTGTGTGGTCCAGAGCAGCGTCCAAACTATCATCCACGTGAGCATAACAACCACAACTAACAGAAGAAGAAAGAGGACTGCATTTTAGCGACTAGTGGGTTACGTAGATTGCCAGAATTGCTAGAAACATATGTGAACGGAAACACTTGCGAATATATATATATAAAAAAAAAGAAACACTTTCAATTATGATGCAGAGACAACACAATTTTACAGTAAACAAAGCAAAACATCCATTCTACTAGTTTTAATAAAAAAACTTACATCAAATATAAAAACAAATCACAATGGAGAAAAGAAATGATGAAAAAGCATTAAGGCAGATATTGGCTATTTGAATGAGCACTCTCAGTAGTTCCAGTCCGCGCACAAAAACACTCCCGCATCGTTCCATTGCCATCATCGTACTAGAATAATCTACAATGAAAGCATTATGAATGCAACAATTTGGAAAGACTGGAATCTGATCAAGCAAATCCAAGAAGCCTCTTACACGCTCTAAATATTCTTATTCTCCTCTTCTTGGATCCAGTTCTCACGTACAAATCCTGAGGTGGAGATGAGAAGGACTCACATGGGTCCTCAAGAATCCTGCTGTATCCTTCTCCAACCGAACAAAATTTCCTCATTGAGAAAGCCCTTCTGACCGCTGATTGAACATTGCCTTGGCTTTCAAATTTGAAGCTACGAGAAGAAGCTGAGACTGAGCGGCCTCTACTCAAAATGACACCGAATTTCTCCCCGACACCCTCGTTTGGATCTTGCTCTGGTGTGGTACTTTGGGTTGGAGATTGTTCTTGGGATTTAGGGTTTGGTGTAGGGAATGGGGAAGAAGTGAAGTCTGACAAATGTAAGGAGCTGGACTTCATGTTGCGACCAACTTCAGTCCTAGAATGCACTTCCATTCTTGGCTGATTGATTGTGTGAGGCGAGTTGCATTTATAGGTCTCTTAACAGTTGGGTCTTCTAAGTTGCAGAAGAATTGTTTTGGTGGTGATAATTGGCAATTACTGTTTTTCATATGCAGGTTCTCTTTCGTGGTCCCTTCTGTTTTATTGGCTGAATAACATTGAGAAGAGGATAAGGATTTGGGAATATGTCCAAAATCCATAAGTATGCCTCTACTTGTTTAAGCTAATTCCAATTCTAGCTATGCATTTGGAGGAAGAAATAAATCTAAGAGGAGAAGCATTAAGTAGGGAAAGTGGTGGTTTCCTCAATTTGAAGCAACATCAACGTTAATAGTTCGCATGTGACATTAGATCGGACAAGGGCATTTAATGGCATCTTGGATGTTCATGCAGTGGTTCTATTAAAGCAAACATCAGAAACCCATAAAGATGTTTAGTCGGATAGAAAAAAGGCAAAATAAATTATTGTCTTCAAAGCTAAGAAAGAACAAAGAGCGAACCATCTACACTAGCATTAAATCAGACATGAGTGTCATGGGAAGACATAGGGAACCACCTCGTGTTGCCTAGATTCTCGTAGCCCTGTTCTTTTTCAGATACGCACCAAAAATGCCGAACAAGTCGTAGAACTCAATTCACTAAAACCACTTTGCTGCATTATACAGTCGAAGAGATTAACTACTAAAACAAAAGGAGAAGAAAAGAAAGACCAGAAGTGTGTAACACAATGAAGATTAAAAGCCATGGCTTAAAGAAAAACAGTAGAGTCATGCATTTTTATTTCGCAACCGAGTCTCTTGATGAATGAATACATGTTTTGAATGTAAGAGTTCTTACTTAGAGCAGCTGCGTCAAGCAATATAAATGTAGATTACATTTGTTCTTGTCAGCCTAGAAATATGTCCCTTCTTATGGTGTAATGTGGGACCGTATGTCCAGTTACAACCTGTCATTGCGTTTGTTTTGTTTGGAGAACGTACGTCCTGCCTTGGTTGGTGAGCTTTGGACTGTTGGGAATGGGTCTCTCTCTCAGTCTCCATGCCCATGCACATGATAATGGCAGACTCAACTAATAATTCAATTTCCACAAACCAAACTCTGATATTAAGCATAGAAGGGGGTTCAGTTTGTTTTAACAGAACGAAACTATTCCATTTACCGATTATCATCGTCCGAACACTCCCACATATGCAGCAAAATGAAGAGCGATACTCACTCTCAGTATTGTTTTAATATTTAGATTTTTGCAACACAAGCTTTCACGTATTTAATAACATCATTTCTTTAAAAAAAACAATATTTGATGCTCACACATGAACAAAAGTAGAAAATGTTACTGGAAATAATGTTAATGCTAGAGAATACAAGAATGAACTACATCACAGCTATCTTCTTTTTTACTCTTCTCCTTCCGAATTTTTGTTTCTCCCTCAAAAATTTCAAAATTGATTTTTGAATGACAAATAGCATTACTCTGTTGTTTTTTTAAAAAAACTGTCATTCGGGTATAAATCAATTGAGTCAATGTATTTTCTTTGTACTCCTAAAATTATGCTCTTCCAAATGTATACCTGAATACAACGGGAGAAACACACTGTTAATTGTCAACCCTAAGCAGCAAACTACATCGTGCATTCCAGCGTGGACCACATGAAATCGCAGTCATTCTGCATTTTTGCTATTTCACTGTCTACTAGACATTATGTTTTGATTAAGGGGGAAGCATGCTTTTGCCGAGGAGCTAAGTCAAAGATCTCAGCCCAACTACTTCCTGTGTCTTTAACCAATTGTTCATCTTTCATCAACCTCCTTACCTCATCCGCCTTCGCCCACATCTTAGCCTCTGCATACATATTAGCCAGTATTATATAATTACCTGAATTGTAAGGCTCCGTCTCAAACAGTTGATCTGGGCCAACCAGAGGTTCCCGTGGACTCTGCAATCCCCAAGCAGAGCACCCCATGTGAGAGCATTGGGCCCCATAGACGCCTCGTCTAGGTGATCCGCATGACCCAGTAAGTCCACCATGCAGGCATAATGCTCTGTTCTAGGTTCTATGTAACCCAGGTCAAGCATCAACTTAAAATATTTCTGACCTTGATCCAGAGAACCCCTAAATATGCCGACGAAGGTCCTACTGTTAGGCCGAACTTTGGCTGTGGTCATCATAGAGAACACAGAAAGAGCTCTATCAAGATCTCCATGGGTCGCCAATTCGGCAATTATTGAGTTGTAGGACACTACATCCTTCTTGGGGATCATTTCAAATGCCTGGAAAGTTCTATCAAGACAGCCGCATTGCACATATATATTTACTAGTGCATTCTGCACACGAATGTCTTGCCAGAGCCCAAATTCGACTATACAATGTCCAACCCACTGGCTCAGCTCCAAGCTTCCTAATTGTGCTGTGGCAGATACAACGCTCAGCATGGTTATAGCATCCGGCTTTAATTTGGCTGCCAACATTTCTAAGAGCCCAAATTCGACTATACAATGTCCAACCCACTGGCTCAGCTCCAAGCTTCCTAATTGTGCTGTGGCAGATACAACGCTCAGCATGGTTATAGCATCCGGGTTTAATTTGGCTGCCAACATTTCTTGAAAATGCTTGAGCGCTTTTTCAGGATTCCCATTCATGGAGTACCCTGATATCATTGCAGCCAATGCAATCACTTCTCTCCCTGTGTTACCCATCAGATCAAACATACGTCTCGCATTTTCCATGTCTCCAGTCCTGGAATACCCGGTAATCATTGTAGTCCAAGACGCGGAGTTCCTTTGAGGCATTTTAACAAAAAACAGTTTCGCCGTCTCCATATTACCAAGTCAAGCCCATCCATCAATTACAGTGTTCCAAGTAACAATATTTTTGACAGGTATGTTGTCAAAGAGCTATTCAGCCTCCTCCATAAATCCATTCTGACAATAGACTTGAATCATGGCGGTCCAAGAAACTACATTCTTAACGTCATGCTACCTAAAACCAGCTTACATGATTCAACTTGTCTGCATTTAGCATACGTGTCAAGAAGAGAAGTCTGCACATGAGCATCAGATACAAACCCTGATCTCATGATGTTCGCATGTATTTGTTTACCTTCAAATAGAGCCTCACGCCCACCACAAGACTTGAGAACAAAGGGGAAAGAATAATTATCCAGAGGAACTGTCTTGGCTCTCATTCTGTAGATAAATAAAAACCGCTTCTTTAAATAAACCACGGGATGAAAATATTCTCATCAAAGATGTGCATAAAAATGCACTTGGCTAATCCACCTGACAAAATATATCGCAAGCCACTTTTGATTCACCGCTAGCTACCAAACCCATTATAAGCTTTGGCATCAGGAAATCTTGCTTCAATCCATTCACGATTACTTGAGCACACATCTCGTTCAATTGAGCCAGTCAAAGAGGCCTTTCCAATAAAGAGGCACATCTGTGTATACATGATGTGCTGGACCAGGAAAGCATGCTGGACTTGTTACCAAATCTTTAGACAATCTTGAGAATAATGGCAATTATGCAGAAGAAAACGTTGTGTAGTTCCTTGTACTTCTCATCCAAATGAAAATTCCTTTCCTACTTGCTATTTACCACTTAATCCAAAGTGGGTCCCACGTGAGAATGAACTCCACAACAGAAAAGGTAGTGCTGTATAAAATTTCAAATATACTAATAAATGAAAAGATCATCCTTCTGAAACTTGTTTATGCGCAAATAGCTTCTGCTACTCTTAATTTAAAGATTATGCAGTAAAAGATGCCTACATAGTGGTCATAAGAGTGCTTCATCAATACAGAAGTGAGATATGACATTGGCTAAGTTCAGTGCTACCAAGCATTGGTTCAATTCCAGACATATACATCAGCTACCACACGACAGTTTTGACTTCCACACTCTTAAACTCCAAGAGTCAAAATCAGTGTATATGCAACTACAAACCTCTAACATGCCAAAATCCAAATCAATTCCTAAAGGTTTAAATCCAGAATCCAGGGCACTAGAAGTACTAGCTCTCTTCAGATCTTCAATCTGAACAAAGAGCTAATTCAAAGAGCCTCAAGGAAGAGCATCACTATTGCTAAATTACTCCTACAGCCAAGAACAAGTACAAGAAATGAAACATTATTCATATTGCCAAATACTATCTGCAGGGCTATGCTATGGGAGTGTTCTATCGATGTGAATTTACGCACTGTTACTTCAACAATCACAAAAATTGCAAGTTCTAATCTTCCTCTTCATCAACTTTGCAAAAAAGAGTTTGCCCAACTAAACAGCATAGATAACACGGTAAATAAGAAAAACATTACCAAAAGTCCAGGCACTGTCATCAAACATTGTCCAAATTCACATGCTTACGATTCCGTCCATGTGCTCGTAAATTAAGGACTTCAGACTTTGACATTCATCATTCCTCTCACTTTATAAATAAAAGATCCTTCATTACCTTATAAAACGCATCAAAACTTGAACTTGAACGTCGCCAAAGCCAATTGAAGATCAAAAGAAGTATTTTGAACAGACTCTAGCTAAGTCTAAACCTCCTCTCCAGATTGCCCTTCGTCCACTGACCTCAAACCTTCTGCTATAGCCCGTTGCCTGTTTTGGGCTTGTCGCTCTACCGCTACCATGTACAGGCCTACATTAATTTAGAAACACACACACACATACAAGATATAACACAGAGTATTAGAAGAAGCTAACCGGTAATTGACCTGATAAAAAAAATATATAAGCAGCAAAAAAGATGATGCAAAGGAAAACCCACCAACAGCACTTCCTAGCGCGCAAAGCCACAGAATTCTCTGAGACCACTTGTCCCCAACAACTCCTCTCGTCATCTTCACCTCAGCAATAGATGTTAGCTACCACCCAAATCTGCAGATCCTCCTGTTAATACCCTTTTCGCACAACAATCAGAATCTCATAATAACTGACCACTCATCATCACATGAACAAAAAAAACAGAAGAAAACACAATAAACTTGATCGATGTGATTCAGACAAACACGATATCCAACAGCAACACAACCAGAATTCTTTCAAGAATTAGATTGAGTAAATATAGGTCAAATCTGTGGCATTCATGCATAAACATTCAAGGGAGGGTTTACCTGTTAGTTGGCAGTGGGAAAGGAGACGTAGGGTTTTGCTGTTGCGGGAAGCTTTGACGTGGTGGATCATGGGCCGTGGCCCAATACCTCAGTACGTGGGCTGCACAAAGAACCACCTCAACCGTCGTCTCTTTGCAAATTGGAGACCAGGCAAATTAGGCAAAATCAGACTGTGGAGCCCATATGTGGGCCTTGGACATATTCCCGTCATCCATAATGATATGCACTACCGTACGATAACGTCTGATTGTAGTTGAGCTATAATATACTTGTCAAAAATGTAGTTAAGCTATAATAATATGCACTACCTCAAAAATGTCGTTTGTGGGGACGCTCTTTTGATCACATAACTTATTTCGGCTCCGGCTTCACGACCTCCGTAGGACGATTGCTGCCACAATCAACAAAATTTCGGGTGCCCTCAATTCATTTCACGTATTAAGGGGCTGTTTGGTTAATGAATTTTAATGAATATGAAACAAATTAAGAGAGGATTTATTTAGCCTTAATTGGTGTAAAATAGAAATGTTGTTTGGTTGTTGAATTGAAAATTCACAATTCAATCGTAATTTGGGCTGAATTTTAAATTCAACCCAAATTCATGAACCAAACGTGATTTAGTTTGTTATATCCAAATTCAGGTTGAATTCGCTGCCAAATTCATAAACCAAACAGCCCCTAAGGTTTCCCATTTCTTTCGAAAAGCCAACATCACGAGTGACTCCTCGGCAAACTTTGTCATTGATTCTTTTGGTTGCTAGAGGGTGTCTTTACCACCCCCTTCTTGTTACCTATATTACCGGCTGACCGCTCTGTTGTGCCTTCCCTAGGCTGCGCGCGTAGTTAGTAGTTTGTAGCACGTCGTAACCTTAAAAAAGGGTCAAAATTATCATAAAGAAAAAAATTGTCAAAAGGAAATACTCCATCCGTTCCAAAATACTATGCACATTTGAGAAAATTCCCATTTTTATTGGACCATAAAGCTCACAAGTAAGGGTGTAAACGAGCCGAGCCAGCTCGCGAGCTTTTTCGGCTCGGCTCGGCTCGGCCAAATATGAGCCGAGCCCGAGCCCAACGATACTCGGCTCGAATAATCTTGCGAGCTGGCTCGAGCTCGGCTCGTTATGTTATATATATATATATATTAGATATATACGAATATAAAATAAATATATTAGTATATATAAATATTTATTTGTAAGAGATGTCAATAGACTAAGTATTATTTTTATTATTTTGTAAATACAACAAATATATTGATATTTTATATGTATAAGTGCATGGTGTTTTATTTAGTTTTATAATTTGGACATAGAGGGGATATCAAAGTTTTAGTTTTTAATAAATAAATCAGAGTTTTATTTTTTAACAAATTTAACTTTTCATTTTTGTTATGTTCCACATGTAAATAACCAAAGCTATTAAATTGCAAATGTATGTTTCGAATGTGACACAGCAGTGTTGTGACAACATACTTGTTTTAGGTTTTATTATCAACAAAACTGAAATTTGCGCATTTGAAAAATAAAATACCATATTTTTAGGAAGCCATTCTATATCGCTATTTTCCCTTCCTTTTTTCAGGAGCTTAGAACCTCTGCATTTGCAGCTTAGGACTCTGCCACATAAGATTTTTTATCATTGTGGGTCTCGATTGTTGAAAAAAAAATCACTTTCTTGTTCACATAGGAAGATATAGTACCTACTACTAATGTGCGAAGTTTGGAAGAGAAATGCAAAGGTTCCAAGCTCAATATGCACTTAGAATCATTTATAAGAAATGTGGAATAACTAGAGATAGTTAATTAAGTGCTCTTATCAAGACAAATTTTGCCTTCTACTAAACATTGAATTTATTTTTTTTTCCACTTCATCATAAATGAGAGAAGCTTGTGTTCGATAATTTTTAAAAAATATAATAATTGTTCGTAGAATCAACTCTAAGAGTATCTTGAAATTTAAGAATTACCACTAGACATGAAGCTATTAGGCGGTTTATGAAGTGTTAAAGTGACCCAAGAGTTGAGATCGGGCGCAAAAAAAATCTAATTTGCTAATTTACATCCCAGAAGAAGACGTGAGCTGATTTAAAGTAAAGAGGCGTTCATATTAGATCTGGCACATGAATATGCCATAATGGGTCTTAACTCAATCGAAAAAAAATAAAAAGGAAGAGAACTAAACTGGCTCGTGAGTTTCGTTTAGAAAAAATAAATATAAAGGAAAAGCTCGAGTAGAGCTCTGCTTGTGGCGAGGCCGACGACTGACCGATGGTGAGATGACGGCGAGGCTACGACAAAGAGACGGTGAAGCGACAACGAGGCTATGGCGGCCATGGGTTCGAGCTCGAGAGGAGAGGTTGATGGTGGTTCCAGCGTGACCGAGAGGACGGCGAAGTGACGACAGTCATGGGCTCGAGCTCAAGAGGAGAAAGGTTTCGATTTGGGAAAGAAGAGAGGCGTCAAGAAAAATCAAGCTTTGTTTCATATTTGGTAAGACCACTCTCCCTCCTCCTTTTCCTCCCCGACCTCCTCCACCTTCTCCACCATCGGATCCATCCTCTGAGCCTCCTTCCAGCTGCCTGTCCCCCCCCGCTGTCTTTCTCATCGGAGAAGCAGCAGCGGCGGAAGGAGGAGCTTGACCACGTCAGGACCGCCGTATGCCTCGTCGGTGGGGCCCGCATGTTTGAGCTCACAGGGCCATCGATCATCGACAATGTTCGAGCTTGGGTCGAGCTAGGCACTCGAGCTCGAGCTGAGCTCTAGAATTTTTAACAAGCCAAGCTCGAACCGGAAGGTACGAGCTGTAAACGAGCCGAGCCGAGCTCGAATTATAAATTTTGAGCTCGAGCTGAGCCATGCCCAAGCTCAGCGCGGCTTGTTTACTCACAGGGAAGTCACATGACTTCTTCTCCCTTATATCCCGTCTAACTTGTATGATTATTCATGAACAAAATTCTAGTCAATCCTTCCAAGTCTCCTCCAATTTTAGAAAGAGGAAGTCACGTGATTTGGCAAAATATACACAATATTTTGGAATAATAATATTTCGAAATGTACATAGTATTTAGGAACGGAGGGAGTAAGTTAATATGCATGCTAGTGTGGGGGCGATCCTATAGACTGGCGGGTGTTTAGACCTACCTACACCTTGTGGCCTGTGCGATTATGCACCTCTGATCAAAATCAGACAGCCATCGGTTCAACGCATGCCATTGGGAATGGATATAACTCCTCCTATCCCATATTAATAGCTATATTAGAAAAAATAGTGATTTTTATTACCCAACAACTACTTTTCACCGATTCAAAGGTGCTAGCTCACTTAATTTGAGCTAAATGGAACTCTTAATATGGGACACATTTTGTTTCAAATGGAGATATTAATATTAGACAGAAGGAGTATTTTAATGTAGACAGCGTAGACAAAAAGAAAGAGTAGACAGCTCGTGTTGTGCAGTGGTTTGTCTACTTTGGACAATTTATGATACCGTTTCAGCGGATCAAACTAACATGACCAGTATGCTTGCTCCAAACTAGAAAGAAAGTAGAAACCGACTCATGCATAAGCGATCCATTGTGCTGCTAATACATTGCGAAAAGAAGGAAAGAAAACGGCTTCACCGAGCCCAAATCCATGCGAGTACCGAGTCCGGTTATTCTGCAGTACTAGGTCAGTGACCTAGTCTGCCCCCTGCTACTGCCCATCTAGTGCCTATCAAGGCGACTACAGAATAACAGGACTCGGTCACTAA
The DNA here is from genome assembly GCA_039654745.1 of Houttuynia cordata. Taxonomy (NCBI): domain Eukaryota; kingdom Viridiplantae; phylum Streptophyta; class Magnoliopsida; order Piperales; family Saururaceae; genus Houttuynia; species Houttuynia cordata. The sequence continues at coordinate 28,787,809 of CM077504.1, forward strand.
AGCAACCTCTGATTGGACAGGATCGTCAGGTCGTGTTTCACGCTGAATAGTGAAAAAATCGGAATGCTACAATAGATGTGGAAAATCCAATGTGGATATTTTGGTTTTTTCACGCCCAAACGGCCCCTAAGTCGCTCCTCTCTCTACATAATATCCACGGCTTCATGGTACTTCTCTCATCCATCCTGTTTCCTCTACAGGCTCGACCAGTGATCCTTCTGCTTACGATGATCGAAATTGCTTAACCAACTATAACAAGTTTTGCCGAGTTTCATAACAAACAGCTTCAAAAAGCCCTAATGCACAGCGGAATTTTCAGATGTTGACATCAAGTTTAGTATGCTGACCATTATGGTGATGTCTTGAAGCTTGTTGACAATGCAGTATCTGGTTCAGGCAAGGTCCCGGCATCTCTAATTCATTTCTAACTCTCAGAAGAATTGAGAGTATTGTTCAAAATCTTAATCTCTTTTGATTGCTAGGATCTGAAAATGCTTTAACTGCTTCTTGTTGAGCGGGACGAAAAAACAATTTCAATCCAACCAAAATGTACGACTCTACAACTTCAGTTTGCAAAGATTTATCATCACATATCAGCTGGGATGGCATTCATCTCACACAACAGGCTTATAAGAAAATAGTGACACAGCATGTTTCAGAAGGCATTTTTGACTGATGAGAACAAGATTGTTAGATTGTTGAACTTCAACGTCTTAGCTTTAGGTAGATATTCATGACAATAGTCTTCGGAGAGTAAAATGATAGTTATATAAGCCCGTAGCAAGTATTGCTTGGTGCCTTGAAGCAGATAACCAGAACTTATATAACTTGTTTCATGAACTTCACTTTTGATTTAGATGCCAAGTGAAGAACTTTCTGAGTCCTTTGTTATGACCTGCAGATTGGGTGGGCCAATTTTTTAAGCTAAAGTTTCCTCTCTTAGGGACTCTCACCTTCAGCCAAAATCCAACCAGGAATTCCCACTCCATGGATAACTAAAATTGTATGCAATATTATGATCTCATCGGAAGACTCCTCTACATTGCACTGTAGAATTGATAATGGTCCCTCAATCAGCCAGGAGCCAAGTTATCATTCCAAAAACATTACGTTCTCCCCTAATGAACATCAAGTTACTCCGGGCTGACTAAGGCAGGTCTATTGCTAAAGAGATTACATTCCTTTAAACACATGAAATGGTGAGCTTGGAAAAGCACAATCAAAACTATGAGAATCGAGAAGCTATGGAAGAAGTCTCTCTCAGAAATCACTTCGCCTTTTGCAGATGGGTCCGTCATGTCAAATTGATTTTATAGAAATATAACATCACCTTCATCTCTTATTTATTCTAGTATATGAAAAAAAAAACAATAAAGACAACAGATAAGAATTTCCTCGAGGACTAATGAATAAGCAGGAAGAGAAGTGGACAATGCACCAACATAGAAGGGTGTTACGACCGATTTGGACCACTACATGAAGACCCCACCTAATCAGCCGCCTCCCTGCTGAGACTTGGCATAAGCATTGCTTTTCATAGTTTAGTTTCCTAGATTAATTAAGTTTTCCTACTTGTCTCTTCTGATTAATGGAAGGATCTAAGATAAAATTTATTTCTTTGTTTAGACTGCAATCCTATTTGATGCTAGTCTGATGCCTAATTATTTTCGTCTTTTTATAGTTCAGGAATTCATATAATAAATCGATAGTAGCTTAGTTATTTGCTTCTCTCCCTTTCTAGCTCTCTCTCCCCTTTCAAGTTTCACCTTATATTGAAGCTTAATTTTCTCTCTACCATAGTACACATAGTACTCATAAGAACATGCACTAAGTACACAAAAAAAAACTAGCTTCAAAGTGGCTTAATGTACGCTAGGACTGTACTAATATTATATTAACAAGCATTCATGTTCGCACATTGCATACATTAAACAAAAACTAGGATATAATTAACCAAGTTCCAGCACATAATCCCAATGACAGAGAGGAGAAAATCTATGAGTCACTGTAATACTTGATACAACATTCAAATTGTACAAAAAATTCAAATGAAATTACACAGATTCAAATACAGTTATACTGAGATAGCCAAGAAATTTCGTCAAGGTGGAATACAGTGTCAAATTAGATTCGAAACCAGATCGTTTCATTTCCCAATTAAAACATTCATTATATGTGATATTACCAACAAAAACAAAATGAAAATTTTCCACTTACAAGCCCTAAAACAATCTCCGCCCAAATTCAATTCCCCGAACAGCAACAGCCGCTGCTACTTCCGAAATGGTGATGGCCGTCCGATTTACCCGCAGAAGGATCGCGGTGGCCATCGCCGTCGTCGTCGCTGTCGTCCTCGTCGAAGGGTTTGTGCTTGTGAAAGATGCAGCACTTCTTGGAGCTCTTTCGCTGGAGGAACTCGTTGTCGACCGTCCCTTCCTTCCAGGTGACCTTCTTCTTGGGGGCCGGCCGGCGGGAGAGGCGGAGGACCAGGGTTTGCGGGACTGACGAAGAAGAGGAGACGGCGGGAGAAGGGGTGGGGGGCTCGAGGGTCAGGGTGGTGGTGGTCGCGCTGGACGACGGCCGCGCCAGCGACATCGCCATCGCTGCGCGTCTTTCAATTCCAAGGGTGACGGGCTGAAATTGGCATTTGAAGCAGTGGAAGGGAGCACGACTCCTCTCATGGGCTGCGGTCGGAGTCGGTACTGGTCGTGGATTTGGACGCGTCTCGGTTAGAGCCGCCCCATTTTGATGAAAAAAAATTACAACTAGACTTTTACATTCTAACCTTTCTCTTTCTTTACATATTTACATTCTAATGATATCATATCATCGTATGTTAAGGGGCCGTGAAAAATCCAAAAACATCACAGTAAAAAATCTACTTTCACTATTTATTTCCGGGATTTTACACTGTAGATGAATTTTCACTGTAGATGTTTTGGATTTTTTACAGTCCAAATGGCCCCTAAGTATAATCATATGGCACATAATGACTAGAATAGCAATGGAATAACTGAAGTAATCTACAATTTAATTAACTCAAATTGGATTAGAGGCCATGGGAGCAGATCTCTCTAGTCCACTCCTTGGATATGCCTCCTAAGTCCTAACCATCCCCATTTTGGTCTTGGACTAGGACGTCTACCTATAAGCCCAAGGGAACCTTTAGCTATGGGGAAAAGTTTTATATGAGACACCGCTCATGTGCATCTGCGTGAGCCAAGTCACCAAGAGCCGTTCGTTTTCAACTAATGGCCAATAGTGATCACACCTACCTGCCTCTGTTTGACACCCCTGCCGTCCGATCAAAATTTGACGGCTCTATATGACTTGGCTCATGCAAACAATGTGAGCCTTGTCTCATGTAAACTGGTCTCCGCATGTAGTGTGGACCTACGATGGAGCCACAGAGGCCACAAAAACTCTACAAATCATGCCCATCAAGGGCTGACATGGTCTCATCACCAGCGTGGGACCAACAACTTTTTTATTTTTATGATTTTATAAGAGCTTCGTCTAAATACATAATCCTCATGCAACAATTAAAACAAAAGGAGAACAACTATTCAAGCACAATACATTTCCAACAACCTTTCTCCCTTCCATCATAGAATTCGATAGCCATGAAAATCATCAGTTGCACATTTATTTCGTTGAATCGATAAGCCACGTCTTCACCACCTCAATTGGATGTCAAGCCTACGAGATTAGACAAAATTGTCTAACGTGTTTGCCTCTCATTGAACATGGGAAATACGATGTCCAACGAAGTCACAATCAATAGAAAATGAACTTGAAATCCTTATCAAAGCACAAAATCATATAAGAATCTCACAAGTGTTATAGAAGATGAACCGAAGGTCCTCGTGACATGGGATGAAACGAACATCCTTTATTCTAAAGAAACTTTATTCCAACCTAAAATTCTAATATATCACAAGACAAAAACGACGTCAAACACCTCGAAAACTTCGATCAAACCCTCCTACAAACTTTCGCCAAAGACCTCAATTGCAAATTAACGAAAGCTAACACCAAGAATCCATGATATTACCCATAATCTTAATAAAAAAACACGCAACTGAACCATGAAAATGCAGCCACAATTGAAGATTATGCAGTTCAAGGTATTGTATTGGGTTCCTATTAGGGTAAAGATTGTCCAGTTTTGAGAACAGCAAAAAACTTGTAATTCACCTACTCTGAGGTCCAGCCACCCCTTCTGTTTCAATACAGTACATATGCAACATAAAAAGTAGCCCATCAAATCAAACCACCAACTAAGGCTAATTAATGTACCACCAGCCTCTTGCAAATTTGGGGCATTCGTTGATCTCCAACAAACCTGTGGCCCATCAAGCAAAAAAAAGAAGACCAATTATAGCTATCAGACAATCGACTGAGCTGACCATGTAATAATACTACTAGTGTCTGGATTAAACAATTATCATTGTCAAGCACCTTCTTACCAAATAAGCCTCAAGCTGGACTTTACAGACTTATCATTATTCCCTTCTTTTGGTGTTAATTAAGGGCAATAATAGTTTACATGCATCAAGAGTTGGTTTTAAGTTCTTATCTTTTGTTTTAGTTTTGGACAAACTTACTAGACATTTGTAAGATAGTATATATTAGTATATGCTTTTTGCAAATGATGTAATTTTAATTGATTAGAGTAAAATAAGTTTGAATATGAAACTAAAATTATAGAGGAAGGCTCTAGAATCAAAATATTTCAAAATAAGTATGACTAAGACAGAGTGCGTGAAATTTAATTTTAATGAATATACAAATATAAGTAATACTTTACTTGAAATAGATAAGTAAGAAGTGTCAAAGTATGATTAATTCAGTTACTTATAATCCATTGTTCATAAAGAACAGGATATTGATAGTGACGTAATGCATATGATAAATGTGGGATAAGGAAAGTGGAGGGCAGTCTCGGGAGTTTTGTGTGATAAGCGAGTTCCAAAGATGCTTGAAGTTAAGTTCTATAGGACATCCATTAGGTTTAAAATATTCTTTAGAGCAGAGTATTGGGCACAAAAAAAAGTAATATAAATTAGTTGAATGTAGCCGAAATGAAAATGATAAGGTGAATGAGTTGGATAATTAAGAGAGATAAGATTAGAAATTAATATATTTGTGAGAGTTTAGAGATAATTCATTTAGGGGAGAAGCTGAGGGAATGTAGGTTGTATTGTTATTAGCATATGCAAAGAAGACCAATATATGCTATTGTGAGAAGATTAGAGAAATGCATGTAAATGATGACAAAAAAGGGAGAGGGGCACCTAAGAGCACTTAGATAGAGTTAATAAAAAATAATTTAACTTTACTATTTCTTACAAAAGATGAAATCAAGCCTGAATGGAGGAGTAAGATCCATGTCGCTGACCCCAAATAGTTGAAAATAAATGCTAATTGATTATGATTACAATTACAAATAGTTTATGTGCATGCTTGTGAAGGTATAAAATTAGAAAGTTGCCAACATATCATTTTCTCGGACAGCTTGGTTCAACAAAAGCACATTGACTCCAATAAAAAACAAGGAAAAAATAAATTGACTAGTGAAGCTCATCTACATTGCAAAATGAGTGAATTTTATTTGACTCTAGTGCCTATATAAAAATCAAATGTTTTTTGTTCTTTTATGTTTTTCCATTGAGGGAGCAAACACATCCATGTAACATTGGACTCACATCCAGATGAGCTTCATTAGTCAGATTGAAGTCGTTTGATTTAGATCTCAAATGAAACAGGCTAGTTCAAAGACTCCAGCAGCACACAAACCGTTGCTTATTCTTAACGAGCTTCAATACTAGTAAACCAAATGTCTGCAAATATCTTGAGTCATAGAGGTCTGATTTGCTACCCAACATATTCTTTTGAAATGATAATTGCATACATGTTGTCATTATCCAAGCTCGTACAAGGACTCGAAACACACAAGAACCGGCATTCATTCTTAACGAAGCTTTGGCACTAGTTTTAGTACTAATACAACGAACGTGTAAAAGTATCTTGAGCTAGAGAAATCCGATTCTCTAGCCAACACAATTGTTTGATGATAATTACGTATGTGTTGCAATTAAACAAAATGAGGAGACATTTGTGTTATGAATTACTCCCTCTATCTTTGGCACTAGTTCTAGTACTAATATAATACAACGAACGTGTAAAAGTATCTTGAGCTAGAGAAATCCGATTCTCTAGCCAACACAACTGTTTGATGATAATTACGTATGTGTTGCAATTAAACAAAATGAGGAGACATTTGTGTTATGAATTACTCCCTCTATCCCACGTAAATAGCCCAATTTATCTCTTTAAGATGAACAGATGGTACTACATTTTCAATTTGTGCATGTCATTAGTGTGCAGGGGCTATAATATGAACGGGTGGTGGTACATTTTCGATTCATGCATGTCATCAGTGTTATCAGGTGTTTCCGAAAAGTTTAGAATTTGGAGATGTTGATTCATGAACTTGACAGCAAATTCATTTGGAGATAACTGAAGTGAATAACGTTTGGTTCATAAATTTGGACTGAATTTGGACTGAATTCAAACTTAATTTATTAACGGATGAGATTCACCAAATTAAAACTGAGGAGCCGTTTGGGGGATTAAAAGCAAAATATCCACTGTGGATGTTTTACTACACTGTAGTATCACGTTTTTTTTTTCTATCCAGCTGAAACACCTCAGGTCGTGTTTTAGCTGGACGGAAAAAAAATATAGATGCCTTGAAAATCTACTGTAGATATTTGCTTATAATCACGCCCCAAACGACCCCTGAGGTGTAAATTTTTAATTCAACAACCATACAACATTCTCATTTTACACCAATTCAGCGTCAATAAATTCTCAACTTCAGATTCATTAAAATTCAGTAACCAAACAGACTAAAATGCCACGGAGACGGAGAGGGTGTAATCCAGAAGTTGCACGGAAAAGTTCGTTCAACCTTTGGACGCATCGCTAACCGCGAAGGGATCCCCGCGTCACCGGCGGCCCCGCCGCCGCAGCCTTTGACTACTTTGACTTCGGACGCATCCGCAATAATAGCCTGCTCGATCTATTTGTGCAGAGGCGCGTAGCATTCGCGTGGGCGTTTTTTACTCTAGTGGTTCATGTCCCAGTCCACTCAGAACGGAGAAAGCTTTGACTGCGACCGGAATCTCGGACACCAGAAATCTCCATTTCTCTCTCTTCGGCGGCGATTCCCCGGAAAATCGCCGTGTATTTAGGTTCTCACGCGTATTGCGGTCGCTTGTCTGTTGCTGTTCTTCATCTGTCCGAGATTCAGGGCAGCGTTTTTGCTTTTTAAAGAATTCTGACGGATTAACGCTACTGATGTGTTTTGACGTCGAGGTGGGTGGAGCTTGAATTTGGCTTTGCTGTGATTTTGTGGATGATTGGGCGGATTCGAAGGTTGTCAAAGTTGACGGGAATACTGTCAATTATTGAGCACAAAGTCCGGGTTTGGGCTTTCTGAGAAAAAAGCTTTGAACATCGTGGTTTCAAGGCTTGGAAGGTTGTTGAATTACTTCTAGTTATGTGTTCGTCTTTTTGAAGAAGTTGGATGTGAGTTCTGGACACTATCTTTTCAGTTGGATATTAGCGCATTTGGTAAAAAGCCTAGGTTCTGCTGATTCAGAGTGGTAGGAAAGTGTTGCAGTGACTTCGAATATAGAAAGCTGCAGGTTTCAATAGTACTGTCCACGTACTATTGGTAAGATATTGAGATTTGGCTTCCTGTTGTTGATTTTTTCCTTGTGACTGAACGTGCCCCAGCATAGGAGTTTCATGGTCTAAATCATGGCACATCAGAAGCCATCGTCTCTCAACCTGTTAAAAGCTGCTGAAGCTGCTATTGAGTCAATTGGGCTGGGTTACGATATTGCTCTTGATCTTCAGCTCAAGTATTGCAAAAATGAATCTGAGGATCCTTGCTTGATTGATCTTGAAAACGATCAGGGCCGAGATGTTGTTTTGCCTGGCGGCATTAATATTTCCAACGTCTCAAAATATATTAATTGTGACAAAGGAGAGCGGATGCGTACTAGGTCTGGTGTTCTCTCGTTTCAGCAGGTAGAATCTTATGGCCTAGTTGGTTTCATATATGATTTAAGCATAGTTTCTGGATAAAGAAGAAACTATTCATGTGGGAGAATTCAACCAGAGAGTATGCTCATGTACCCTATGGTTAGAATAAAGGATCAGCTCATCATGTTATTTGAGAAATAAAATATTCACAGTTTTATGAAGCTTGCGAACTTAGAATAATTATTTTCTAAACAATCAGCTACTAGTTATCAGTCACATGGATCCTGTCTAGGCGTACCTGAGAGTTTCTAATGTGTAACTGATGCAGAATGATAAGCTAATAAGCATTATTTGAGTATTTTATTTATAACAAATATATTAGGGTTAGTTTGGGATTTTCATGTAATTCAGGCTCTACAAGGCCTGTAAGCTATTGTAATCGGCAGTTTTGGAAGATGAATTAAGGGTTATTCCCGTTCATCTCTTGGCCTTTGGCCTTTCCCTACTCGAGCTTTGGCTCCCCTTTGCTCGGTTACGGTCCCCCTTTCCCCTTTCTTCTCCCTTTCTTCTTCCTTTTGCTTCTTCGTTGCTGATAATTTTTATTAAGCATAGAAGTCCACTCCATCAGTAACCTTCTGGATGTTCTAAATTTTTACTGTGTATGTAATCTATTTCTCTATGAATTGATTTGCAGATGTCTGAACAGTTCAACCAGGAAATATCTTTATCTGGGAAAATTCCCTGTGGTCTGTTCAATGCAATGTTTGATTTATCTGGTTGCTGGCAGAAGGACGCTGCTAGTACAAAAGCTCTTGCTTTTGATGGGTGGTTCATTACTCTTTACACCATTGCGTTAGCAAAGCCACAAATTGTACTTCGTGGCCATGTCAAACAAGCAGTGCCATCTTCATGGGATCCTGCTGCTTTGGCAAGGTCATTTTTTGTTAGACATTTGATGCTAATGCTATATGTAGTTACAGTTTTTAATAAATTTCCATGGATCATATGTTTATTGCATAACTTGTCATCTGAGAGAGGAGCTAAGGTTGTATCCTGCAATGATCCTTACGCAACATTTTCTGCAAAATCTTACTTTTCATTGCAGGATATCAAAATTGCAGTGCACATATAATTATAGGGTTTTCATTCTTTTATTTTCAAAGAAACATAGGAAGTCTTTATCCTCTAGGGTCTGTTTGGCACCTTGCTTTAAGCACGAAAGGGACTGGCTTTAGGGTTTCAGTCCAGGCCAATGTGTCACATCAGCCTCTTCCTCACTTTACAGGCCGACCCTCTTCCTGAGGAGAGTTAAAGGGAGAAAGGAGCTTTAAGCCATTTTCAAAACTCAATGGGGAGCCCAACAGCCCCTTAAATTTCTAGTCACCTACATGCTTTTGATTTTGCAATCATCTTTTGCAATGCCCACAGAAGCATCATATTCTGAGACCAATGTCCATGTGAGCTACCATGAGATGTTACTGAGTCATAGGGATACTTCCACATATTACACTAACGTAGGAGACATCTCTATTTTTCCCCCGGGGGATCTTTTGAATTACCACTGCTTAGCTTTCAATTCGCCTCTGGCCATCAAATGAAATGTGAATAACTCGTCCTCCTCTCTTTGAAACAAGGGGCGCAGAATCTTTATGAAGGAAAACCATGTAACAGTGTATTTATCATTTTTTCGTATTGCGTTCTGTACTGGTATGTGCTGCTGAGAGTTTGTTATGTTTTGACTTCTCCAGTTTTATCGAGAAATTTGGCACCCATATTGTCGTGGGTGTGAAGATGGGTGGTAAGGATATAGTTTATGTGAGACAACAACATTCATCAAATCTTCAACCTTCTGAAGTTCAAAAAATGTTAAAGGAGATCGCTGATAAGAGGTTTTCAGGTGCCTCTGGCCATTATGATCTGAATGCTACTGCAGTATATAGAGGAGAAAGGGTATGGTTTTCTTCTTCAGTGCTTACGATCTTCCTTATTCCTCGACAGATCCGTACATTGTTTTAGGGAATATAGTGCCGGTTAGCAAAAACAGTGGACAATCCCATTTATATTACTTTTAGAATAAAATGCCCATTTCTATTCTAGGTGTACTATGATTATATACCTCTATTTATCTCCTTTTTCTGTTTCCACTTTCCAATTCAACTTCCATGCCTAATATTCCTCATCAGTAAGAACATCCACATGCAATTTCCGATGCCAAATCAATTCGTAGTAAAATATGTTGTCCCTAAAACATAGTTTAGTATTTTTCAATGGTTAGGTGAGGTAAATATCAAATAGCCTTCAGTAATTGTATTAGTTGATTAACTTGGAGGATTCTGGTGGGTAATGCTGAATCTTTTAGAACTACCCCGATCCATACTAAATTTGTGAGGTACTTGCTTGAATGAGATAGTACTGTCTTAGATTATCTTGCTTGAATGAGATAGTACTGTCTTAGATTATCTTAATTTCACTTGCAGGGTTTTGTGTACAACATTGCTAGGTGTAAGATAAATGGCTTCTTGCTGCTTTGTTTTTTTCACAATCAAAATCATATCTAGCATCTTCTGTAATTGCATTGGTTAATTAGAAAAATGTGAGCATGTACATCGTAATTATGAGCCAGCCTCAGAAGATTAAAGTGTTCCATAAACTTATTTTATTTGGGCAACCGCTACTATAAATGCCTCTTTAATTTCAGTACACGTATTGGAGACCAAGATTTGACATGAAACTTCTGCATCTACTAGCCAAATGCTGCTGGATATAACCCTTATTTTTAGGATATAATGAAATCACCAGATCGTTATAGTAATCGAAGATGAGTTTTTTGGATTGTTTAAAAAATGATTTTGGCAAAATTATTTTTGGACATGTGTGGAAGATATCATTGGTTTGTTAATTTAAGTGCATCTTTCAAGCTAATGAAGGGTGGCAAACACTATGAAGCAATTTTGTTTTATTTAATTTGTCACAGTAAGAACAATTAATAATGGCATAAAGTGAAAACAGGTACCATTCTTGGAGTGATAGGCATATAAAATAAAAAAACAAGATAGGAAAAAAATGGGAAAATAAAGAAAGATTAAAGCTTTTTTGTAGCTAGATGTATGATTTAATATTGTCCATGTTAATTTATAATGCTTATCGTCTGATCTATTTTGGGTCATTTTGATATCAAGGGGCATAGGCTGAGGTTTGCAGACTCCAGTCCATCAAGTTCTTATGCCAACAAGGAGGTACTTATTTTGCAATACACATAATTATGAAGGGCTCTGTTCAAGCTTCCTCTAAAGTTTGCAATTTTCAATAATGTTTTTAACTACAGGATATAATTAAAATCTTCAAGAGACGAGGTGGTAATAAAGAACTGCCCCATGACGAATGGTTGGATACGATTCAGTTTGAACCAGGGGTGATTTCCATGTCCTTCATCCCCATTACATCTCTACTGAATGGAGTTCCTGGGAGTGGATTTCTTAACCATGCGATTAATCTTTATCTGCGCTGTAAGTAGCGAAAGGGTTACATAATAACATTGTAAATTTGATAAATTATACTAGCATTTTCTTGAGTCTGTCGGTAGAATTAAATCACTGACTGTGAACTAGTGGTTTTTGTCCTGTTGCATGCACTGGGAATACTGAATTGTATGATAAAGCCATATGGTACAATGTGATGTAGCAGGCTCTTTTAATGTGTATGATTTAAGACTGAACATCTTAAATCCTGAGCTGTTATTCGTAATGGATTTTGAAGAAAGCATATATTTTAGCATGCTTATCTTGTGTGACATTTCTCGTATTCCAATTTCTGGTGCACTATTATATTTAAACATATTTGAAAATTCATGTAACTAGTATCTTACAAGAATTTTTAAAGAAACAAAAGTGTCTGTTTCATTTTGCATCCGACCAAACTAGTTTATAGGAGAAGAATGTGCGGAGCACCTCTAGGTGGCACTGAGTTTGTCTCGTGTATTTCTATATCATGAGAGTTTTTTGAAGCCTGATCACAATAACATAATGATCTTTGGAGTAATAATAAATCAATTATATATGCAAACGGTGGAAGGCTGGTGCACACGAGGACAAAGTGACAGAACGTGGTGGACAGGGGTATACCCTTACACCAAACATCCAAGTGGGTCTATACATGAAGAATTAGGTGCCCCTAAATAATTTTATATGCTATTAATGGTATTTATAAGATTTTACTTTGACTAAATGTTGGTTACACATTGTTAATTCTAAATAAAAATAAGAATTGCCTTAAAAAATTCATGGTCCTCTCTATGTAAGTTTTTTATTTGCTCTCTGTATAATTATTTACAGATAGAGCAATTACTTTGATGAGAAGCTTCGGCTCTGGTGAGAGCAGTTGTATGGTCATTTTATGTGTGTGATTTGAGACTCGACATCTTGGACCCTAAGATTTTAAGAATTGTAATTTTTGATAAGAGTTTTTGAAGAGAGCATTTTCTTGAGCATGCTATCTGTGGAAGATGGCCTTTTCTTTAAATGGCTTTTCTTTCTCCCTAAAATTGCATCCAAATGAGACCTAAGTCTCAATTTTTACGATTCTTTCATCTTGGAGAGAAGTGGAAATCGGTATACTGCTGTTCTCCATATTCCCCTTGAGGTAAAGATCTAATTTTATGGATTAGAATGCTCCGTCTTGGTGATTACATGAATGTTAGCTCTCTTAGCATTCCTGTGTTGTAAATGACAGGACCTCTGTGCTGTAGGTCTTGTCATATTTCTTCTTTTTGCCTGTAGGTTTCCTAGTGCCTTTGGTTAGATAAGAAAAAAGACCTTTAGTGCAGTGTTCCTGTAGTATGTAAATTAGCTTCTGCTTTACTTGGTATGTTCTCTTGGTTGATTGTGAGGAATTCTTGATGAGAATAGCTTAAACTGGAACAAGTATTACTCTATTCCAGCATTAGCCATTTTAGAAGTATGACTTTGCCTGATGATAGTTTTGCTTGAGTCTATTTCTTTTACATGGTGAGTTCTAGCTTTTTAGACTAATGATAGCGGTTTGAACCTCGATTGCAGACAAACCCAGGATAGAAGACCTCCAACAATTCTTAGAATTTCAACTCCCAAGGCAATGGGCTCCAGTTTTCTGTGAGCTTCCATTAGGGCCCCAGAGGAATCAGCGCAGCAAGACATATATGCAGTTCAGCTTTATGGGCCCCAAGCTTTATGTTAATACATATCCTGTATGTATCATGATCCCTTTTTTTCATTAATTTTTTTACGTTTATTCTTGTGGTTAAATGTTGGCATGTGAAGACTCAAATCAATAAGTTATGCTTGTTGTTTTCTTTGCTTCTTTTTTTTTGTGTTGTGCATGTTGTTTTCTATTATGATATTTATTGTGCGCTTCTAACAGGTGGATGTAGGGATGAGGGCAGTCACTGGCCTGCGACTTTATCTGGAAGGAAAGAGAAGTAATCGGTTGGCGATTCATCTTCAGCACCTTTCCACCCTCCCGAAGTCATTCCATCTTCATCCTGATCCTTGTGGCAATTTCCAGCGTGTGAGCTATGATCCCAAATACTACGAGCCTGTCCAGTGGAAGAGTTTCTCCCAGGTTTGTACGGCACCTGTTGAGGCTGACGATGATTTTTCAATTGTCACCGGGGCGCAGTTCGAAGTTAGTGGGTACGGTTGTAAGAAGACCCTCTTCCTGAGGCTGCGTTTCTGTACAGTTGAGGGTGCCACAAGAGTGAAACAGCCTATGTGGGATGGTTCCCCTGGACTTGCCCAAAAGTCAGGAATAATGTCCATGCTGATGAGTGGGCAATTCACTGCTGTCCAGAAGCCTCCACCGCGACCTGCAGATGTGAATATCAACTCTGCTCTCTACCCTGGGGGGCCTCCTGTGCCTGTCCAGGCACCCAAGCTACTGAAATTTGTTGATACCACGGAGATGAGCCGAGGTCCTCAGGACCAGCCTGGATATTGGGTGGTTTCAGGAGCTAAGCTAATGGTCGAGAAAGGCAAAATCTCCTTGCGAGTGAAGTACTCGCTGCTGGCAGTAAGCCCTCCAGATGAGGGGAGTGTGGATGATCTATCCGATTCTTATGTTGACATTCCTTTGGCAGGTATAAATGAAGAGACAAAAAAAAAAGCCTCGGGGAACCTGAGCTCGCCCCATCCAGTTAGTACTTCTATGCCACGTGGAGGGGGCTTGGTTGTCAATGTAAATGCAGATTTATGATTTGCTATGAAGTTCGTCTACGGACTACAGCAGTGACAGTGAGCTTGATTTATTCCACACACCATAATCACGGAAGTTCCAGTGGAGATTGTCGAGTTTTGCCTTGGCACCTACAACTAACACCAATCTGCAGAGGTGAAAAACTATGAGAAACAGAAAGTATATTAGTTCAACGCTGTATCTTTAATAGTCAGTCATTCATACTGCATGCGCATTTTTTTTATTTCAACTGCATCCATGTACAAGATTTTTAGAACAACTAATTATTCTATATCTCCTCTGGACCTTCAATTGCCTGCCTCATTCATGACTAAAGCTAAACAAAAGCTCATAATAGACTTCATTAGTTTTGTCCATCCCCGCGCAAAAAAAATATTTGAGCCGTACAAATTCGACTCCACATAAATTTTTATAAAGAAACTCTGGGGAGAGGTAAAGCGGGAGTGGTAAGGTGGGTCCCCCTGTGTACTGACCTGACCTTTATCCATGTGTCATTCCAGAAATTTAAAGCGGTTACTAGGGGTGAACCATCGTCATACACATGATTGCGACCCTGGAGTTTTTATCCCACGGTCCACCTTTCCTGGCAGAATGGAACCAAGATTGGAGAGTCGTGTGGACCCACTGGACCCCGTTACTTCCAAGTTCCATGGGTTGCAGAGAAAATTGCCAAATTTTGTAATTCTGACTTGTGAGTCAATCTACTCTACTGTCCCTTTCTTACTGCACACTCCTGTCACACTTCTACAATGGCCCATGCACCTCTCAAGTTGACAAAAGTAAAAGGCCTAGGGTCCTTCGCTTGGCAGTCGGCATGGCGCCGTTGAAGCCAAAGAAACGAGTTCATATGAAAGGACCACTCTATAGTCTGATCATCTTTCAATTTTGATGACACTCATTAATCGAAAGCACCCATGAACAGACACTTACATTGTGTAGCCACCAAACCCCCCCAATAAGGAAAACAATTTGGGATGTGATGCTATGATACAGATTACAGACAAAAAGAAAGTGCAAAAATCCTTAATTTACTCTCATTCTGTAATCCACTATTTCTTCCCTCCCATTGTGTTCAAATCAACTGTTATCATCAGCCAAAACTGCCAAAACATGGTCTCAAATGGGCAGTGTGGATGAGGAAGAGGAAGGTGATTGATGCCTTGGGAACTCTGAAAGCATCTGGACCACCTCCCTCATGGTGGGCCTCTCCACGCTCCTTTGGTGGACACACAACATGGCTACGAAGAACATATGCATCGCCTCGTCCTTGGGGACCACAGTTAGCCTCGGGTCGACGATCTGGATGGCATGATCAGTGCGTCCGTTGGTCATCCTCAGGGCCCATTGCACGATGTCCACACCGTCGCCAAACTCACCCACGGGCCGTCGGCCGGTGAAGAGCTCCAGCAGCACCACCCCAAAACTGTAGACGTCACTTTTCTCGTCCACTTTGAGAGTGTATGCATACTCTGTTATCGCCAGCAGAAACAATGCAACTAATTAATTAGTGATTAATTGGGACTTAACCAAAAGACACTGACAAGGAAGGGCCATTCTTTCCTAATCACTAATGCAATGATGAATTTGATGATTGGGTAAATCTAGAAGGTCAGATGTTTGAGGCGTCCACATGAAGAAGGTGACAGGATTGCTCCTGCCAACTTCAGGAAAAGCAAACTGTGGTTTGGCTTTCCCAATGAAATCTACGCTGTGGACGAAATGTATGCTGGCTTTAGAAGGGGGAAAAACAACTGAGAAAGCAAATTCAGACTGAATTTTGAGCTGCATGCCTCGAATTGAAATGTCAGAACTGGGAATCCCAACTGTCAGACACCCTCCAATTCCAGTCAGCTCACTCCGCCATGAAAATTCGAGACAGGAAAGCTACAGACCTCTCTCATAAGAGTGCCATTTTTTGTAAATTTATGCGGTAGGAGATTGCAGCTCCTGATTTTTTGAAAATGGTCACCTTAAAGAGGCTAAAATAAAAGAGAGAGGGAAATGGAATATAGGTCATACAATGAGAGGAATACCTGGGGCTATGTAGCCGTAGGACCCAGCAATGGCGGACATGGGCTCGGACGTCCCACTGTCCTGCAAGAACTTGGCCAATCCAAAGTCAGCAACATGGGCCTCAAAGCTGGAATTGAGCAAAATGTTGTTGCTCTTGACGTCTCGGTGCACTATCAAGGGGCAGCAGTCATGGTGCAAGTAGCACAAGCCCTTTGCAGCCTCCATTGCAATTTTGCACCTGCTGTCCCACCCAAGAGAGCCACCCTTCTTCCCATGCAATGCCTCCCCTAAGCTGCCATTCCTCATATACTCGTACACCAAAAGATTCATCTGAGAATTTGAGCAAAACGCTAGCAACCTGACAATGTTCCGGTGCTTGATGCTGCCTAGTGTTTGTATCTCGGCCTTGAACCCATGGTCGTGGCTGTGGAACCCAAACCCCAAGAGTTTTTTTACTGCAATCTCCTCGCCGTTGGGCAGCTTGCCGAGGTAGACCAC
Organism: Houttuynia cordata; assembly: GCA_039654745.1. Classification (NCBI taxonomy): domain Eukaryota; kingdom Viridiplantae; phylum Streptophyta; class Magnoliopsida; order Piperales; family Saururaceae; genus Houttuynia; species Houttuynia cordata. The sequence goes on from CM077504.1 coordinate 28,804,603, forward strand.
CCCGGCCCCGCCTCGACCGATCTCGTTTGAGTCCGTTATGCATTCGAGCACGTCGGCAATCGTGAACTCGACCTTTTGGAATGTGGTCATCCTCCATGAATTTGAACCAGACCGTTTGAATGACTTGGACTTGACTATTGCTATGGAGGCAAAGAGCAGGGAGCACACAAGTAGGCCAAGTGCAAAAACCAGCTTCAATTCACCGGGGACTTGCTTGGGCTGGGTGGTAACGGTAGTGAAAGTATAGGGATTGCTTAGTACTTGACCAGAGAGTCTAGGATTGCCTGCGAAAGATGAGGCGTTGAAGTAGACAAACTGACCTGTCTCCGGCAACTTGCCCGAGAGATCATTGAATGAGAAATCAGCCACAGTTAAGCTCTTCATGAATCCAATTGACTTGGGAATTGTCTGATTGAGATGGTTGTGTGACAAATTCAAGTAATTGAGAATGCGAATTTGAGAAATTTCAGGTGGAATAGGCCCGGAGAAGTTGTTCTGGCTGAGGTCAAGATATGTGAGCTGAGCGCAATTGCCTATCTCAGCTGGAACCATCTCGAAGAAGTCATTCCGGCTTAGATCGATCTTAAGGACCTCCCGGAGCTCGCCGATTGACGGGGGGAGACGGCCGGAGAATTGGTTGTCACTAAGTAGAAGCATTTGGAGGGAAGTGAAGTTTGAAATTGAAGAAGGTAGGGGGCCTGAGAGAAGGTTATTGGAGAGATTAAGCCCAGCCATCTTGGTTGGACTAAAGCTAGTACTATTTCTATTGTTTTCTGAAAGTGACCCAGACAGGAAATTGTTCTGCAATTCCAGCAGTTGAATATCAGGCAAGTAGAGGAAATTGCTAGGGATTGTACCATTCAAGTAGTTATGCCCCATTCTGGCCTTTGTGAGAGTAAGGCATGTAGCTAGGCTCTCAGGAATTGGACCAAACAAGAAGTTCTTGAAGAGAATTAGGATCCTAAGCTGACCAGTCGAACAAAGGCTTGAAGGAATCGTACCAGTGAGCTTATTCGAAGACAAATCAAGATTCTGAAGCTTCTGATTCATGCCGAGCCTCGGAGGAATCACGCCGGTGAAGTTGTTCATCCAGAGACCAAGTGTTTCCAAATCGGCTAACTCCGCAACAAAATCAGGGACGGAACCGTGCAGCTTGTTCATGAACAAGTTGAAGAGGCAGAGCTTCTTGAGCTTGAAGAACTCCGCCGGAATCTCACCGGTCAGTGCATTAATCGAAAGATCAATATAAACCAAGTTGGTCAGATTGCCGAGCTCTTTCGGAATTGGACCACTTAGAAGGTTGCCATACAAGTAGAGAGTGTCCAGATTGGTTAAGTGGCCTAATTGGACTGGGATTTGCCCGTCCAATTGACATTGAGAGAGGTCCAAATGCACCAAATTGACCAATCTCTCAAGGTCAACCGGAATCCCACCTTCAAACACATTGTAATGGCCCAAGTAAAGCTGTTTCAGGTTTGTAAGGTTGCCCAACTCACCCGGAATTCTTCCAGTAAGATCATTCCCCTCAAGTCCTAAGAACTCGAGAGCGATCATACTTCCGTATTCGGACGGGATTGCTCCATAGAAGTAATTCCCACCAAGTTCCAAGTATTTCAACTTCTTTAGACTAGTGATGCCCAGCGGGAGAGGAGCTGTTACATTGTTGTTGTAAGCATCCAAGACCTCTAATTCAGATAGAGAAGAGTAGTCCATGTCCAAGCTCCCAATTATCTGGTTGTTGGAAATGTTGAGTTCCACGAGCCGGTCAAGCTGTGAGATGTATGGGGAGATAGAGCCTGTGAGATTCAGTTTGGATATGTCCAATGAGACTACTCTTTCTTGCATGCATCTGATTCCAGCCCAAGAACAGACCGACGTGAGATTTGAAGTGTCCCAGCTCTCCAGTAGTTCTTGGTCGGCAGACTGGAAGCCTTGTTTCAGGGAGGCTAGAGCGCGGCCATCGCCGATAAGTGAAGAAGAATGACAAGTGCCCACAAGGGAGAGGAAGGCTAGAAGAAGTGCCGGGACCATTTTGTGTCAAGATCTCAGGGGAAACCTGGAAATATGGGAGAGAAATGAGGGATGGAAGATTGGAAGGAGGTGCTGGCTTTGGGAGCGAAAGATAGGGGAAAGAGAGGAATCTGAGAGTTCACTTGAGATGCGGTTGGCACTAAAGAGATGAACATCATTGAAGGAGAGACTTCACATTCAAGGAAGAACACAAAGAGACCCTTTTTTCTGCTTTTGGCTTTTATAGGAAGGGCGATTTGTAGCTCTGTTTGGGACTCTTCCGGGAATGCTTAATAGGAGAAGGTGGAGGATGGATAGCTCTATCTTCGGCTATGAGAAGCTGTTTTGAATCTATTTTAGACTCAGAAAAACAAGATCTGTGGAAGAAAAAGCTAAAGACAAACCAAAATCTTCAGCTGTTAAATTAAAAAGACAAACTACTAGATATGTTGGATTAGACGTTTATTCGGGTAGGATGACAAACTATTAGATATGGTGTGATCTATGTTGTGATCTTTCAGTTTTTGACAAGAATGCCCATAATAGTAGATAAATGTTTAGGAATTTGAAAAGCATAATAATGCCTCTTACGTTAATTGAGGGTCCAAATTACGTAGACATTTGTTCGTGGTTTTTTTTGGGCATTTAAAACTTAGGTCCTGTTAAACAGCATAATGAAAAGCATGCATGACGGTTGTAGTTATTTAGAAGTAGTTTCTGCCTTTGCCTGGCCAATTCTGGACTAAAGTGAGATGTCTCTGTAATTATAGGAGTATAGTTTTTAGCAGCCAGTTGTTTTTTTTCATGTGGATGTAATCTTTGATTGGAGACAGTGGTACTTGAAACAGTTGATGGGTCAAATCTGAAATTTGGGGAGCATTAAATGACAGTCTCCAAGGCTCGCATCATCGTTAAGGCGAGGGTATCAATCGCCTAGATGCAAGAGTGTTTTAAAAGCCGGTCCACACTGGATGCTTCACTTCCACTATTTATTTCAGGTTTTTTTCACTTTTAGGTGGATATTTTGTTTAATCACGCCCAAAACGGCCCCTTAACCCGGCCGACCGATCCGATTCTGGTTTTACTCCCCCCCTTCTCCTCATGCGTGTTCGGCCCCACGGTGAGCTCCCCCTCCCCCTCTCGGGGCCCCGTCGAGCTAGAGGGAGCACCACCCCCTCTTTTTTTATTTATTTTTAATGATGTCAACAACCAGGCCAACCCGGATTGACCCCTGATTAAACCTATCCAGCTGGAATTCCGAGTCGACGACCAGTCCAGTTTTTAAAACTTCGGGTCACCATGCAACCACATGAACTTAGGTGAGACCCAATTACTTCAAATTTCATCAATCACCATTGACGAATATGTAGTACTCTAAGTGGTAACATTAAACGTATCCAAATTACAAAAAAAAAACCATAAAAAATATCCATACGTATATATGGGAAAAGGTTAATATGCACCCCGGCTCAATCTTGTCGGTGTGCTCCGGTGCCGCGAGCCTTTAGAACAACGTGTTCATACATGCATGGGGTAAATGGGTCATTCAAACCTACCTGCCCCATGTATTCTCCATCCGACAGCCCACGACGCCCTGACGCACGCCAACATGTGTACGTCTCCATACTGACCGGATGATATTGGATATGATGCATTGCGATATATGCATAGCCATATAGTGGTCATTGTTTTACATAGCAACACCCCCACCGACTTGAAAAATTATTAAATATGCGGCGCGTAGGGGGAACATTGTGCTCATCACCCACCCGGACAAACCAACCCTCCTCCGAGAAGAAGTGTGCTATGCCTCGCCGATCCCTATAGAGCCAAAGAGCTGCCTGGTGATCCCTAGGCTGCAGCACGTCGGTCCCCCCCCCCCCCCCGTGCCACAGGTCCGAGCAAGGCTCAAACCTGAAACCTCTCCCTCAACAGGGGAGAGGCACTACCGCCACGCCAATTGGTGGTCCGGCCAAGCTCAAGTCATATTGGATTAGTTAGAAGCTAGATGATTATCTCCTATACGATTATGTCATTATAATTGTTGAGATGGCCATTAACCACTCAAAACCCTAGTCTTGCACGGTGTGCAAAGTAATACTATAATTTGGTCACTTGGATATGTTCTAAAACAAGGGAATCAATTTACAATTTTGCTTCAGATGGCATTTTATTCCTTCTCCTTCCTTGCATTGGAACGATGGGACCCAAGTGTCTATGTGTGCTTTAAGGGAATGGTCTAAAAGAGAGGGCCGAAAAGTAACTAAAGCAAGGGTGATATCAAAGATGTGCTTTGATATTCTCCTCTCCACTTAAGACTCCTAAAGATTAGCATAAATGGCATGATCCCCATTTTCACATGAACAAAAAGAGCTCTTCTGTAAACCAAGGTGAGCTTCTCCTATGGGTCTGGCAAAGTGGCTTTTGTTTGCGTGGCTGGTGGGACATACCCCTGGCTGGAGGAAACCTTTTACTTCCTCCGGTCACTTTTAATAGATACAGTTTTTTTAGTGTGTTTGAAAAGAACTTTATCTGGAGGGAATATTGTTTTAACTTTTAAGGAGAGCTAAAGGGGGAGGGCATACGAGCCACTACGATGGGTCACATTTGTTATTTAAGGGCATGGGGGGGCCAGAATGATGTGTCACATCTACTCTGATTATTAGGGCATGGTAACCTCTTTTGAAGAGTCACCATCCTTGTTCCCCATGGTAAGTAAGACCACCTCAAGCTGGCCAAAGGAGGAAATTCCAGAAGGCATGCAGAAGAGTGAGGCCTGGAAGAGACTTCAAAGGCTCTGAATAGATCAGCCAGTAAAATCTTGGAGAGCTGACTTGGGATTGTTGTGATCTTACAGTGGTGGGTTCCCACCACTGAGGAAGTCTGGCTTAGATTTTTCACAAAGTTGTCCAGCTTGTGTAAGCTCCATGCATGTGGAGCCATTCTGTCCCTCAACTTTCTGAGCTGATAATTCACAAAAGAAGCATATGATCATAGTGGTACTAGTTCATTCAATTCATGCAACCAAATGAATTACATATGAAATGCAGCAACACTGCACCAGATCATGTGTGAGTCAGGCCAAAGGCTAGCTTCTCTCCAAGTTTCATTAAAACTACAATTGCGTCCTCATGAGCACCGCAAGTGGCTAGGCGCACTAACAAGATTGGCAGGAGCAAATAAAAATTTCTCACGTGTTGGGTGGAGATATGACCAGCAAGTACTGATAAAAACCAGCTGACATTCAGAATTCAGCAACCTTTAGCAAAATCATCACTGTGATAATTCCGTGATCATCTGCTAGCTATTTGGGATGTTGTGGCTCTTTACTTCTTCCGAAAACATGTTGGCAAAAGGCAAGGCCTGCAACAGAGGCATCTCTGTCTTTTATGTGAAGAGTAGTACTATTTCTCCCTTTTTTTTTCCACGGCTAACCTCACGGGCTAGGGGAGAAGTTATTAGCTGCGCGCCGCGAATGGGAAAGGAATAATTTCCCCCTGCGCGGCACGTAGTCAATAATTTTCCGGGCTAGGGTGGTGAAAGGAAATGCAATGTGGGGCTCATAACATTTCCACGAGGTACACGTGAGGTGGCCGTGAAAATAAAGCGGAAAAAGAAGCATTTTTCTTATGTGAATGCCTGCACACTAGCTTCACGAATTTACGTGTAAACATAAGATGTGAGAACGAGGATTGGTAAAGAAAAAACAAAAAGGGAGAGAGGAACAGAAGTGGTAAGAGAGAAGGCAAAACCCTAGCTTTCTTTGCTTTAAGACCCCATTTGAGACTGCAAAAGAGCTTTATTCATTTAACAGCCAGTTAAAGATTCCAAAGAGCTCTCTTTGGTTTTCCATCTTTTTACCCCCACTGTTCACTTTCTCTTTAGTCAGCTCACAACTTAGGTCCAAAGAATTTTTTAAGGAAGTTGCATGCCATCTCTCCCTTTCCTTTTGAAAGCATCTCAAACTCAGAGCACCAACGGAAATGCTGAAGATTAAGTAAAGTTGCATCTAAATTATGCACATGGGATGACTGCACACATCCCCAGTGAAATGTCAATGAATTTCCATATACAACATTCCTTAAAGCTTTTTCTCTCACTTCACCCTTGCTGTTTGATTTTCAATACGTAGTCTCCCAAAACTTTTCTTCAAATTTCAGCAGGCATAGTGATACGTCGCTCTAATTGTAAGTAAATATGGGTTCTTGTCCCATTTTACTTGTCTTGATTTAGAGGAGTCGGCTCTCTCGTGCAAGTGTAGGCATGTGGAGTAGTTAGGCTTCCGTGGGCCCGGTCCACACTAAATTGGAAGAGACACTGTAATCATCACCGATCCGGAAATCACTTATTTTGAATTAGCTATTTTGGTACGACCAAAATGGAATTGTCAAATAAGAGTCACCATCTTGGAAAACAGTTGAGCAATTTCGGGAAACCGAAAAGACATGATTTTGTAACTGATTTTCGCCCCTTTTAAGGCCAATAGAGGGGACGCCCTCAATGCCAAGTAAAAGGGCGACTTTTGGTTGAAATCGATTTGGTTTTGGTGATCTTGATTTCGTTGGGTGAAAAAGCTAATTCGGGGAATCTAGCTTTTCACAACGTTCTACACTCGATCAGTGAGGGATTTGGTGTTCTCGGACATATTCTAATCCGTGGAGTGATTCGTAGGCACAAAGGCCGAAGGTTAGTGATTCCAATTTGATAATCTTTGAGCTTTATTTGTTGATTTAAGGAAAAACCCAATTTTTGAGAACCCACATCAAACGGATAAAAATCCTAAATTCGCTTCCGTTGCGGCTCGATTACCCATCACTAATCCCGCACAAAAAAACCCTGCAGGCTGGAAGAACACAATAACAAGGCTTTTCTGTTCCTATGTGCACTCTGTTGTTACCAGTATGAGGATCTACCTTAAACATCTAACTTAATACGTTGAAGAAGATAGGTACACTTACATTTGAGTGATGATATTAAACGTGTTGGAAGTAGGGGACCAAGTACCTCCCTCTATATGGGGCAGCTGTTTTACAAGCTACTTATATTTATTCTTGTGATCAATGGTACATGTCAATTAGTGTCTTTGCATGAAAGGATTTCTCAAAGGCATACTATGCTTTACGTGGGATTCGAATTTTGACCATGCTCCCAAGGCTTTTCAGCCATGCATTCAGGCGCTAGCATATATACTAACCTTGTCCCACAATGGATTGATCAAAAGCATAAGGTGAACTTTCTAAATACTGTTTATCAATTCTAGTGATTCGAAGATATTAGACACGAATGGCTGAGAGAGAGAGGGAGAGATAGAGAGGTCTCTTCCTATAACAATCAACATCATTGTGAGAGCCGATGGGGTTGACAAAGCCTGAGCAACTTGGTTAGTGATGGCTGCAAGTCAAAATCCACTCAACATTGTCCGCTCAACCGTGCAGTTTTTTCACTCTTGGTGTTGAAGCCTTGATGGTTAGTGTAGGCCCGTAGGGTCAAGGCTCTACGCCAATAGTGAGAACTCATTCTCCATGTTTACTTTATAGGCCATGTTCAACTAAAAAGAGTTACACTATTTACTTAATGCAGAGTCTTTAAGTGCCAAAAAAACTGTATAATCAAGTGAAATTTATTTATTTTTGCAAATAGAAGTCCCCTATTTACTTCATGCAGAACAAACTATACAACTTTGTGCCAAATAGAAAGAAAAAATTGTACAACTTAAAAATTATTAAAATGATATATTGACCAATGTGGTAACAATAGAAGCTAGCTGTTAGATAATAGCTTACGCTGCTCAACTGGTTTTCAATATATTTCATATTTCAACTCTTTTAAGATCCCGCGCCACTATTGCTCCAAAAATTCCATTTTAAGCACAAATTCATTCAGTCCCACTTCTGAAGTCTTTGATAGAAAGCTCAAACCTATTCAGAGTCAAATCATGGAAATTAAGCCTACCATGCATGACATCTCATTCATGTTTTTCAGTATACACCAGCTTTAAGAGTGTCAGTTTAGTCTAACTTATGTATTTTGGTTTGCTCCATTCTCTTATCGGAAAAAATGCCTACAACTCCCATTTCCATGACTCCTTCATATTCCTCAGCTAATAAGAGTGTCAGTTTGCTTGTGGATATTCATAGGTGTAGTGATGTGCTAAGTTGGCCTAGGCCCTACAATCCTCTCCTAGGTTGGCTTAATGATTTATGTTCCCCCATGGTGGCCTTCCAGCCAATCATCATATCTCCCATTGTGGGCACATCCAGGTCAAATTGAACTGTCTTCGTCTTACTGCCATCCCACCTCGGGTAAATATTGCTCTCTTATGCAGAACTCTAGATGAGGCCCAGTTCCTACAATTTGTAAATGGTCACCAAAATGAAAGTTTGATATGGGCCTTTATTTTTTTTTAATATCAACCAATTGTTGAAATCCACTACAGTCCCAATCTTTCAGAGTCTAGGGCACTTATAGGCTTTAGCACTAGTCAAGTCAGCAGCCTTGTTCTATGCAGCCTGCTTGGGCATTGGGCTAGAGAAGCCAGCCTAAGCAATTCAGGCTAATGGTCTGAGAGTCTGAGACTTGGACTTCATCAGGCCCACATATAGCCCTATTACAGACATGCATTCAGGATCGGATTAATGGTAAGGAAGGGCTTTGGTTATTTGTTCTACTAAACGAGTTAGGGGCCGTTTGGGGCGTGAAAAATCAGTTTCATCCACATTTATTTTTTGCTCGATTTGTAAATGTAATTGGTGTCGAGATGGATTTTTGGTTGGTGAAACTGCACCAATGGACTTTAATAGCTTTGATAAGAGGGTTTTAATGAGATCTGCACCGCAGGGAATCTTAAAAATTCAGTAGGTGAATTATCTATTTTGGTAGGTGAAACTATTTCCCCGTAGGCAGGCTTACAGAAGGCTAATTAACGTCTGCCCATTCGTTGAATCTGTCATTTTGACTCAAAAGGAAAGTGTCAGTCTACCACTCTGAATATCTGCTTCCATTCCATTATCCTCCATATGAGGTTCGACTCTTTCTAGTCTTTTCTTCTTTTTTTTTGGATAATTTTTCTAGTCTTTTCTTGCCCCACCTAATAACATAACAACCCTTTTTTTCCCCCATTGTCACACAATAAGAAACTTGTTTTGCATGTGGTATATCAACTTCTTTGCCTCAAATGTTTTCCCTAAAAGCAGAAAGAAAATTCACAAGAATTAGAACTGCTAGTGTCGCTTCTATTCATGAATGTTATACTCCATCCATAAAAAAGGTACATTTTGTTCTTTTTATGTCCAAAATGGGCACAGTTAAGCTTGTTTTCAGCCACATAATAGAGCTTCTGACCATTTAATTAAGAGAGAGACCCACTTTCTTGTCCCACACTTCCTTTTTTGGTACAATTGTCTGAATACTTTTGATTGTGGCTTTCATACTTTTATTAGTTTGTGTTCGCCGTCAGACTGGGAGTGCAACTTCATTGGATAGTCTAATCAGCATGACCTAGCCACCAGTGCTATTATGTCCAAAAGCTTGCATAAAAGATAATATGTTCTAGAAGGCCGCATGGTCCGCATATATTTATTAATTTGGAATCGTATAAAAAATTATTGATCAAGTTTATCGTATGCGGAAAATACGGATTAATCATTAGATTGCTAACTTTGTTCCCTCACGACCAAAAACACGGGAAGATGTGAGGGCCTTAAGAGTAATAAATTAAACTTATTTCCAAATGCAGACAGGTTTGATTGGACTGAGTGTGTACTAGTATTTGTTACTTATAAGACAATGACCATCATGATTTACTGTCATCTCTGTTCATCTCTCACACCAACTAGGTGCCTACATATCTGAGTGGCCAATGTACCGAAGGGCATAACAAAATAGCTGCATTCTTAGGAACAGCTTAGCGCATTCTTTGTGAGGTGAATTTATAAACTTTATTAGATTGGAGTAAAACGCCCTTTCGGAACTGTATTTTCAACTATTTTACTAAAAAAGTTATGTCAAATATAAAGTCACAAAACTCCAAATTTACTCACAGATTTCTAGTCAAGTAGCCTGAAAGACATTGCGAGCCGAAATGGATCTCCTTTTCTGTTTACGTATGAAAGTGAAGCTCATGAAGCTTTTATCACTTCGTCATAGGTTTTCCCATTAGGCTGTTCGGGGTAGCTCCAAAAGGGCTAGCTGCTGGTGGTATTATAAGATTAGATACCACGAAGGCTTTGGCATTGCTTGAGCACTTGTTGCTGAGGCGACCGCATTTGTGCAAATTGACTCCAGTTGGCTCTTTCTCTGAGGCTATAAAACACTCCAATTCAAGGAAATTCTATGCTTCTCCTTAACTGCTTCACTTTCCCTAGCAACATCCCGTGAAGGATTTATTATGCTCAGGTTCAAATTAGAGCCCTTTTAATTCACTTCCTAAATTCGGCTGTAAGTCAATGAATGCTACGTAGAAGCTAACACTTTTTTTTGGCAAGAATATAGAAGCTAACATAGTTGCAAATCTCACGAGCAAAAGAAATATAGACATATGACTCTAGCCAATTTTGCACTTAAAAAAATTTACTTGGGACAAGGCGGCAGGCGCTTAACATTTGTAATATTTGCTGATGTTTGTGGTCGTGTAAATCCTAGATAATTATCACCCCTTAATGGGGGCTTTCTGCACAAAAAACATAGTTTCTCCCCATTATTTATACGTTTTTTATAAGTCCGTATTTATATATACCTTTTTTTAGAGACCTTTTTATATGAGATCGGTCTCATATAATATAAGGGGCATGAGAATACCCGTTGCTCCTTAATATAGGGGCCAGACGTATGCTTATCCGGAGCATTGTTAGATCTCAATCCAACGGCTATGACTTAAACTGGGATCATATAAGCTAAAAGAGACTGGTGTATCTCTTAGCTTACTACACATAAACATACCCTTTTCAGTTTCTTTTTACCCCTCGAAAAAATTACAAAATAGAAATGCTTCCAGCCTCCAGTATGGCCCCACAACCCTCCCATACTGTATACCCAGGCATCCACCCACCAAGGAGTAATGCATTTAAAGGCCATAATAAGGAATGTGCAGGTATCCATTAATCATTCAAATGAAGCGTACGGACCCTCTTCAATTTATGTTTATTCAACCATTTTATTTCTACCTCTTTCTTTTTGCATGCATGTACTAGGTTTATCAACGATTTCTCCTTTTCTTCCTTTTTGTAATTCATTATGGGCTTAATCAACTCAAACTTTTTACTTGGTCAGTTGCGGAGGTTGTCTTTTCTTTTAACCCTTTTCCGTTGCATGAATCGTAATTCACAAACATGGGACGCAACAAGGCATGATAGGTTGTAAAAGGGCTGCTGTAATGCAAGGCCAAGCTGTCGATGTCGGTGGATTTGGGGCCATGACCATGTTCCAATTATTGGACATCTTCCAATCCATGCTTCTCACCTTCTTCCTCTTCTCTTTTTTGCTGTATCCACCGCCATTCTAAATTTTCAATGTAAATATGTTTGCACTTTGTTGTAACTTGCAAGAAACTATTACCACTAATGCTGGATTTTCTATACTTTTTCCCTTTATACTTGAAGGTAGGTATAGATTTGGCAGGACTAGCTAAAACGCAAACTTTTCTGAGTAACCAATTAAGCCATTTGTATTTACAGCAAAAAACAAGGCATTTGTATGTATGATAAAAAAAAAAAAAGAATTAAGTAATTTGCGACATGAAATGGTTAGAACATATGCTATTCCCAGAGGCCGTATATTAGGACGATCGCTTTATAACGTCCTTTGTCTTTTAATGCTGCACCATCCAAAACGGTCTGCTTCTTTCCTTTTACCTTCCTTCCCCATATGAGTATTGGCCCAGCTGCATCGATTCCCAGACATTACCAGTAAGTGGTTCACCTGCCATCTTGTTCGAATTTTCTCCTCTTTTTCTTCCAGTGAGTTGATGGTTTTGTTCTGGTGACATGAGAATTTAGCCAGTAAACTGTCTGAGTTGCATATTTCCATTTCTTTACGCCACTTCTATCAACGTCTATAAAGCTGATATTCTTCTCCTTCATGCGCCAGCCATATGGTTTTGAGCTAATGCCGACATGGTGCATCACTATCATATGTGAGGGGCCGAACATTAGATATGTCCACTATCAGATGAAACATTTGTTAGGACATGAGAAGGGCAACGACTTTGGATTTTCAGTGTGAACACAATCCAAGAACGTATTTTCAAAAGAGCGCACATTGGAGACTGTATCAGATGTTCACGGTCTATGCCAGTCTACTTAGCGGATCCCACATTTGATTACACTTATCTCCAACAGCTTCCAAGGGACCGGGCCCCCCCCTGAACGCCATTAAAGGACCTTGTATGTATCCTTCAGCCATTAAATTAAAGTATACTCAATATATAGGCGGCAGCGTCACAAACATAAACAGACAAATGTATCACAAACATACAAGTTATTTGCAAAAAAAGGGAGGTCAGGCTGGTTAGCCATACTTATAAAACAATACACTTCTAGAAGGAAATATAGAAACAGACCAGGAAAGCTGTTGCAACGGCAAGGGCCAACTAGTGTATAAAGGACACAAGTCAAATAAAGAAGTATAATTTATTTGTTCCGTATACTCTACATAATTCGTTTTGCTATATTTTTTTATAACGAGGAGTGTTCTATTCCTTAGGACCTTACTAGAAGGAGCAAGGCAACTGACCTCTTAGAGCACTGTATCCCGCCACCAATGCCCTCTAGTGCATATAAGACTCACCCATCGTATGCACCGGATAAATTGGGATAAAATCCTAAGTAGGTGACCAACAGAATGGGGTTTGAACTCCGGACGACATCACACCAACACCTAATTGGTTTCGTTTTGCTAAATTCGGTTGTCATAAATTGCATTATAACCATACAATGATGGAGAAGATGACCAATCTAACCCAATGCAAAGAAAGAGAAAGGGTGGGCACCATCTATTATGCGCCACTGATTAAAAAGTCATAATAGAGAGGAGGAGACAGTCACAGGCTCACAGTGGCCCCGCCACCACGCACCCCCGGGCTTTTTAGATATTACCTGGCGCCAAGTATAGTTTTATCATATTACCTGGTTTTTCTCGTGACTTCTCATATGACCTGGAATCGGCACCTAGAGTACCAAAAATGCCCTTCTTTTACGTTTTTTATGCATTTTGTATCCGAAATGTTTCATTCTTCCCAAAATTAATGATTTACAGGATCATCATGTTGGGGAAGAAGATATTTCGACAAAGATCTATCCATAATCGCAGTTCAAACTATTGTCGGCGCCGTCCAACCCGAAAAAAAAATTTATGCCAAAAAACTGTAAAAACAGCGGGAAAGACGAAAAAAAATCTATGATGAATGGATTTTGATGTAAGAGCGGTGGAAAAGCCCTCCCAACTACAAAAATTAAGATCTAAATGCAAAGAAACACATATAAAGATCACCCATTGGTGTTTGACTGCTCCTGGACATGAAATAAAAGGATAAAAATGGGCAAAAACGTGAAATACTCATCGGCGAGCGACAAGTTCCATTTATATATCTTTCTGTGATACTAATGAGGTGGAAGAGGAGGAAAAATAAGGAAGAACGAAAAAAAATGGGCAAAAACGGATAAAAAACGAGCAAGTTATGACATTTTGAAGATTATCATTTATCGTATTTTCGACGACACGACTTGATTCAAGTCGTGTACTATGCAACACGACTTGGATTCAAGTCGTGTTGCATTGTACACGACTTGAATCAAGTCGTGTCGTCGAAAACACGATAAATGACAATCTTCAAAATGTCATAACTTGCTTATTTTTTATTCGTTTTTGCCATTTTTTTTTTGTTCTTCCTTATTTTTCCTCCTCTTCTACCTCAATAAGATATAGGATGGAAAAAGAAGAAAAAATAATAAGAAAGAAGAAAGTAAAATGATAAAAATGGGTAAAAGCGTAAAATACTCGTCGGCGAGCGACAAGTTCCATTTATATATCTTTCTGTGATACTAATGAGGTGGAAGAGGAGGAAAAATAAGGAAAAACGAAAAAAAAAATGGGCAAAAATGGATAAAAATGAGCAAATTATGACATTTTGAAGATTGTTATTTATCGTATTTTCGACGATACGACTTGATTCAAGTCGTGTTATATGCAACACGACTTGAATTTTAGTCGTGTTGCATAGTACACGACTTGAATCAAGTCATGTCGTCGAAAATACGATAAATAACAATCTTCAAAATGTCATAACTTGCTCATTTTTATCTATTTTTGCCCATTTTTTTTCGTTCTTCCTTATTTTTTCCTCCTCTTCCACCTCATTAGTATCACAGAAAGATATATAAATGAAACTTGTCGCTCGCCGACGAGTATTTCACATTTTTGCCCATTTTTATCCTTTTATTTCATGTCCAGGAGCAGTCGAACACCAATGGGTGATCTTTATATGTGTTTCTTTACATATAGATCTTAATTTTTGTAGTTGGGAGGGCTTTCCCAGTGCTCTTACATTAAAATCCATTCATCATAGATTTTTTTTCGTCTTTCCAGCTGTTTTTACAGTTTTTTGGCATGAGATTTTTTTTTTTGGGTTGGATGGCGCCGGCGATGGTTTGAACTGTGATTATGGATGGATCTTTTCCGGAATTTCTTCTTTCCCAACTTAATGATCCTATAAATCGTTAATTTTGGGAAGAATGAAGCATTTCAGATACAAAATGCATAAAAAACCGTAAAAGAAGGGCATTTTCGGTACTCTAGGTGCCGATTCCAGGTCATATGAGAAGTCACGAGAAAAACCAGGTAATATGATAAAACCATACTTGGCTCCAGGTAATATGTAAAAAGCCCCGAGGTTGTGCCCATCAATTGAAAGTTGAAACGATTTCCAATTTATGGGTCCCTCGTGGGCTCATGACAAGTCCTAATAATTTCTCCGCACCCCCGGGCTGAGCTAGGTATTCGAAATCACCGTGTCGACCAAAAGGCAATCCCTGCTTTCGAATTTAAGGTTCTGAAACCTCACGTTGCGAAACGGGTGTTGACTGGGCCAACCAGCACTGCCTTTTAGCGGATGATGAAGAGCCATGAGTGAAATCCCAGTCTCTTTTGTACCGTTGAAGGGGGAGAAATCATTTGAAAGGCAGATGGTTCAACTTTACCCTTGTTCACTCTCCATTGTAAGTCTAATCATGGGCAGCTTGGCAATCCGTTTTCTGTAGACGACTAGAAAACAACAAGAGATGGTTGTTGGAGAGTTGTCACTGTAACCTTTTTCATGTCACTGGAAAAATACAAACAGAGTTAGGCTACTCTCGTCTTTTCAATAACCAGCTTCTCTTTTATGGATAGTGAGATGGAGCTGCTCAGCGCTGGCTTTAACATGCTCGAGGCAAAGAGCGACCACCTGCTGATTTGTCTCTTCCTCCATTTTCTTCCTTTTCTTTCCTAGATCAACCAAACGTTTTTTTGTAATCTGGACAATTATCTTTACCTCGTCTGGGGAAGCGGGACTTTGTCTTTATTTCTGGGTCCTTCTTTTTCAATCCACAGAACGAGGGAGACTATTGCTGTTCACACTTCACCCCTGTTGTTCTCTTCAAGGATTCTGCAGGATTGATCGGGTGGTTGTGTGGAGATCTCGAGTCATCCAGGGAGCGTTGGAGTTCTGGGGACATTCTTCTCGAGCTCATAATCCATTTCCGCTTGTTTATTCACAAAGTTTCCGAAAAGGGGTAGTTGAAAAACTAGAAGCTTTCTCTTCAGAAAAAAAAAAGCAAGGATCATTCGGGAGTAGTTGCTCTTCTTCTTGAGCCTTCCTATTGATAGAAGCAAGGAAGTGGAGTAGTCTGAAGCTGCGACCTCAGCTTCACACTTGACCAGAGAGCTTCTGGATAACTGAGAAGACACTCATTGCTTCAAAGGTATTTTTGCAGTTTTCATTTTATTTCAAAGGATCTATGCTTTTCTAAACCTTGCTCTTTTGGTTGGAATCCAGATGTTTTTTCTCGAAACAAATAGCAAAATTTTCTCTGGCATTAGTATATTAAAGAGTATCTATCGAAGAAATTTGTATTTTGCAGTATTAAACAAAAAGTATTTTACAGAGTATTTTCCACCCTGCAGGAAACATACCTATAAAATCTTCCACTTGTTCACCTCCTTTTCCATATGGGTCTTATTATTACATTAATTATTACTGTATTAAACTTCTGAATAAACTAGTCATCTTGTTATCTTCTTATCAGTTAGCCTTCGATTTTCTGATGTTTATTTATCTTCCAGTATCTAGCATATTAAGCAACAATTTTAGTGGTATTCTATATAACAAAAAGAGAGAAAAAACGTGTCTTCCCTTTCCCTAGGCAATGGCAATCATTTCTTAGAAAAATCGACGCGATTAACAATTTTATTAACAAGCAAAAAAAAAAAGAAATGCTTAAAATCCTAGCCGTATATGCTAAAGTTCGGTCCTGTGATCAACGCTTACAAAGTAGCCGTAGGTATTCCGTATATGCCTACCATTGTTCACGTAGAAAGTGTCTTGTACTTTTCGTTGACTGGCGTTGACTGCCTGTGTACTCTGGGGCCCACTTTGTGCGTGTACCAAGAACTACCACTAGATTGTGGGTCTATTGATTTTTCCGATTAAATGCCAACAAAAAAAAGAAAAATATATATCTCGGCTAGCTGACATGGTTTATCACGTGGGTGGCGCAGGAGGAATCACGCGTCACACGCTACGCAAGTTTATCCTCCAACCATATTTCTTAAAAGAATTGGGATCCCATTGATGCTACGTCGCTGTTAAAGATGATATCTAAGGTAAGCATGGCTCTTTTGGTGATTTGATGAGATTAGACTAAGAATTAGGACAAGTTTCCCCGTAAAGAAAGATCAGGGCAAGGTTGTAAGAGGATTCTTTAAGCTTACACCATAATTAAATGAAGCGCCAAATGACAGCAAAATGGGTATGGCCCTCCACTCCTGTGGCAATGGCAGATTGGCAGCCCTTGTCTTACCTATCCATGAAGCAATCATGAACCAATTTTTTAGGCATCAAAACTAGGACCAATCTTTGTATGATCCAAGCTGTTTAATACAATGGGGTCCCGAGGTCCAGCTGAGCTAAGGCTAAGCTACTAGCTTTTCTGTTTTGGTGGCCAGTATGGACAAATCTTATCAGTAAATAAAACAGACGGCATCCATCAGATGGCCATGGATCTTTTTGTACGTGAGCTAAAATGGTCGATCAATCATTCAGTTTGAGGAAGTGTCTTTTTATGATCTATGATCTATGTTTGTTATATTGTTATAAGCAGGCATTTATCTCTCTTCTTGTTGTTCTTATCTTACCAGATTTCTCTCTCTGCAACCAGGTGAGCGAATATTGATCAAATTATATTAAGAAATGGCAAAACTAGCATTGGCTTTGTTCCAACCAACGGCTAGGAGGATATCATGTCTCCCTTGCCTTGTGGCCACCATGTTCATATTGTTCCTTCTTTTCGCGCCATCCTATTCTTTGCATGTGGAAACACAGGCTCTTCTTGAGTTTAAGAGGCAGTTGAAAGACCCTTCCAACTTCATGAAGGACTGGGTGGATTCTGAATCGCCTTGCAGCTTCTCTGGTATCTCCTGTGACCCCGTCTCTGGCCGGGTCACCGGAGTCTCTATCTTGAAGAAGTCTTTATCCGGGGAGCTCTCCGTAGCCATCTTCAGTCTGTCGGCACTCGACACTCTTGTACTTGCGTCCAATTCGATTTCAGGCAAGCTTCCTCAGATTTTAGCTAATGCTAGCAGCCTACGAGTTCTTGATCTCTCCGACAACAGCTTCACTGGCCCGATTCCGGATTTAAGGAGTTTGAGGAAACTGGAGGTGATTGACTTGTCGGAGAACTACTTCTCTGGTGAATTTCCGAAATGGGTCAGCGAACTGTCTGCTCTGACCTCTCTGGGACTTGCTGAAAATGAGTTCGATGAGGGAGTAGTTCCGGAGGGAATAGGGAACTTGAAGAACTTGACTGTGATATATTTAGCTGCTTGTAGCTTTGTGGGGCAGATACCTGATTCAATTTTCAGTTTGAAGTCCTTGCAAGCATTTGATCTTTCGGAAAACAAGCTGTCCGGTAAATTCCCAGAGGCCATTGCTACTCTGCCTTATCTCCGCAAGATTGAGCTCTACTGGAACAATTTTACTGGAGAGTTACCGCCTGCGATTGCAAATCTCACTCTTTTGCGTGAATTTGACATTTCACGTAACCAAATGACCGGAAAATTACCTAATGAGTTAGGTAATCTAAAAAATTTGGTGATTTTTCAATGCTATGAGAACAGTTTCACTGGTGAGCTACCTAAAGGGTTTGGGGAGTTGCAACATCTTGAAGGATTTTCAATCTATAGAAACAAATTTTCTGGTGAATTTCCTGAAAATTTTGGCCGATTTTCACCACTCAACAGTTTCGACATTTCAGAGAATCATTTTTCTGGTAGGTTTCCTGAGTTCTTGTGTGCTGACAATAAATTGCTGTTCTTGCTTGCTTTGGATAACGAATTTTCAGGGGAGTTGCCTGAATCTTATGCAAAATGCAAATCTTTGGAGCGACTCCGAATCAGCCAAAACAAGCTGCATGGGAAAATTGTGGCTGGGCTGTGGGGTTTGCCGAACGCAACGATGATAGATGTTGCAGATAACTACTTTTCTGGAGGGTTATCTTCAGAGATTGGAATATCTATTGGGTTAAATCAACTGCTACTTGAGAACAACAACTTTTCAGGTGAGCTTCCTGTTGAACTTGGGAAAGTTGCCCAGTTACAGAAACTCTCTGCATATAACAACTCATTTTCTGGTAAGATACCCTCTGAAATAGGAGGCTTGAAGCAATTATCCTCATTGCATCTGGAACAAAATTTCCTCAATGGATACATTCCCTCGGAACTTAGTCAATGCAGGAGACTGGTTGATTTGAATTTGGCTGGAAATTCTCTGATTGGCAGAATCCCTGAGAAGTTTCATCTCTTGATTTCTTTGAACTCATTAAATCTGTCACAAAACAAGCTCTCTGGTCCGGTGCCGGAGAACCTACAGATTCTGAAGCTGAGCTCAATTGATTTATCTGACAATGAATTGTCCGGAAGGATTCCTCCAATGCTTCTTATGGTAGGAGGATACCAAGCATTTTCAGACAATGAGGGCCTATGTGTGGACCAAAATGTACAAATTCGGGGCAACTCTGAGCTGGGCATCTGCAGCGCAAGCAAGAGCCAAAGCGGTGTACGTAAGAAGTGGGTACTACTGTGCATCATTTCTTCAGCCATGGTTGTGGTTCTTGCCGGGCTCATTCTTGTGAGCTACCGTAGCTTCAAGCTTGGGGTATCCGAAATTGGAGATGATCCCGAAGGAGGTCTTGAAAAGAGCCCAAATTGGAAGCTCAAATCTTTCCATCAAACAGAATTTGATGTGGACGAGATTTACAACTTGGATGAGGGTAAATTGATTGGTAGTGGAGGTACAGGTAAAGTCTACAGGCTGGATCTGAAGAAGAATGGAGGAACTTTTGCTGTGAAGCAATTATGGAAAGGAAAAGAACTGAAAGCCTTGACTTCTGAGATGGATATTCTCGGTAAGATAAGGCATCGAAACATTTTGAAGCTTTATGCTTGCCTGACCAAAGGAGAATCAAATTTTTTGGTCTTCGAGTATATGGAAAATGGGAATCTGTCTCAAGCTCTTCGACGTGAGATCAAATGCGGAAAACCGGAGTTGGATTGGCCTCAACGATATAAAATTGCAGTTGGAGCTGCTAAGGGAATTGCATATCTTCACCATGATTGCTCTCCAGCTATTATTCACCGAGATATAAAGTCAAGCAATATTCTACTTAACGAGGATTATGAAGCCAAAATTGCAGATTTTGGCATTGCTAAGACTATTGAAGACTCCACTTCTGGATCAGATTCAAGCTGCTTTGCCGGCACACATGGTTACATGGCTCCTGGTGAGTCCTTTTCTCTTTAAATCTTACTCCTATTTAAATCTTGTATGTTCTGACTTGAGAATTTTCATTTGTATTGTGCTTAAACTTTGCCAACCTATTGTCTCCTATGGTTGTCCTTTAAAATTTTCAGAACTCGCATACTCCCTCAAGGTTACGGAAAAGAGTGATGTTTACAGCTTTGGTGTGGTACTACTCGAATTAATCACAGGCCGTGGTCCAGTGGAACCCGAGTATGGTGAGGAAAAAGATATCGTCTATTGGGTGACAAGTCGGCTTAACGACCACAGAAATGCCGTTGGTATTATGGACGCTAGAATTCGCAGTTCATCAGCTGAAGAAGACATGATGAAGGTCTTGAGGGTTGCAGTTCAATGTACAAAGAAATTACCTACTCTAAGACCAACTATGAGAGAAGTGGTGAAGATGCTCTTGGATGCAGATTCCAGTACCCTTACGCATAGTGAAAAGGTTTATGATGAAAACAGTGCAACACCCACGATTGTTTGTCCACCAGGTGAAAACACCGGCTTCTCTCAGACCGATCGGTGGGCCTCTTACTTCCAAGACACCATCTAGGTCTTTGCGATTCTCAGCGCTGATCGCGTTGATAACAACTGCTAGGAATTAGTATTTTCCAAGTGATAAATATATGTTTTTGCTTATGAAATCCATCTCTCCTCCAAGTCTTGTAGTTTCTATTATTACAGATGGAAGTCGATGTTGTATTTAACTTTGGTTGCAAGGTTTGGTATAATTTTTGTATAATTGGATCTCATATCCTGGGCCACCAATGCTTTTGGCTGCTATCTGAATGAATATCTTAGTTGCGTAACTCGACGATGGACCATGGTTCTTGCATAAAATCCGTCTATGAATTTGGATGCTTATATATTACAGCAGTAGAAAATAGAGGAATCTTTGGCAGCAATTAACACCAGGAACCATTGACTGAGATAATTAGTTAATACTCCCTCCGTCTGGAATTATTATCACCATAAAGATTTTTAGAATGAACTAAAATTAGTTCATTTTGGAAAACCCTATGGTGATAATAATTCTGGATGGAGGGAGTAAATATTAACTTTTCCCATGCAAGATACCGAGCAAAAAAAGACTTTTTCCATGTAAAAATTGACGATGGTCAAGCTGCTTTAAAGGCCCAGGGAGGCCAGGCTGGAGTAACAATGGAACTTGAAGAGAAGGCAAGTCCAAATCAAAGATTAACTTTATGCATGATAAAAAGCATATTGGAGAAAGTATCTACCCCGAGAAATGATGTTGGGTTCTTGATTTGGCAGATAGATTACTGTACCCAAAAAATTCAGGATTCATCGTCTCATCTTGGCCCGTGGTTGGTTAATGCCCAAAAAAAATCTTGGCATGTTGTTGGAGTTGTCGTGCCTATGAATACAAAAAAGAGAGAAATTTTTGCAGGGATGGAAGGGCTGTTTGATTAATGAATTTAGCAGAATTTGAATCTCATTTCACAATGAATAAATTCTTTCTGAAGTGGAGAGAATTCGAATTCTGTGTAGTTCATAAATTAGAAATTCAGCCTGCCCCCGATGCGCTGAATTTGTGAATCTTTCCATGAGAAAATTTGCAAATTCAGCCAAAATTCATGATCAAACATAAATCTTCTGAATTGAGTCGGACTGAATATGACAGAATTCATGTACCAATCAGCCTCGGTCCAGAGATCGGGCCGATGTGGTTATAGATGATCTGGATCGTTCGACGACGTTGCATGAGGCTCACATGACTAGGGATTCTTCCAAATTGAGACCGCTTGTCTCCCCGGAGGCAGGGAAGCCAATAGTCTAGGAGAGAAGTGGCAGACGCTGTACCCAATAATAAGTTTTCAAAAGTGGACTTTCCCTTTCAATCATTCATCACACATTCCACAATTATGAACCTTCTTGCTGTGGACCTTCCGCGTTTTCAAGACTAGGGACAGTCTTGCAAAAAAAAAGAGAGACCTGATCATTAAAAGGAAAGAAAGCAACGGGAAGACTGGGGACAGCTGATGAAAGAACGATATATTAAGGAAAACGATATTTGTACATCTGATGTGTATGGAAAATGTGTAGGAATCTGATGTAAGGTTATCACTCCCCATTAACCTGGTTCAATGGACTGTGGAACTTGAGTGGTGCTATTCCTCCAGCTTATTTATCACCGCCAACATCACGACCACTCATGGAAATGCTGTAGGCCCGAGTGGCCTGTGAAGTTGGCCGTGATAAATAAGCGAGAGAACAAGCATTTTTCGTGGACCTTTTGGATGGCTCACTTATGATTGGACATATGCAGCATTAGAGTTACGACATGGATTCAGCAGTATGATGTTATTGTCAAATTAACACTCTACCAAAAATAAAAAATACCATTTAATTACATGTTTGGTTCATTTTCATAGTACATTTTATTGTGCATCGTATTAAAACTTTACCCTTGTTTTTAACAGATTTAGATGATTCTATGTGACATCTACAATGGCATCCCGCCATAGATTTAGTGGTGGTCGACAATGGCTACAGTAGTGGTCGTGTTGACTTTGTTGATCGCTTGATGGCTCATGCCCTCGACAGCGGAGTTGAGGTAGGTACAGGGCTATTCATCAATGTCCGTGTCCGTTGGTCCGTTTGTGTCCGTGTCCGTCCGCAATTTAACGAACGGTCCATACGGACCACAGACCGGACACATACATGAGGTATCTGTCCGTTCTAATGGGGTACTATGTATTGTCCGTGTCCACAGACGTCCGTGTCTGTTACCTTATAACCCCCCAATCCCTCGTTCTCTCTCTCCCTCCCCCGTCCCTAGCATCACCTTCTTCCACTATATCCAACGTCATCTCATCTGAGTCATCTGACTGTTGCCGCTGCCACCACCTACCACTGCGCAGCTGGCCGATTGTCTCTCCACTCTCGTTGTTGCCTCCGCCGCCCCGACTCCCTCTGAGCGCCATTACCTCCACCAGGTACTTCAGGCGGTCTTTAATTGCTAGAACTATACTTTTTGTTCGTTTAGCATATTGCAATCTATATGCTTGATGATTTGCCCACAAGGGATGAAGATGGATCTTTTTTTTTCATTTGGGTATGTGAAAAATCTTGTCTTTTTAGCTGTGAGTTTGAGAAGGATTGAGTTATGGGAAGTTCGTCAGTTTTTTTATGTAAGACTTGAAAATGGAGCATTTGTTGATAAAACCAAAACATATAGGATAGCACAATTAGAAAAATATATGCCCGACAAATTCAGGGTTTCCTTTTGAGAAATGGGGACATTGGAATTGATTTTATCGTTCAACAAACTCTGAATTTGAGCAATCACTACCTCGATCCATCTTCCTCTTCAAAAAGCTTTCTCTTATATCCGACAAAATTGAGGATCATATATATTGAGTATGTCAAATTAGAGGAATTGATTGGTTGTAGCCTCAAATGAATTTCCTGATAACTTTTTTTGACCCTGCATTTCCTGAAAAGGGTTGAGAATGGAACAAATACTTGATAAAAAAATAGAGTTTTTCTATGGATTTGACAGTTTATTAACTTTTCCCAGATATATATTTGAATGATTGTTTACATCCAAGATTTGTTTTGTCAGGCTCATTTAGATGACACCGAGAGCTTTTATTCTGGGAAATGGGTGACCTAATTGGATAATGAAATCATAGCCATTTATGTTGAAACAGTGCATGACATTGGAAACTATGATTTACAAAGTAAAAACAGAGCCATCTATGTTTGATAATATAAGATCTATGGCTAATAAGATGGAGAGTCAAGGAAGGGCAAGGAGCTCTGGATCTTAATTTGTTGTGTAGCAGGATTAGTTCAACAGGTGAACTCTGAGAAAGGATCGTGAACTTTGGGTGTCAAGATTGCAGGTAGAGGAACATGAGGCCTTGGCTTAATTGACAGAAAGGTGAAAAATGGTTTTATTGAGGCTTGTTTAAGTGCTCTTGAATATAACTCTATGCATTCATTTGTTGAGATTTTTCTCATCTCTGATATGGAGCACAAACAATATAAATCATACGAAAGAAAATCTGTTCATTTGCATCAAAGTTTGAATGTGTATACTTTTTGCCTTATTTCAGATAAAAATGTCTACGGACGTCCATGGCAACCGCGGATGGACACGGATGATTTTTTTAATGGACAACCACGGACACGGACAGACTGGACAACACCCCTTGTGATTACGGACGGACGGTTGTCCGTGTCCGCGAACACCCCTAGTTAGGTATTAGCTGGGGGATTTTGAATTTTTGTGGTAATCATTCAACTTATCAAGCTAAAACATCAGTACCAAATCAGACAATAAACCCATATAGTGTCTTCATTAATTTTTTCCCTTTTACAAGCTAATGGACACAATGAAGGGATAACTTCACTTCTGCTAAGTTTGGGACCAGGGGAAAATAAGGACATTTTGATCTAATGGGGGAAGGCACACATGTTTCTTGTTCTCTATAACACTATCCCCACTCTATTCTTCGAGGAAAAAACAGGGCAGGACTTTTATACCTTGTCTGGAAAACAAGGTATGATAAGAGCTGTGGACGGTTCATGTATGATTGGGCGTAGTTGTTGAAGTATAGTATTATAAACTTTGAAAGCTACACGTTTGGAGTTTAGATTCGTATCCAATTTTGTCAATTACAGGATGAACTAAACGAGTTTCTAAAATAAACGCTGCACTGGGTCACGTTTTAATCACGCGGTCAAGAGATATTAGCATTTTTCATTTCTAAAAAGGTTCGAAAAATCGAAGAACAGATGGATGGAGAAAACTATGTCCATTTGCTAAGCTTGATATTCATTTCTAAAGAGCCTTGCTAGTCAGGCGCTCGTTGCACCCCACAGGACCACGCGCTCACCTTTAGTACCTGTCACCAATTTTAAATTTTTGGACACACAACAACTTAGAAAGAAAACAGCGCTTTCATTAGCTTTGCCACATGCAAAAGGTAATGCAAGAAAGAACCAAGAAAAGCGCCTAAAGAGCGAAGAGCTCTTACAGAGACTTTTGAAACTCATGACTTTCCATGCTTCCCTTTGACCCCGACTCACCAAGCAGCAATTCAACTGACCCAGTCTGTGGCCTCCCCTCCCCTCCCCTCCCCCTTCCTTGGTCATCTTCTCCTCCCTCCGCTCTTCAAGTCCCAACCGCGTCCCATCCCTCCTACTAAAGGACTAGACTTTGTTTATTTGAAATCCTCCTCCTCCTCCTCAGCGCATTCCATTTCCACCGAACCCCACCACCACCAATCTGCCCTGCATCCCTTCCCTCGCCTCTCTCCTGCAACGATGAGCTTCTCCATTCTTAAGCTCCTCACTCCAATCCCATGGCCCCTTATCCCCTCCTTATCTTCTCTCTAGTCCTCTCCTTATTCCATTGCCTTCCCACTACCAGCTTATGCCTCTCCACCATCTCCCTCTCCCACACCTCCAACCACACTCTAGTCTGCGCCCTCATCCCCTCTCCCTCCATCCGCGAGTCATTCCTCAACTGTACCAGTTTCGGTGGGTCCCCCAATCCCGTCTCCTTCCCCGGCGCTCCCGTCTCTTCCATTGCCGGCGGTAACGGCTTCCTCTGCGCTTTCGTAACCGCCTCCACTGAAAACGCCTCCTACATTCGTTGCTGGCGGTTCTCCGGCAATGGCACACTCCTTCCCTTTCCCAAGTACGAGACACTACAGTCCAGCAAGAGAATCTACCTGGGCCCGCCCCTCCACGAGCTTGCCGCCGGCCCAACCCACCTCTGCGGTATAGTGGGCCTCTCCCGCCGGCTCGAATGCTGGCAGTGGGACAAGTTCGAGCCGCCCGACGTCCGCAACCTCTCCGGCCTCGCCGTGGGCGGCGATTTCTTCTGCGGGCTGACACCCAGCGGTAATGCCGCATGCTTCGGACCGGATTCTGGCGCCATTAATGCTCCGCTGGCTGGGAACTACGCCGCCCTAGCTGCCGGCGTACGGCACGTGTGCGGGATCACAGCGACCGATGGAAGTCTGCAATGCTGGGGGCCCACTGCGCCGACGTTCCCGCCTCCGGCGGGAGTGTTCGACTCGGTAGCCTTGAGCGGGGGTCGGGCCTGCGCTATTCGCACAAATGGAACGGCGCTCTGTTGGGGCGACGGAGGCGATGGCGAACGGAGAGACTTCCGGCTGCCGGAGTTGCTGGCGGATGAGGGCTTTATCGCCGTCACCGGAAACGGCGGCGGGTTTTGCGGGATTTTGAGCCGGAATTACTCGCTAGTGTGCTGGGGCGACCAGGTCTTCGGGCCCACCAACATTACCGTGGTTTTTGAGCGCGTCCAACCGGGTCCTTGTCGGAGTCAATGCAGCTGCCCGCTTCAAAATTCCGGAGATTTCTGTCCGGTAGGACAAGCAATTTGCCGCCAATGCCCGCGCGAGGAAGGAGGGCCTCTACCGTCGCCGTCGCCTCCGGCGAGTCCCAATTCTCCGGCGCCTCGCAGTGGCAGAAGGTCGCGAGGCAGGGTAGCTTTACTGACAGTCGGCTCAATCGGCTCGGCCCTCGGCTTGGCGTCTTTGAGCTATTTCGTCTTCGTCTTTATCAGGTTCTGTAAAGGCCGGAACTGCCGCGTCCACGACTCCGGCCGGTTAGATGAGGAGGCTCCTCCGCCCCCGCCTCCACAGTCCCCGGCCTCTCATCCGGACACTTCCTATCCGACGTCCATGGTTAAATCAGAAGGCGGCGACCCGAAGGGTAAACAGCCGGCCCGGTGGATGAGCAGCGGTTCGTATAGCAACCGAAGACTACTGAATCTCCCGGAGGTGTTTCCGCTGGAGGCGCTGCGCCGCGTGACGGCCGATTTCTCGGAGGAGCACAAGATCGGGTTCGGGAGCTTCGGGTCGGTTTACCGTGCGAAATTGGACGACGGGAGAGAGGTCGCCATCAAGCGGGCGGATATCTCGTGCTGGCCGTCCTACGCCGGTGCTGGCACCGGAGCGGGAGCAACGAAGAGGAAGGAGAGGGAATCGGCATTTCTGGCAGAGCTGGCGCTGCTGTCGCCGCTGAACCACAAGAACCTCGTCCGGCTGCTGGGCTTCTGCGAGGAAGGGTCGGAGCGGGTGCTTGTGTACGAGTACATGGCCAACGGGACACTACACGACCATCTCCACCGCTTGGACGACTCGCCGCTGGTGGCTTGGACGCGGCGGATCAAGGTGGCACTCGACGCGGCCCGCGGCGTGGAGTACCTCCACGCGTACGCCGTGCCGCCGATCATCCACCGCGATATCAAGTCTTCCAACATCCTCCTCGATTCCGGCTGGACCGCCAAGGTCTCCGACTTCGGTCTCTCCCTCCTCGGCCCCTCCGACGGCGCCGCTCCCCTCTCCCTCGCCGCCGCCGGCACCGTCGGCTACATGGACCCGGAGTACTACCGGCTCCAGCGGCTCACGGCCAAGAGCGACGTCTACAGCTTCGGGGTGCTCTTGCTCGAGCTTCTGTCGGGTATGCGAGCCATCCACCGCATCGGGCAGGACGGGCCACGGCGTAATGTAGTGGACTACGTCGTGCCCTACATTTTGTCCGATGAGCTCCACCGGGTCTTGGACCGGCGGGTCCCGCCTCCAACCCCTTACGAGATCGAGGCCGTCAATTATGTCGGGCACCTGGCCGCCTATTGTGTCCGACCAGAGGGTCGGCACCGGCCCACCATGACGGAGATCGTTGCTGGACTAGAGAAGGCTCTCATCGAGTGCTACGCTATGCCGCCACTGCCGTCACGGTCACATTCGTCCGGGACGGACTCATCGGGCAATATAGGACCCGCGCCTCCAGATGTGTGAAGTTCAACCAAGCGGACCAACTGGCCAAGCCGAACAAACGAACAAGTGTTGGACATAGATTTCTTTTTTTCCTTGCTTTTCATTTTCTGAAAAAAATCTTTGTTTGATTCGTAATTCCTTCATTTTAATTAGAGTTCAAGTGGAGACACAATTACACAAACATTTGTTGAATACCTGCCTCAGGTCAAGTGGCTGTAAACAAAAAAAACTTTGTTTGATTCGTAATTCCTTCATTTTAATTAGAGTTCAAGTGGAGACACAATTACACAAACATTTGTTGAATACCTGCCTCAGGTCAGGTGGCTGTAAACGAAAAAAACTTTGTTTGATTCGTAATTCCTTCATTTTAATTCGAGTTCAAGTGGAGACACAATTACACAAACAATTGTTTAATACCTGCCTCAGGTGGCTGTAAACAAAAAAAATCTTTGTTTGATTCGTAATTCCTTCATTTTAATTAGAGTTCAAGTGGAGACACAATCACATAAACATTTGTTGAATACCTGCCTCAGGTGGCTGAACTTCTTTATTTTTCATATGTGCATGACCCACGCACCCTTCACCATACGCTACAAAACCTTGGATCTCTCCTCGAACTGGAGAGATATTTAACCAGCGGGAAGAATGCTGCTGGATCAGACCTGATTTTTTGACACATTGTGGATCCTTGGGCGGTGGCTAACATTCATTAAAGTTTGGTGGTTTTATTTGTGGTTGACTTGGGATTGTTGCGTCATGTAGTGCTAACACTAAGTCAAGGGAGAGGTTGAAATGGTGAAAGAATTCTCGACTTGTTTGATGCATGAACTTGAGGTATTCAACGAACTCCACTCAGATGGAGACTTGTTCAAAGCTCTTGAATTTCTTCTTCTTATAGGAAGAGAACGAGTGGCGAGTTGGGGGGGCAAGAAATTTGAATATGTAGGAAATTTTAATCAAAAGCTAACCAACCCATATTCAAGAGGAAAAACAAATATGATGGCTACATGAGCTTCCAACTCCATATCTAAATATACTTTTATAACAACTCCTAAATTAAATATACTTTTATAACAACTCCTAAATTATCCCTACACTTCTTGTCACTTCAATCAACAACCACCATAATCTTCTTGCTGCACAAAAGCAACCATACTTTGAATTTTGGTGAGGGCAGCCGCAAAGGCACCCCTGTGAACCATGGATTTTTTTGTCTGGGAGGTAGAATAAAATCACTAGCTTCAGGCACGTGAAGCAGGAGCACATATAAAAAACTGTCAAAATTCATCAGATGTAGCATTCTTAAACTTAAGCAGCTGTAGGATATGCATATATTCGTCCTTCCCGAATCTGACAAATAGGCTCTATTGGTATCAGTTACAATGGATGATAACGTGATTAGTCAATGCTGAAGATTAATACATGATTAGCTAAGATAGATGAAATGAAAGTGACATTAACACTTTGAACTTTGTTTAGGACCAACGTGGTTTAAGCCAATTTAAGAATGACAACGCAATACATCCTTGCTTAAAGCAGTCTTCAAGTCGTGCTGTATGAATCCGACCCGAGTAAATACTCAAGCAGAATGGGATTTCAATATTTCATTCTGCCAATGGGATTTCAATATTTCATGCTTGCCCTCTCCCAGCACCTGAGAGACCCAACCGGCACCATCTAAGGCTGTATTGGCAGCAGAAAACATGGCTTATAAACACACTACTAAATGCACCATGTGAATTCAATTCTGTCACTTTAATTTGGATTGGAGGAGCACCTCATTTATTGGTCTAACTCCACATAGTGAGGCTTCGCAAGCTACGTCTATCTAGAACAGCAATGCAATGACTATTCAAATCCTTCCATATTCGTCAGTTTGAAAAGTAAATTAACTAAATGTCAAGGAAGAATGCCGGTCTTCCCACCCCACTAAATGGTTGGTGTACCCTGTTAGTAAATTACTCATTAGGATTTGAGTAAATCTCTCATGCTTACCCCATTATTGATGTCCTATTTCACTCATATTTTAGTGGGGTTATTTACTAACCTTTTAGTAGGGTGGGGGAGTCCCGGCGAATTATACAGAAACAGTCATTTCCAGGGAAGCATTTTCTATCCGCCTGGGTGTTTTCCACCAGGATATCCGCCATGAACATCATCAATCTTATGATCGGTGTGTCACTCAAGCATGTCCTGTGCGCTCTAGTAAAAAGCTGGCAAACTAGAGCGCACAGGACATGCATGTGCGCCATCAATCATGTGATCAACGGCTTCCAACCATTGGCGGATATCCTGGCGAAAAACGTCCAGGTAGACAGAAAAGGCTTCCCATTTCTAGGCACCCAAGGAAGAAAAAAAAGACAACTCAAAGCCTATGCACGTTTGGCTGGCTGGCACTGAATGGCCACATCAATGCTCCTTTTCGCCCAATTCTCCCCTGGAGGAGAGCTGGCAGAAAGTGACAATGGGACTTTTGAAAGCAAAGACGCTTAACTGCAAAATATTAGTCCACTGCACCCTTAGAAACAAGCCTTCAATAGCAGGGCAGTAACCATATTCCGTGCATGGGATGAGGATTCACCACCCCACGGTTTTAGCCAGCCAGAGCAGGAAGAGACAGTTGGCAAGAAGAGAAGAAATCTTTACTCTTCAGCATTTATATCAGATCAAACCTTTTGGATATTGCCTTTGAACCAAAACAACAAAGAACCATATGGATATTGCCTTGATCTGGTATTTTTTCCACGTAGGACTGTTTAATGGATCTGTATATGCTTTGTAGTTCACGGTCCCCTTTTGCTTACCAAATCACTCTTTTCCAGAATGGCACTGGTATGGGAAAGAAAGTTTGAAATGAGCCAAATTACCACATATACATGCTTCGTGAAAATGCAGTAGAATCGATTTAGCCAATTCAATTATGTATTCGCAGGCATACTTGGGCTAAATTCATCTGATATGTTATCCCATATACCAGAATATATACACATATTGCTATGAAAAACAGCTCCAAATTTGGAATAGTTAAGACCTAACATCAAACCCCATTATCCAACTGCAAATTATGCGCGCCTGGCAAGCGGCGAGTTTTTCTTTGTTAGATGACCCACATTGGCAAAACTTTAATCAAACTGAAAACCAAACCCCATTATCCACATGTTCTCCAGAAGGCAAGACAGAGAGAATGAGAAGAGGAAGAACGCAACACACTAACATACTATGACCATATGCATTGAAGATTATTAACTAAATTGACCACCGTTTCCAATCTGCTCTACACCTCTGTCCTCGGCTATCGGGCAAGCCTTGCAAAGCATGGGAGGCAGGCAAATTGCACTTGCTGTGCTCTACCTCGGTATCCTATTGATATGTTCCTTTGCCTGCTGTGGTCTCTTGTGCCATCAGAACTACTTGCACAACACCCTCTAACTTGGAAGGCTTTCTTGCGGTTGCATTCAAAAAAAAAAAAAAACTTGGAAGGCTCTTAAATCTGCCCCTCGAGCCTACGACCGAATTAATTTTTTTCATTTGCACAAGTACAAGTGTACGTATTATGAAGTATACCACAGTAAAGATCGTGGATTAAGAAAATTCACGACAACCCCGGTATGGGAGTCTTGGGAGGTCATTCGAAACCAAAGTTTTGTCTTCTGTCGGCCATCTTATCGACCGCATGGAGGATGCAAGGCCATCAAATTCATATTTTGATATTCAATCAATATTTATAATAATAATAATAATAATAATAATAATAATAATACTGTTAAAAGTAAAAGGGGGAACAGATAATTACAAGTAGGTTCCTCAAACTACCCTTCATTAGTCATCTACAAATTATTATTTTTTTGGATTAGTCATCTACTAAATTAGTAATCGGAATCCTAATCAATATGTAACTAAGTGTCCAATTCACGCCCGATTTTCATGTGTATAACAAGATTATAATGGTATTGGATTACACTTCTTAAATTGTGACAAACTATGAAGATGTATTTTATGGCATTCCATAATACAAATTCTGTAGTCCTATCAGCATGTGCGACATGCAGTTTGATTAGTTGTACAGGAAAGCTGAAAGTAAAATTATACAACCCCAAGGAAGTTACAAAAGATACTTTGATACAAAAAAGCTAGCAAAGCTAGTACATGGGGAAGCTTTGCTCAACATCATGAACCCAGGACTCCAGTCCTCCGACAATGTCCCTTGCCGAAGTCAAACCCATGTTGTGGAGTTTCTGAACAGCTCTTTGGGAATCGTTGCCTCTTCTACAAATAACATACAACAAAGGAGTGGTGGAACCTTTTCCATTCACTTTCTCCAATGCCGAATAGATATCTGGCAACCGATCCTCCAATGAGGGCAGTGGAATGTTCAATGAATTTGGCAGAGATGTAATCTTGAAGTGGTGGGATGGGCGGACATCCACTAAAACATGTGCCTCTCCATTAGAAATTCGTTCTTTGTACTCTTTGCTGCTGATTCTTGCATTATCTGAAAGAAGGTTCAGCTTTGGCCTTACCTGAAAGATTGCAGTCAGATTAGAACGTATATTTGATAATATCACTCCCACATATAAGATCATAGCTATGTGTTATCATGATGGGAACCTGGTATACACCACTAGAGATGAATCAAGATATTTGTAAGACACAGGGTGCTACCGAACTGAGGCAGTGATGTGGGTACATGATCCATCACCTTTGAGTTGGATGCAATTGAAGAAGTCTACACAATATTGATAATCCAAAGCAACATAAAAAGATTGCAATATGCTGAAGGAGTTTCCAAAGAGTTTTGGCGTCAGTCGGTTTGGATATTTCCCCAGAAGTTGGGTATTTTTATCATTTTCTTTCTTTTGGCACTTCAAAATACACCGTAGAAGGATGGTGGAGCAGGAAGATCTCTGTTAGGGCACTTAAGTCTGTACACTACTGAAATCCGCACTAGTTCAGAAACACTTCATGAAAGTGCTTATTCAACAACTGATTAACCGTTTCAGTTTCTCTCAACACTCAAAGCACTCTACCTAGTATCAGTTTCATCAGCTTGTTTCACTTGGTTCAACACTTGACTGAACAGCTAGGACCTCAAACTTGGGCAACATTTCTAAAAGCTTAAATCTATAAACTTGGTAGGCAGTATGGACTTTAAAGACTAGTCCAACATATCATCCCTCTATAAAAAAAGATAGGAAGGAAGCCTCATACTGGAGCTATTAATGTGGGATGGTGGGAGTATAAAAGTTAACCATGTTATAAGGACATACTTATCTAGAAGATATCTGAGGCTTATCAACGCAAGATCAGGGATTTGCCAAGAGCTAGAGTTGTACATAAGCAAGATTATTTATCCAATGGTACTTGCACATCTGCATAACTTTTTTCTTAAATCCTCATTGATTAGATAGAACCAGAAAGGTCCCAACCGTTAGGAAGCGGGCACATAAATCTTGAATCTTAGAAAACATAAAAAGGGAAAAAGAAAGAAGAAAAAAGAGAATACATACCACAGTTGATACTGGAGTCTGAGTAAATTTCTCATAGTCAAACTCTTGGAAGATTTCGTGAGTGAATTTTGAATTGTCACTGCAAACATCACAAGTCGAGGACCTACCTCTAATTTTGACCTGTTTAATATATAAGAATTTCGAAAATGTAAAATAAAATAAACTTTCAAAGATGCTATTATGCTTTTCAGACACGATCAGCAACTTGAATTGTGATAAAGAAAGCTTAAAGGGTAGAATAATATTTTAAGTTACATGAAGCATATGCAGCTCATCAAGTGTGATGAAAAAAATGGAATAGGAATTCCATATATCATTGTCACAAAGGAATTAAACAAATTTCCATTCTAATGTGGATGGCTAAAAGTGAAATTATTCGGCATCAAGTGCATGAACAGCATGCAACTGGCATTGCATAAAGTCATGTCTATGAACAATAATTAAACACATTAAAAAATGCAACTCTTGATAAGTGGCTTTCTAAATGAACATAAGAAAACACAAAAGCAGGACACTTACAATACGAATATGTGAAGATAAGGCATCTAAAAGAAGCATTCGTCCTGAAAGAGGCTCACCAATGGTACTTGCAATCTTTATGGCTTCAAGAGCTTGGAGGCAACCGATCACCCCCGGCACTGAAAAAAAAAATCATTCAATAATAGTTATGATAAAACAAAAAGAAAGAATGAAAGGCAAGGCCGCTAGAGAAATCAATTCAAATTAAAAAAATAAATTCCTTTCTTCTAAAGAGATTTACCAGAAATAAGGCTCATAGCTGTAAATTCTACTTTGTTCTAATACTCAACTACAACAGCCCCCTATCATGCTAAGAAATAATTAAAATGGAACGCAATGCAGAGAACTTCCTCCGGACAGAAACAATGGCCATAGTTCTTATTTTTGCATCATTGAAAGCTAAGAAGTGATCTACAAATTTGTAAATAAAAGAAAATTGATTTGTTATACAGCTGCAATTATATTTCTTTCCATGTCCCCGCAACAGTTCTCTACTCTTTATGTTTAGCATGCTTATCCCACATGATACCCAACAAAACATGTGCCCTGGGGTGAAGGTTGAGACTACTCCACAGTGGATAAACATTCTCCCCTTAACATCTACAAAAATAACTTGAGTAGATATTGGTTTCCAGTGATTCTTCATATCCATAGAGAAAAAACATCCAAGAATATAATTCATTATGTATAATTTAGGCCTAATATCCTTGGAGAAAACTCATTCGGCATCCAACTTATGCAGAACATAATTAACATATAAATTTCAAATAAAATAAGAAAAACTACAAAAAGGTAAATCTGTCATACCCACACCAAGAACTCCACTATCAGAACATCTTTGACAAGCTGTAGTAGGTGGTGGTGTTGGAAATAAGCAACGGTAGCATGGACCTCCCTTGTAATGATAGACTGTAAGCTGCATGTAATATCACAAAGATTAGAAAATCTATTTGGCAACTGATTATTAATGAAATCATAAGGCCTGAGCGTAACTCAAATACCAATTACTGAAAAAGAAAAATTGCCAAACTTGTTTCAGAACAAGCCTAAGCAAATTTTGATCCCAAAGTATGAGCTGCAATATGTTAGCCATCAGGCTGAAATATGTTAATAAAATTTGACCCTTCTTTCACTATAACAAGATAGACTGTTAGACTGTTGACTCATATATTTAAGTTATTGGATTAATTCCAAGAAGCTGAGCTAGACGGATGTTCATATCCATATATTTTACTCTTGAAAAAGCGGCATGAAATGGTCCTTCTAGTATCTCCTGAATGATCCCAAATGATGATAACTTTCACAAAGACAAAAATGAGGCTAACGGAAAAACTTGTGAAAGCAAAACGCACCTGTCCTTCTAACCCCAATGCTGCACCCGACACAAGTGGCTGCAGGAAAAAGATGGAAAAAGTCAAAGTAATAAGATAACATATTATAGAGCTAGGATGGGCAAATCTAAAAAGACAAAATAAAGCATCTGCATGGCCCTACCAATTAAAAAATATGAACATGGCGTTACATAATTCTATGACCGCTACGTTATTTGTGAACTAGACTTTGACTCATTTAAGCAAGGGCTATTACCATACATATAAACAAATATACCTTTCCCAACACCACACAAACATCACTTATCATGTACCGGCTAGGAACATTATCTGTTGCATCAACTACCACATCATATCTGAGAGATTGCTAGTAGCTTTGGATGAACGAAACTCACATTATGTTCACCAAGAAACATGAAAAATATGGCCACACGGCAAAAATTATAAGGCCAAATAGGCATATCTATATTAAGGATACTGGCTGACTATATTCAAAGCATTAGAAGCCCGCAAAGATTCTTTGTGCTCCACTATTTGGACAGTGGAGTTTATCCTGCGATCACAATAATTTGTTAAAAAAATAAATGTGATATTGGCTCCAACTGCAATGCTAATGCGTTGAAACAGGATTTCTTAAGATACTTCATTAATCCATCACAAGAATGAAGATTCTAATCCTGGATGTGGCATGAGAGAGGGAGAGAACATACGCACGACAAGCAGCAGCAGCAGATTTTACTTTTGACTGCCCAATATACACTTCAGTGTGGATAATCTACTACACATAGCACAGGTCTATGAATAAGCAGATGAGAATCTTATTGCAATGTAACTAAACATGGTAATATCGATGACAAATATAGCATGTAGAATAAAATGACATGAGGAATGTTTAGCAGATTGGTCAAAATGATCGATCATCTGCTGCTTTTTATTCTATTCTATCGGACCTAGTTGATCACATGGATATAAAGGGAAATAAACTTTGATGCTAGCTTCATGTTGAAAAGCTTGCACCAATGTTTCTCTTTCCAATCATCATTAAAAAACACTGATCCAAGATGATTCGGTATGGTGTATCATGATGATGACAATGAATCTTCATATAATAATGCCACATACAGAAACTTGCATCCAGAACAAAATTTGACATAAATTCTGCCTACATGGTTCTCACATGGATTCGTATCACCATATGGCGTAAAACAAAGATAAAAGACAAAATAGAGCCCGGTCTCTGGCCCTAGTAGTGGAGACAGGGTGTGGATAATAATGACGAAAATGAACACTTCCATAAAACGAATCATATTATGCTCCTTAAGCTGTTCAAGTCCAATATCTTAAAAGTACCTGTCTGTGCAAGTTATTGAGCTCTACAACGTCGTTATCAACTAGACCCAAACGTCCTGAGATATTAAGATTGTTGTTAGCAGCAGGGAGAAGTAATAGAAGAGGAACGGTACGGAAAAAAACAATTCTTCATGCACAAAAATATGAAATTTCCTTAAGCAACGGATGGAAAAGCAAAGCAATACTACTAACTCTCCCCTTCATGACAATTGAAATTATGGGAAAAAAATTTACCAACGCCACAAGCTGCAAGATAAAGAGCAGCAGGCGATCCCAGACCCCCCGCCCCAACCACCAATATCGAAGATTTCAACAGATTTGACTGACCTACGAGCCATAGAAAAACCAAATTTTAGTGGGCACATGCAGAAGTATTCAGCTCCAACACTTGCAACAATTCCCATCAAACATTTTGATTACATACAAACTAATTAAGTCCAAAACCTACTAAAAAGCACAAAAAATCAAGCTTAATTACTCGAAACATAAGCGAAATCACTTAGTTCATGTATCTCATAAAAATCCTCTCTTTGCCAATTCTCAGTCTTTAATCAGATCATATGCATAAAACATGAAAACTTATCAATTTAATTTATACCTTCAACTCCAAAAGAAGGGAGCAAGAGATGGCGGCTGTATCTGTATATCATCTGCGGAGTCAGCCCATGTTCAGAGACCGGCGGGCAAGGAAGAGCCTCCTCGACGACTGAGACCTCATGCAGCCGGGACTCGAGTGCGGATATTCGTTGCTCGATGTCAGACTTTTCGGCTTTCAGTCGTTCAATCTCCCCCACAATCGAAGCCCGGTCTCCTTCGCCGTTCGACGCCATCTCTCTCAGCTGCAAATTCCAGGAGTCGTCGGACACTCGGACTAGAGAAGCTGAAAAAGCGCTTTTTGGCTAAGCATGGATGCCCTAAAAGCGGAATCTCGAAGGCCCATAAGCAGGCAACCTCTTCCATCCGTAGGGAAATTCGTTTTTCCCTAGTCTCGCCGAGATCCGAGACCATTGCGAGATCTCGGCGTGATGATATGATTTTATCGTTTTTTATTTTGTTATTTTTCTTACCTTTTTTTTTATAACGAAGGGTTCCTATTACTTAACTGGCCTCTTAGACCGTGGCATTTTTTTTTTTGTTTTAATTACTCATCGTGTCAATCTCCTCCGTTGGATCGGATCTAAATGATTCTTTACTTAAACAAATAGAATCCGTCTTCCCTTTAGGGTGCGTTTGGCAACTTTAATTTGAATTTAGAGGTGTGATTTTTGAAATCAAGTCATTGAAAGAATCTCATGTGATTTTGTAAATGACACGGTCGGGCCTGCCATTTTGGCCTCTTTTATGTACTTGATTTCAGCTTTAGTAAATTTAGCTATTTAAAATCCGCCTCGAAACCTACATTTTGCACCATTTTGATTCTGATAAGAGAAATATGGTATATAATCAATGTTATCGATCCCATGTAGCTGGAAGAAGGTGCATGATGATGATGATGAAAATCCGCTTTGAAATTTATATAAATAAAATTAAGCCCACTTCAGATGCACTATAAAATTATAAAAATATCTAAACCACTCAATTAAGGGGCCGTTTGGGGCGTGAAAAAATCAAAATATCTAAGGTGAATTTTTCACGTCCACTGTAGCATTCCGATTTTTTCACTATCCAACGTGAAACACGACCTGAGGTGTTTCAGCTGAAAGTGGAAACAACATGAATGCTACAGTATGCTTTTAATCACGCCCCAAACGGCCACTAAGTTTGACATTATTATGATTATGTAGTTAGATGACCGAAATCGTTTTCCTTGATCTTTTTGAGATCTCTCTCTTTGGCCGACCGAGATCCGATACGGCAAACCATATTCAAGCCTCATTTTCCACCTTAAACCCTTTCTATTACTCCGACCGTTGAACAGTACCTGTTTGCATTTCATTTTGGTTTTCTAATGCAGACAGGTAATGGTAGAAGGAGATTGTATTTTTTTTTTATACTACCTGTCGGCAATCCCCACTCCCAGCCCTTCCAGCAACACTGCTCCGGCAGTCCACCCCCTTCCGCCTTTGGCGACCCTCTTGCCCCTAGCTCCTTTCTCCCACCTCTACTCTCTGCCCAATTGAAAGTAAAATCCATTCCTTTGATTCTTCTTGTTTTGCAAAATGTTCTTTTTCTTGTTGATTTGTTACATGGTAGATTAATTTCATTTCCATGCTGGATGACTTGACTGGGTGTTGATGAAATGGGGGTACTTTTTTTTAAGATGACTAACCATTTAGAAAGGATTTTCTGGGTGAAAAGAGCTCTGTTTCTTCTGAAGATAGGAAGCATATATATTTTAATGCAAGTGTATTTTTCATTTTCAAATTGTACTATGCTTGCCTGGGGAGTGTTTGTCATTGCCATTACTTTTACCATACAACCATCTTATGTGTATCGGGCGATTTCATTCTGGGATGAAAGAAAGGAGTAACCTGAGATACGCGAAGGGAAGGAAGTCGTGGGCGGAGCCACAGGTCACTTTTCTGCTCATTATGAATCCC
This sequence comes from Houttuynia cordata, assembly GCA_039654745.1. Classification (NCBI taxonomy): domain Eukaryota; kingdom Viridiplantae; phylum Streptophyta; class Magnoliopsida; order Piperales; family Saururaceae; genus Houttuynia; species Houttuynia cordata. The sequence goes on from CM077504.1 coordinate 28,843,693, forward strand.
TGCAAAAATTGTAGTTAATATGAAATTTAGTTCTGTTCCCTAACAAGTTACGTCAGATACAATCTGATGATTTTTGTATTTTGTGTTAATAGTCTCCTTATGTATAATAGCTTTCCTATAGACCATCAGTAGCGCAGATTGGAACATGTCCTTCTGCATTTGTCTATAGTTTTGTGCCTTCAGAAGTTACATCATACGTTGGTATCATGGTTCTATGGTTGGCGAATCTTTCCCCATTTTTCCCCTGAACTCTCCATACTTCTCCGAACCACACTGAATTGAACCCCCGCCAAATAGTTGTCAAACTTCGACCCGGTCCGACCGGACCCGGCACCTTTTTCGGTCCAGGTCGGCTGGGTAGGTTGACCCGGCTGGATCAATTCAGCCCGCCCGGTCGAACCGGTGACCCGGCCTACTGGTTCGGTCCGGGTTTTAACCCCCCTCTTTCCTTCCGGTGGCGCCCCCCCTTGTCCCCCTCCGGCGCTCGCTGTCGAGCTAGAGGGGGGCCCCGGCTCCCCTCCTCCCCACTATTTTTTTGTGTGTTGCTAACATCAGCAACCGGGTCAATCCGGATTGACCCCCGGTTGGACCTACTCGGGAAGAATTCCAGATCGATGCCTTATCCGGTTTTTTAAACCTTGGTAATAGGTAAATACACAGGGAATGTTTTTTCTCTGAGATGCAAGTATAAACAATGAGAAAAAAAAATAATTAGAAAAAAGAATCGATTTAAGGTATTGGAAAAATCTTAAAGTTGAAACCAAATTGAAGGATATTCTGCTAAGAGGACGTGCATGACATAAAGGGAAATTTATATAAAAAAACATAAAAAAAATTTACCAAATTGGCGCACTCTAGCAAATATTTCCCAAACTGGTGTTCTGACAAGCCACGCAGGCGCCAGCGCGGCCGCTGGCGCCTGCGTGGCCTTTTTTTTTTAACCGGCCCGAAAGGCGTCGGTTGAACCGACGCCTTTGGTTATAAGAGAAAGGCGTCGGTTGAACCGGCGCCTTTCTTTATAACAGAAAGGCGTCGGTTGAACCGGCGCCTTTCTTTATAACAGAAAGGCGTCGGTTGAACCGGCGCCTTTCTCTTATAACCGAAAAGGCATTTTTTTATTCACCGTGTTTGAAAGGCGTCGGTTTTTCGTTTATAACGTAAAGGCGTCGGTTGAACCGACGTCTTCATTTACAACGGAAAGGCGTCGGTTCATTTCGTATATAGCCCGCGCGGGCTCGGTCTCCTCCCCACCCATCCCTAACGCCGCCGCCACCGCCGTTGGTTGCCTCCCCTTGCTCTCCGCCGCCGCCACCGCCGTTGGTCGCCGTCGCCGTCGTTCTCCTCCCCTCGCTCGCCTCGGCCTCCGTCGTTCTCCTCCCCTCTCTCGCCGTCGCCGCCGTTCTCGCCACCGCCGTTCTCGCCCCACCGACGCCGCCGCCGCCGTTCTCTCCACCGACGCCTCGGCCAGTCGTCACCCCGCCTCGCCACTGTCTCGTCGCTCCGTCTCACCGGTAATATACGTTTAATATCCGTTTAAAATACATATTGATGTATTGATTTAGCTTTTGTATGGTTTAAAAATAATTAGCTAGTGTTTGTTAATTGTTTTGTGAGAAAAGATGGCGGGAGAAATGGTTCCGTTTGTGTTAATGTATGGTGGTAGAATTGATAGAGGTGAATACGAAGGCGGTGAAAACGTAGGATTATTGATTAATAAGCCAAGTACTTACGATGAACTAGAGATGCAAGTGGTCAATAAATTGGGATGGGATCAAAGATTGTGGAAAATTCGTATGAAGTACAAGATGCCTGTTTTGGGAACAAGGACTACCGTAATACCAATTGATGATGATAATTCTATGCATGTCATGCTCTATTTTGCGCCTCGTGTGTTTAGCTTCGAGCTATTTATAGAAAAAGAGGCGCGCATGCCTAGGTTTGCAAATGACGGCGAAGGCAGAAGTAGGAGTGCTCACAGAAATAGGTCGAGTGAAAATTCTAGAGGAAGGCGTGTGGAAGATAATGAAGAAGATGATTTGTCTATATCACTAGCGTGCAACGAACCTCAACTTTCGCCGAGTTGGAGGTAAGTTTATTTACAAAATGTAGTTTCACCATTCAACTTACGATTAAGTGAATTGTTTCTTTATGATATAAGTTTTGTTTTGAATAATTTAGGCACACATCTCAAGCTCATGAAGCGATGAATCTTGGCATGGCACGAGGTGGTGAATGGTTTGACACACAAACATCATTTCGTAACCCCTATACTTACCATGGTTCAAGTGGTTGGCAAGAGGGAAATATTAATGAGGAAGAGGATGGGGAAAATGATGAGTGGGTGCCTAATTCACCTAAGGTTAATGTTGAAGATGTACGAGGAGAGGATAGTGTGCAAGAGATGGTTCAAAATGAGGGAGATGATTCGGTGGATATCGCAATTGCTACGGATAACTTGGATGATTTTGAGGATGAATTGCCTTACGAGGAGGAGCCCACGTGGGCGCGACTAACTGATGAAGAAATAGATGGGGCAATAAATCGGGGTTTGCATGAGGAGACATATCATGAGGAAGCAATATATGTGGGGCAAATATTCCACAATAATGATGAATTTGTACACGCATTGAGGGAGTTTTCAATAGTGTATAATGTTCGCTATAAAGTGTTGCATACAAATCCGACGCAGTTCACAGCAAGATGTCAATACCCTGACTGCCCATGGAGAGTACATGCATCATTGAGGAAGGGGAGTAATGATTTTAAAGTGAAGACATATGCTGGCGAACACACTTGTAGAAATGCCGAGCTAGACACAGGTCATAGACAATGTACTGCGGCGTTTGTCTGTCGGCATATATTACCCTCTATTAGAGCAGAAGTAGATATCCCACCAGTGCTTATTCAAGAGAGGATTAAGGAGATTTTTCATGTTGATATTTCATACAAAAAAGCATGGGCGGCAATGAATATGGCCATTAAAGCAATGTATGGTGATTGGGTTGAGTCCTATCGATTGTTGCCAATGTACATGGAGACAATAGTTAATGCCAATCCGAGAACCGTGTGTAGGTTGGTGACGACCGAAATGGAAAATGCTACATATCGACGGTTTGAGAAGGCGTTTTGGGCATTTGTTCCAGAACCCGACATTCTGACATCATCAGCTGACACGAAAGGGAAAGAGGGGAGGGGTAAGACCCGGACCGGGCCGGTCGGCCGGGTCGATACAACTCGATCGACCCAGACCGAATAAGGTCCCGGCTCTGGTCGGACTGGCCGGTTCGGTCCGATTTTTAAAACCATGCATGTTCCTAACCACCCCACCTAGGGGTTTAAACGAGCCGAGTTCAACTGAGTTTGGGCATGGCTAAGCTCGAGTTCAAATTTTGAAATTTTGGCTCGAGCTCTGCTCAGCTCGATAAAAGCTTGTACCCTCCCAACTATGGCTCGGCTCGTTAATATTTTTGTAGCTCAGCTCAAACTCAAGTTCGAGTGCCTACTACGGAGAAGCTCAGCTCGCGCTTGACCTAGTCTCAAATTTATATTTTTTATTTATTTTATAAATATATTATATATATATATATATATATATATATATATATATATATATATATATAAGATAATGAGTCGAGCCCAAGCCAAATAGGGAGCTTTGTTGTAGCTGAGTCTAAATGAGCCGATCCGATCCGAGTACTATTGTGCTCGAACTCGGCTCATAGAGTCACAGTGGGATGAGCTCAAACCGAACTTTACACAAGCTGATATGAGCCGAGTCAGATTAGCTCACGAGCCGGCTCAGCCCGTTCACACCCTTAACCCCACCCTATGCCACCTGTCCCCACCTTACCACTATGTCATTCACCTTCTCCCTATGGAATGCCATCAAGGCGAGATCTAGGTCTCGGAGCACTTATCGGGCCACGAGACTAGGGAATTTTATTTTTTCCTAGTCTTGTCGAGTTCTAGGCGAGAATAGATAATTTTTAGATTTTTTATATTATTATTATTTTTATTTTTTGGTAACGAGAACCACTTGCTACAAAAAAAAAAATATAAAAGCTTTTTAAAAATTATATTCTCTCGCCGAGATTTCGTAATTATCTCGGATCTCGCCGAGAACTCGGCGAGACTAGGGAAAAACGAAATTCCCTAGTCTCGTGCCCCGGACCCCGGTAAGTGCTCCGAGTCTCGCCGAGATGGCGTACCATGCTTCCATCTCTCCTTCTCCCTCTCTCCAGACCAGGGCCAGGCCCTCACACCACCAGGACAGGCTCTCTTTCTCTCTCTCCTGCACAGACAAAAAGACAGCTCTTTTCTCTTTTCTCTGTTTTTTGTTCTCGTTTCCACTCCTCTTTCTTGTATTGTCATCTTCTCTGTAAGTGCTCCTGTTATAATCATTTTTCATGAAAGGATGTAAAGTTAACTATGATGCTTTAGCTCATTAAAATGTTGTCTATGCGTAAACAGTATTAATTTGCATTGCGCAACTAATAAATTGTCTTATCAGCCAAACACCCTGCCCATGTTGTACGAGATGAGGTTTTTCATCTTTTCAAAGAGGATTGCACCACAAATATCAAACTTTTCAGTATAACGATAGTTTCAAAATTGCGAAAACTGTATTTTATTTATGAATTTAATGTAATAAGAGTTGGAAAGTTGGCGCCTAAACGCCTGAAGGTGCACCTCAAGTCTAAAATTTTCTTTTATAAGATACCTCACTTTATGGCTCACTCCCTTTGGTATGTCTTTGCCTTATACCAACACCTTTGATGTGTTTTAGTCACGCTTCGCCTCAAGTGTCTGCTAAAAGTCCCTTATTAAAAACTGCACCATGCTATATGTAGTATGTACATCTAAATGCTCACTTATAGGGTAGCCTTCAAAGCTTTCCGATGCTACTGTTAAGTGTTTCTACCTTGTGGCCCAATTACTGAAGAGTTCACTTTTTTCATAGTGTATTTGCATTGACCTGTAATATTTTCTGTTTGCATATTCTGATTCATAATTTTCATACAGTAAAGTTGCTGAGAGTCAAGTCTTTTGGTGTTGGTGAAATTTATGGGTAAAGCTTCTAGAGATAAGAGGGTACTCATCACTCTTTTTTTTTCTGCTGAACTTACATGCTTATGTTGCGACCTGGTACAATTTTTAATCATTTTATTTTGGATTTCAAATTTGAAGGATATCTATTACCGGAAGGCAAAGGAAGAAGGATGGCGTGCTCGGAGTGCCTTCAAGCTGTTGCAAATTGATGAAGAGTTTAATATATTTGCAGGTACTTTAATATCATTTGTGAAGTTTTTTATACTACAAGTAATAATTCCCTTCTCTTTGGACTGATGTATTTAGATTGTAAATTCTGAAAAATTCTTAAGGATATCAATAATGCCCGTTGTAGCGAAATATCACTATAGTTGAACTTCAAAATTAACTGGCTAAAATACGGCTGTTTGTGGGGAAACAAAATATCTATGTGAAGTGCAGTTGCTTTTGCGCATTTATATTGCAACACCATTCATTTCAATGCATATGACTTGTACATGAAATGCAAACTTTTATTATTTGGTAAGTTCAAGGTATTTGTGCTCTAGTCGTTAAAATTATTCTATTGATTTGCCTTTTGTTATCGATGGAGCAGTTTATTGTTGTTGAGCTTAGAAGTGTAGCATAGTGAACAAATGCAGGGTGTAGTGCTTTGGATTCTCTGTCTCCTCACTTGATGAGATAAATGGAGGATTGTCAAGTTTTTTAATCCTACCCACGATGCTGGTTTTTTCTTTGTGTTGCTCAAAATTTCAGTTCAGTGAAAATGAAGAAGACAGGGAGGTCGTGCCATTTAGAATGTGGTTAGGTTTATTGGACTTCCTATTTAAATGCCCTATTTTCTGTTCTTTGAGTACTAGGAACAATAATGAGCTTCAAAATAATTGGCTTTTGTTAAGTTTCCAAATGAGAGTATTATATAACAATGGATTTGAGACTTTACATTTTACCAGTTGATTTCCAGTTAATTGGTTGTATTAATTATTTTGCAAAGATTTATTACTAGCTGAAAAGGAGGCTATCTTTTTTATGGATGCAGGCACAAATGTAATTTTCATGTTTAGACATTGTGAGCTCTGACTGATATATTTGGTACTTAGCACTACAATTTTTTTAATTTGCAGGAGTGAAGCGTGTTGTTGATCTTTGTGCAGCTCCTGGCAGTTGGAGTCAGGTATGGATTTCTTGTCTACTCTCTGCTTGCTTCTGTTGCCCATCAGTATGTTGTTTTCTTTCCTTATTTTTTAGTGTTAGTAGCAGCAGTAGAAAAAGGAATGTTCAACTTCTACATTTTTGTTTTGGTTTTATTTAATAGATGAGTTGGTGTGATCATAACTTAAGATGATAGTAATGTTGTTAACCGTATTTTGCCAGTCTTTAGTCTTTGAGATTGTTTCGGCCCTATTGCTTTCTTAAGCTTATCTGTGTTGCTCACTGTGACATTCCAAGTGTTGTATCATATCACCTGCTCTATATTCTTTTCTTCTAATAAATGGTGTGGGAACACAAAGTTTGTCTGTTTTGTTATGGTGTATTTTCAAAAAATTTAATTTCACAAAAGTAATATAACTTTCATTAGGGTGAAAGAATTGGATAACATTTGGTTTTAACTCTGTATAAAAATGTTATCTGCAGGTTCTTAGCCGAAAGATATATTTGCCAGCTAAATTATCACAAGATTCAAGGTTATATTTAGTCTTCTTTGTATTTGTGTAATTTTTTTTTCTGGATTGTATTGGAACTATTATGAAATTCAATGTTCAGTTTTAGAAATTACTGTGCTTATAGAGTTATAAATTTTTCTTTTCATATATATTATTTTCAGAGAAGGCAGTCTCCCTCTTATTGTGGCTATTGATTTACAGCCCATGGCTCCAATAGACGGTGTTATTCAAGTACAGGGAGATATAACTAATGCCCGAACTGCTGAAGTGGTAAATGTCTCAACGTGTTCTACTTCACCTTCTAATGCTAAATGTGCATTGGTATTTTGTTTTTGTAAATATCAGTTTGAGGTCTTCCATTTCTTTTTATAAGAAAAGATAAATTTTGTTGAGTGCATAAATTCCTGCTTTTCATTTTTGGTTTGTGCTTCATGTTTTGCCATTACTATAACCTCTATAACAGATTTGCTTATATTTCTTGTTTTGTTAATATTCCAATGACTTTGTGTATGTCTTTTTGGATGTGAATATTTGATGGGAAAAACACAAATAATAATTATCTGCCCCTTCAAGAGTTTATTTAATAGCTAATAGATCATAGATCATTATCATCATCATCATCATACGCCTTATCCCAGCTATCTGGGGTCGGTGGAATGGATTATATACCACGTTGACACTTATCAGAATCAAAATGGTACAAAATCCATACAAAGAAACATAGTGGCAAGTTTTAACACCGGATGCCCTTCCTGACGCAACCCTCTGAAGAGGGGACAATGATAAGAAGATTCAACATCATCATATTCATCATACACCTTTCCAAATATGTGAATTGGCTTCATGACATGATGGTTGCACATGAAATATTAATATAGCCATCTTCCATCACAAGTAACAATGAAAACCAGTCTGCTTTTACATGGGAGCATGACACCAGCTAATAGATCATAGATAAATTTAGAATTTTTTTAGAATGTTCAGGATGCTTGTTATGTTGCTTGATGCTTGTATTCATTTGTGTCAGAAATTGTGTGTGTTTTTTTAACATGTCTATATGGGTTATATTCATAAAGCAAAGATCAGAATGGTTGGAACTTTTATTGAACTTAATTAAATTCCTCTGGCAGGTCATCAAGCATTTTGATGGTGGGAAAGCCGATTTAGTTGTTTGTGATGGAGCCCCTGATGGTGAGAAAAGATCGATATTTTACCCTTTTTTCTGTCATAACATACTACATTTCCAAAATGAAAGTAAACTTTGCTTGTGTCATTGTTGATTGCAGTTACTGGACTGCATGATATGGATGAATTTGTTCAATCACAGCTAATACTTGCAGTGAGTATAATTGTTGTCACGGAGTATCTAATTGCTGATTATAATCCTGTTAACTGATATATGTACAACAATCATGGACAATTTACTTTGTATTTTAATAATAGAAAAAGTTATCGACAGACAATCTTTTTGGTTAACTCTTTCAAAATTTTATTGTTTTTATTTCATGTATGCTGGTGGTGTTTATAATGCTGATGATTACACATGTTCAAATGAATGTAGGCTCTAAACATTGTTACACATGTGTTGAGAAAAGGTGGAAAATTTATTGCAAAGATTTTTCGTGGTAAAGATACAAGTCTTCTTTATTGCCAAGTAAGCCTCTCTCTCTCTCTCTGTCTCTCGCATAATCATGTTTTACTAAGGGTATGTGCATATGGACCGTCTATCTTGACCAATGATGCTTTTTTTCTATTCTATTGCCTGCTGCAGCTTAAATTATTTTTTCCTGTAGTGACCTTTGCCAAACCAAAAAGTAGCCGCAACTCGAGTATAGGTAAGGGTGACACCTTTTGGTTATCTTGTTATTCTTATATGGTATGCTTGTGTAGTCTTATATGCGTTCCCCTGTTAGCACTTGGTTCCCTTTTTTGGGTGCTAGTTTATTATAGTATTATGTATTTTTGGGGGTGGGGATGCTGGCTTATCCTTGCTAAGTTATCTCATTGGCAAGTCACGTAATTTTTACTACGTTGGTTTCGAAATGCTCAATAGCATCTTAATTTACTACTGCTACTTCGAGATATTTTTACAGAAACGTGCTAAGGGGTTATAAGAGTCCTTGGAAACGAGGCACAAATAGTGAGCATCTGAATGGTTTTCTTTTCCTTATGAACTCGAAGTGGCGTAGGCTGACTTTTTCTGCCTCCTAAGATTTCTTTAGAAATTTGACTAAGGGGCAGCATGTGCTTTTAATTTTAGACGCTAAGCATTTGGCCATCTAATGCCTTTGTTCACAAGTGGCTCGTTTTGACCAGAAGTGGCAAAAGGGCTCTTTTAACTGTTGCATAATGCAATCTAAATCATCAAAAGAGAGTAAAGGATTGGGAGACAAAAAAAGGGTTGGCTACTTTGACAAAGAGTAAAGATTTGCAACAATAATCAATACCACTATTCATAACTAAGCTTAGACTTCTGTGCACTTGCAATGGCCTTGATGGCAGCGGTTAATTATTTCTTCTTAGATGATCCCTGAAGGGTTTTATTTTTACTTTGTGAGAATGTGGAAAACTAACTTTTGCATGCAGTTATTTTCTAGGATTGGGTTGAAATACTTTACAGCCGTGTAAGATCCTACTAAGGTCCTTAAATTTTGTGTCATTCAGAAGCTTTTGCTGTTTGTGAAAATTATTCGCCTCCTGAAGGATTTAATGAGAATGATTTACATAAGCTCCTGGAAAAAGTTGGCACTCCTTCGGGGAGTAATGGAAACATGGGTAAGCCATTCAGGCACTGTTTCTTGCCTAATAGTTCTATGACAGTTTTATTATTCATGGGCATGTGGTTCTTGCACTTGATCTTTCTTTTCATAAACTCTGTTGCCCATGTAGTAGGGATTAATTTTACTTGGCTTCAAGCGCCAGCCTTGATGTTGATTAGTAATAGAAACAACCATCTAATGCTATGTACCTATTGACAGACCTTGGTATATTCTTTGGGTCCATATAAAGCATTATTTAGACGTAAGTTTTTAGTAGAGCCTTTAAGCGGAAGTCCAGGATGGATCGGAGAAGGATATTAACACAAAGTTGGTCGAGTTTGTTTGTGTTAATAAAAATTATGAATAAATTATTGTATATTTTGCAAGTCATAAGTACTTACAACCCATTGCCAAGGTACAAGCTTTCTATTTACCACAAAAGGTACAACAGCTTTCTTTTGATTGATTAATACAAATCATAACTTTGCTGGTAGTTTTGTTAACAAATTTGCAGCTTTTTGTGAATGTCATGGAAGTTTACCAGAATTCTTCTCTGCAGATTGTAGTAGTGGATGGTTAGAGGGGCCTAACAAGGTTTATATACCATTCTTGGCCTGTGGGGATTTGAGTGGGTATGATTCGGACCGTTCATATCCGCTTCCATCTGCAGCAGAAGGTACGTCATACCAGAGCTTGGATCCTGTGCAGCCCCCTATCGCTCCACCTTATAAAAGAGCTTTGGAGCTGAAGAAAGCTTCCAGCCGTGGCGTGGAAGAGCAGCTTGATAAACTATCTCTACGTTCTTCTTGATGTTATTTTTTTGTTGAGCAGTGGCGCAAGTAACCTTTGTATTATTAAGTATTAGTGACTATCGAGAAGAAGACAATACTACTTTTATTTTCTGTTGGTAGACAGAAGAAAATCACACAAAAAATACTAAGGTAGGATTTTTTTTGTTTATAAAAAGGAATTTTTTTTTTAATATTTGAACATAAGGACGTTATTGACTTTGTAAATTGAGGTGTAAATGGAAAAAGTCCAAGAGGATGTCCACCAGGATATCCTCCATTAACAGGCATGTACTCTGCACTAGTGCACCGTCAATCTGATGATTGACGGCTCTCGTCTGCTGAAGAATATCCTGGCGGACCAATAATTCTTTCATGGCATGTGACATTGTTACTTTTAATGTTACAACCAGTGTATCATTTGGCTGGGTCTGGGTCTGGGCCTGGGCCAGAAGAAATAGAGACCAAGCGTCCGATATGGCCCAATATGATGAGAAAATAACCTAACAATGGACCCTCCGAATTGCGTAGCTCTTTTGCAACGCAGAAGTAGCAGAGCGTACAATGGGCCATGGCCACGCGAACCCTACATTGCCCACAACCAGTTGAGATAGGCCCATGGGCAATATACGATCCATCTTCCTCGATGCTCTTCTACCCTAAAATCCAGCGTCGTTGGCGGGAAGATTGGTGTACAAAAGAAAACCCCTTGCTTGCTTTCGCAGGACACCAAATGCCCGATTTCTGCTCTTCGGCTTTCATCTCTGAGATGAGAAATGGATCCGCCGCCTGAAAGTAGAGCAGCATCTCCCACCGCACGGCCCCAACTGAAGAGGTGTCTCGAGCTTCCCGATTCGTCCCCGAAATCTCCCAAGCTTCTTAAATCCGAACAAAGCGCCGCTCCCGATCGGACAGGCAGCCAGGGTGTGGCCATGAATCCAAGCCCCAGAGTCCAACGGTATCTGGTCGCAATTGAGTATATTGGCACTCGATTCTCCGGCTCGCAGAAGCAACTCAACTGCAGAACCGTTGTCGGCGTTCTTGAGGTGAAACACTTCCTCACTGTCAATCCTGTTCCTTCTTTGCCCTCTTGTGTTGTCATTCTCTAATCTATGGTTTCATCGTTTACCCACTTGCGTTTTTGAGTGTGTGTGTGGGTGACGAATTTAACACATTACTTGCAGGAAGCTTTCCAAAAATTTGTGGGTCAACCTGTTTCTGTTTTTTGCTCGAGCAGAACTGTGAGTGCCATGAATCTTTTTAGCTTATGTCCTTCAGAATGCTGTGATTTCTGTCTGTTTAAAACTCTTATAATGGAAGATGATTGATGTGGAAATTGTTCTTTTCCCTGTTCTCATGATAGCGATTAGTTATCTTATAGTACAGTTGCATCTAGTTTGCTACTATGATTTATGAGTTATATCTTTTGGTTTGCTTCTTTAATTAAGGTTGCATAGCTCATGTTGATGTTTGCTGATCTAGGATGCAGGAGTACATGCATTATCAAATGTTTGTCATGTCGATGTGGAACGGATAAGTAAAAGGAAGCCTGGAGAAGTGGTAATCTTGGACTTAATATTACCATTTTGCTTTTGTCCTGAGATGACTATTTCATTAGGGTCAGAAGCCTTATTCAACTGTGTAGTTGATAACTTAAAATGACCTTTCGCCTTACCAAGTTGATGGGCAAGACTAAATCTGTAAACTGTATAGTCCAACAAATTACTGAATGAAGCAAGGTTTATCTGTTGTAGTTTCCTTCTTTAAACCTATGCCATATGAAATGGCACTGAGAACTGATATGTGAAATGCAGTTACCACCTCATGATCCTGGAGTTGTTCAAAGAGCTGTCAACCATTTTTTACAGGTATACTTAGATTTTACATATTTTTTACAGAACAAATGGCTTGTGTCAATGCTTCAAAAAGGGTATTATATTGTATTATACTACCTACATTCCATATTAATAGGTTATATTCTGTATTGTAGTATATTTTCAAAAATTAAATAGGACTATTTATATGGAACGGAGGGAGTCCAAAGCATCAGGATATGTTATTTGTTCCTTCAAGATATTTGACAGTAGAGAATTTTTTTCTAAACAATAGAGGCATTCAATGTTTCCCTTTGCATCTGATGGATGACAGAAAAATGAAGGTGATATGATGGTGATTGATGTGCGGTGCATACCAGCAGATTTTCATGCCAGATATAAAGCTCAAGAACGCACGTAGGTGTCATTGGTCTGTTAATCATGTGATTGTCTCTTGACTTTAGCTAAGCAATAGCTAAGGCTTGTTAATTTGTATAATTTGCAGTTATGATTGCTACAACATGAGTTCCATCCACTGTGGAGAAATCACCTTTGCATCTTGTATTTTCATATATTCTCAAGCACTTGTGCTGCTTCTTGTTCTCTTTAGGTATTTCTATCGTTTGCTTTCTGGGCCTGAACCTATATCTACATTTGATAAGGAGCGAGCTTGGCATATTCCTGAAGAGTTAGATATTTTGTCTATGCAGGTTAGTATAGATGAAAATTGTTATGAACTCAGTGAACTCTTTCTAGTGTTCATTACATTTTGGTTTTGGTTTTAAGCAGGAAGCCTGCAGGGTTCTTGTTGGACAACATGATTTTAGTTCTTTCAGAGCATCTGGATGTCAGGTTTTTTTTTTGAAAAATTAAAGTCGTGGTTTTACTATGCTTGTATAGCTAATTTAATGCATAAATGGGGCAAACATTACTTGCCTTTACGTGTATATAATAGTTGTTGAAAATTGAACTGTTCTATTTGTAGGCAAACTCACCAGTTAGAACGTTAGATGAACTCCATGTATCCGAAATAGCAACATCTATGTACTTCCCATCAAGTCTAGAAAGGCAGCAGACTTTCCCTTGCGAACAAGTTCCACCTTTGTGCTCTATTTCCCAGGAGACTAAACTATCATTAAAAAGTTCATGTGCCACTGAGAGTAAACTTGCTGGAATTGACATTTGCAGTGGTCAAGAATTCGGACAGAGAAGAAGACACCGCTGCTATGTAATTACAGCAAGAGCTCGCTCCTTCTTGTACCACCAGGTAAGTTGAAGTAAAAGTAGGTGTTTGCCCTTTTTACCTACTCTGAGAGATGTGGTCTGTATCTGAATTTCTTTGTAAGTCTATTTTACAGGTAAGACTCCTTGTCGGTGTTTTGAAATGTGTTGGCACTGGAGAGTTGACAGTTAATGATGGTTTGTTCTTTTTCTCTTGTCTTAAGTACTACCTTTTTTGTTTGTAAAATCCTGCTGATTTTTTAACTCCTTGAACTATAGCTGAAAAAATTCTCAAAGCAAGGACAGTTACTGCTTCAAAGCCTATGGCTCCTGCTTGTGGACTATACCTTGGCCAGGTTAAATATGATTTCTCTTGAGAACTTTTGAGGAAGGTTTGTTACCAGCTGAAAGATGGACCAAAAACAAGCATAACAGGAAGTTGTATCCTGTTTGACTTGTTTGAGTGGAAAGTGTTGTACCATAGTTGCCAGAACACCCTGGCAACCAGGAATTACGTTTCCAGAGGGGGGGGAGGAAAAAAGATGTACTTTGGGAATGCCCAGAAAATGTCCCTAAAGCATTCTGGAGTTTTTTTTTTTATAAAAACGTAGAAATGCGGAAAACATTACAAACTTGCCCCTTCAGGGCTCGTGTGAAGCACTTAACCACTATGCCTCATGAATTTTCCTGTTATATTTTCGCAGACGTAAATACTAATAGTGTTTCCCTGTTTCCTAGCTTTATTCGAGGCTGCCTTTCGGTTTTTATCTCTGAGTTTCAGTTACACACCCGTATCTGGGTATGGTAATATGGCTGTTATCTACTGAAGAGGAATGGGTGAACTATGTAACTGACATGTGCCATTATCAGATGGGGAAAATACATAGTTAAATTATCAGAATTCAGCTACTTACTGGGTTGTTCACTATTACGCTTTTGCTCAAGGTAAACCGGACTCTTCAACTCATTACAAAGTGGTGTATGCTCTATAACCATTGCTGCAATAAGGCAGGTATGAGTAATGAGATGCCCGAAATATTAAGTTTTTGTATTTGTATTAATTGCTTTTGTAGATTATATACTTGCCAAGTATAATTTATACGTTACAGGATACTGATAGATAAAATTTTAGGAAGGGGTTTAGAGCGGAAGCAGTGAAGATATAGCTACATATAAGTGGATTCAACTTTTTTTAGCTTATAGAGAAAGATATTCATGAGAATATGGAATGCATGATGTAGTGGAATGTGTGCTGAAATATTGTTATTATGGTGGGAAACATTATCTAATCATAATCATAATCAAGTAGTGCCTTTTCCTAACTATTTGGGGGTCAGCGAATGGAGTATTAACTACCTGCTTAATGTAATATTAGGAGTGTATATGTGAGGGAATGTATATGCCCTTGTGTGGGATCGTAGGAACCCCATGGAATGCTAATTGTATATGGCATCAAGAACTTCCTAATATGAATGTTTCTCTGCCTAAGTTTTTGTCTATTAGTTTCCTTAAATTTTCTTCAAAGTGATTTCTTTGCCATGCATTCACTTGTATAATTTTATTTTTCCTCGTCGGGCTATGGCCAATGAAATATTTGGAGAAACAAAGCCGCCATGATTCGATTGTGATATTTCTTCTTGTGCTTGCCTGTCAAGATTGCTCAGAATGCGAAAGATAGAATTTAAAAAGGCATGGTAGGATTTAATATCATACTCTTTTGCATGTTGGGTAATGACTTGCATACTCCTAGTTAGTGTTGCCAGATGACTTGCGAATCATTTCATTTGTATCATTGTCTGGGTCCTACAAAGTCAAAGCAGAGACTTTTTAGCACACCCGTTTTTCTCAGTCACATGCTCAGTAGAACCTAAAGTTTTTTTTACCTAAGTAACACCACATTTGTTGGATACAGAGGATCATGTCCGTCAAATAAATAATGGTGGATCCCTATTGTCAGATTGAACTCAATGTGGAATGCTACTCTCAAATAGTGAGATTTTTGTCGGCATTTACGTCAAAATGTAACATTGAGGTTTACTAAGCATGCTAAAAAGTGGGCGTTATTACTGAGAAATTTTGGGTGCTCAAAAGTATCAGCTGAATAATATTTTCCCACGGAGGCAACAAAGGAATCAGGTCGAGAGGTTTTTGTTCCAAGGCACAGCTTCCACTTCTAATCATTATACCAATTGCTGATTCCCATCTACCAAATACCAATTTCCACCTTGTGTCTTGACAATTGAACACAGGTTCTCTGATGTAGTTGCTAAGAAAAATGCAAAGTAGCCCGCCTATTTCGTCCGAAGTGACATGTGAAAAGACAAGGGAGGCACAGAGCTAAAGTTCCCTCCTTTTCAAGTGATTGATTGATGATAAGGAAGCAATTGATTGCGCATTCCTGGTCATTCCGTTGGCTACGCATGAACACTTGTTTTCTTTTGCTTTTTTCTTCTTTTTTTTTGGTGCCCGTCTATTTCATCAACTTGATTGATCGATGTTTTTATTTTCGTGTTCGTTACGCATCCACTAGCCTCTAGTTAAGGTTATGTTGCATCACTTCTTTTATATGCTGTCAAGGCTACCTTTTTTTGGGTTATGTACATTAGTGGTTAAAGGGTATGTTAAGTGGTACCTAGCTTAGATACGAGCTCTCCTCAATCTTGATTGTGGGTGCAATGGCCTCCTTATGGAATGCTTGGATGCTCGTTCATCACTATCTGTAATTTATGCACCGGTAGTTAGTGGAGGCCTCCAGTCGTAGCATCTCCGAAGTCCCAACTTAGCCTTTGCTCCTGCCAGTCACCTTTCTAGTCACTACTGTGCATTTCTAACTTCTTATCACTGTTTAAAACAGCACGGCGGTTCTTTTTTTTGGGGGAGGGGCGTCATTTTACTAGCCGATGCATCTAAAAGAGCGCAATAGGTAGGAGGTAAGGCGTGAGATGGAAAAACTGGTTACATTCCATATGCTCACAGGCTTATATGTTAGCAGAAAAAAAATGCTCACAGGCTTATATGGCTCATCAAAAAGCGTGTATATTCATTGTGGACGCTTTCCACGGTGAAAGTGCAGTCCACGCGAGGGATTGAGATTTTGAGACTGAATGATCTTCCTATAACGTCGACACGTTGATTACGTTAATAGGATTGGCAAAACATGAGTGTTGAATGTAGTATATGCATATGGGACCCAGCATTAGTATGTGATTATGAATTGGAGGCGCACTGAGGCAAGGCACGCACATTTCCCCATGTTTATCTCTCTGTTTACCCTTTATGTTCTTCCCTCGTGCCTTTCCATAGTCTCTGCAAATGATTCATTTACCCTTTTTAAGTGCTTTGATCATCGCCTTACAGTTGCAAAAACCAGACTGAAAGCCCAACACAGACAGATACGTGATAATGCAGTGGAAAGGGAATAAGCACAACATCAACTGATTCCTTGTTTGAAATCTCCCACCTTAGGTTTCTTTCTATGAATACAATGAATCGGAGCCAATATTGCGGATGTCACTTGGTAGGAAGACTTCCTGGAATCTCTACTCACATCTATTGATGGGCCCTGACGATGAGCACCCACCCAACGGTTCCCTTTTTGTGAAGTCCATGAGGTCAAAAAACCCTTAATAAAATAACAAAAGAGGAAGATAGATCCAAGTTTAGAAAATTCATCTTTATTGAGATGCTTCTGGACCTTGGGGTGTGCAAGGTAATACATAATGGGTTAATGATTTTTTTTTGTGGTGACCATAATGTGTTATGAACTACGATTACACTACAAGTTGCTCTTCAGCCTTAAGCTCGAGAAATTACTGGCTGGGAGGACCATGTGGGCTTGCTGACATGGTCCTCCAAGAACACTGAAATGATTTCTCCTAAGGCTAGTGGGAGAGAGCATTTCCATGTTGGAACTGTTGGGGGATAAAAACAGATAGAATCAGGTGTGACATGATGTTCTTAGTAAATGCATCATGAGTAGGTGGACGAATGTCATGGTTTCTAATGGGCATTCCATCAAACGGGGTATTCTTTTTGCCGTGTCTTGTCCAAGTCCATGTGCTAATGATGCCTGTGTTCTCATCCATTATTGATCAATACCTAACAATAACTCTCTGAAAAAAGACCTTGCTTTTTGTATCAATCGGATCAATTACTCCGTGCTTTAGTCCTCCTATACCATGAACAAAGCTCGGGAGTACTTATTTTCTTTGCCTTCTGGTTACAAGTTATTCAAACATTGTATGTTAATTGTTTCCACTTTTTTCTTTCTAGCGTGCCTCCGACTGATGATTTTAAGCTAAATCGAAGTGTTTGGCCACAATAATAATCATCCATTTCTATGTCAAACTTATAACTCATAGATAAGGACGGAATAGATGGACCTGATTGCTGAGAGAGGCATTGCTGCTCACTACAGTGGTCGAGGATCTGTTGATAATCTGGTTGGACACATTCCAGCAAGTGGAAGAAAGTCAAGAGGGAAAACTGCCTGTCTCAATAATGCAGGAATTGCACTCAGGGTGAGACAGACCTTTCGAAATAACTTATCTTTCAACGGTTGCTATTCAAACTTGACTCTATCTATCCCCAGTGCAGTTTTAAGGTGGAACGCAATTTCTGCACGAATATTTGCAGACCAGATAAGTCTGCCACTCAAATCACCCAAGAATGATCATTTCCTAAAAGAGTGATATCAGAAAGACACCAAAGGGGCAAAAGATCTCAATGTTTACCACTTTCATTTTCCTCACAGAGAAAAAAGAAATAGAAGGCAGCCAGTTTTTCGTTCCAGGTTTTTGGTTGCATACTTGCATTAATTTTTTCGGAGTTTCATCAAGACTTTTTTGCCTTGTAATAACTAATAATTTTGCTACTGCCCTAAAAGCAACAACTATGTTAGGGGCTAAAGAGCAAATATAATGTACCAATCTCAGGAATAAATCTGATTCATTTCTCTGTTAGTGTGAAAATTTCTCTGTAGTATAGTAGCCATGTCTAATTGGAGATTAGTAGTAACAAGGAAGGAATCACCCCGTGAATGATAAGTGCACGTGGGTGAGATATAAAACTTCTAGTTGCACCTCGAGGAAACCACATGCAAAGATATGATCAAATTTTAATAGTCTGATTAGGAGCATCATTATCCACTAGCTTGATTTTCCTTTCTTTTTTGGTGTATTGAAGGGATGGCATGGGATTTGATTCTCATATTCTGATAGAAAGATCAACGTAAACACTTGCCTAATTATCCCTGGCATGTTCCAAACACTATATCTTGTATAGTTTATAATCATAGGGAATATAGAAATCATCATCATCATCATCATCATCATCATACATAGATTATATACCTCGTTTGACTCTTCTTTGAATCAAAATGGTACAAAATTCATACAAAGAAACATAGTGGCAAGTTTTTATGTCGGGTGCTCTTTTTAATGTAACTCTCTTAATAGGGGACGATGATAAAAAGATTCAATGTCATCTTATTCATCTTACACTTTTCTAAATATGTGTATTGGCTTCGTGACATGATCGTTGTGTACCAAATATTAATATAGCCATCTTCCATCGCGAGGCTGATACCAATGAAAACCAGTCTGGTTTTACACGGAGCATGGCATGATGGGGAATATAGAAATGAAGGTTGATAATTATTAAAAAAATGTTTGGTTCATCCAACCAGATCTTTGGTGCAACAGGGAAAGTGGGATAAAAGTGCAGCTGCCACCAAAACAAGGGCAGCATTTCATCCTAAAGTTCATATTTACACACCGACTCCTTAGTGGCCACAGTCCACAGCATCCCCTTTTTAGTCTCTCTCTTTCCCTCGACATTCTCACTCTTCGTTGGTCTCTCTTTCTCTCTCGTCTTCTCTCTAGTAAACCATGTACACGGCGGTTCTTCCAACTCCAGTCAAGGAAGAAGCAGCAGAGGACAATGGAGAGAGACGGGTAGAGAAGAATAGTTTTCAGTACCAAAGCCATTTTGGGCCTAAGACAAGAGAGACAGAGTTGAGGCTGGGGATAGCTTCTTCAGATGGAACTGGAACCATGGATTTGAAAGAGCAGTTGAAGCAGAGATGTAATACCGTCTGTGGTGGGAAGAGGTGGTTCAGTGAAACAGGAGATGATGATGCTTTGCAGAGGAGCTCATGGCAACCCTCTCCAGACAAAAGGGTTGAGTCTACTTCAGCTGTCTCTAGGTGGGTCTCTTCATGCTTTGCTTTGTTCTCCTTAACCAGCTTTATGCAGTACATACAAAGTGGAACAGAGAATCGTTTAGAGACTCGACTGGTCTTCTGTGCATATTTTTGTTATCTAGCACTTTCTTGGATACTTTTTAGTCTATGTTTTATACAAAAAGACAAAGAAATGCTGATATTGCCAGCCTCAAACGGTGAGAATAATTTATCTTCCCTTTTTACGAATCAATTCTCTTCTTATGGATTATTGCCTCTATCCCATAATTAATACAAGCTCCATTTGGTAACTTAAGTGGCTGGATGGATATGAGCCAGCTGAACAGACTTCAAACTTAAGTGACCGGCTCCATTCAATAAAAATTACTACTTTCCCAAATGGAGAGCTATTATAACGGGATGGAAGGAATATTTATTTTTATAGTCTTTTCCCTGCTCCATGATCACGGTACATACTACAAAAGATCAGGGTTTTCGCGACGAACTAGCTTAATATCGTCGCTGATACAGTAAATGTCCTAGCTTGGTACATAATAGCCTAACATATACATAGCTTCTGGGTGACCATGCTAGACTTGTCCTTTTCTTCTGTGATGAACTGGTTGCAGATGGTGGTGGCTTCTCTTATGTGATAGGTGAGAGACAGTTATATGCATGTATTATGAGCCCACGCTTGTTTATTTATGTTCAGGTTGTAGAGAACTTTGTGTTTGTAGTGGGGGCTCCTCATGTTTGGTTCTACAATGTATCAACGTGGTTACTGAACTCAGTTGTGCTCCTTGGGGCATTATGAATGACAGAAGAAAAAAAAACTGTATTGTTGCTACATCTAGACATTGACAGGATATTTTGAGATACTCTTTGGCAGGTTTCTATAATTTATCATCTGAGTCAATTTTATTGCATGCATGACCTCTATCATTAAATCGGCATTGATTTTGTTTTAATGATGATTTGTCTAAACATACCGACACATCAATATGGACCTTCCTTAAATTCTTACCAGCCTGTTCTTTGACACCTCACTCAGTGCCGAAAAAAAAGGTTCTTGACCGTATAAAAAAGTAATAATACAAGAACCTTTCTACTGCTGTCTATGACAGCTTCTTGTGTTGTAATAGTTGTTCAAACATGTCTGTAGTTGCTCATAAAACTGAGGATTCCATTACTTGTCATCCCTATCTGTAATTTGGTTGTGTTCCTCACAGATCACCATCTATGGCAGTGGTGGGATGGCCCCCAGTTCAGGCCTTCCGAAGAAACATGGGCCCCCCACCAAAGCCTGAAACGAAGATAGACACAACAGCAAATACTGCTAACACTGATAATAAACCCTCCAATGAGCTCAACAAGGAGGAAAGAAGCATGTACGTCAAAGTCAATTTGGAAGGCAATCCCGTTGGGCGTAAGATAAATTTAAAGGCACATGACAGTTACGACTCTCTTTCTCAGGCTCTTCGGAAGATGTTCAACAGCTTCTTCACAAGTTAGTCCTCCATCGGTTCTTCAGCTTGTGTTTTTTCTTACCTTTCTTTTTTCTTACATTTATCAAACTATCCAAATGTTTTTTTTCATGGGCGCTTTATAGTTTTGACACATGAACCTTAATCTTTTTCCCATGCATATGTTCAGTGAACTTAAGCCGCAAGCAGGACGAGAATAACAAGGAAGGAATAGATTCTGACCACGTAGTACTGTATGAAGACAATGAGGGTGACAAAATGCTCATTGGTGATGTGCCATGGGAGTATGTCTAATGATCCCTATTAACAAATCAATCATCTTAGATTAGTTTCAATAGAAACACCAAATTTTCCAAGTTGTTTCCAAACGCAGCATATGCATTATAAGTAATTGTCCATATATCGCATGCCTGCAAAAATTTGCTGATAGGCATTCTAATTTCTACCTTGCAGTATGTTCGTGGGTACTGTCAAAAGGCTATATATTATTCATGGTTCGAAGGCTCCTCCGCTTGGTATTCCTCCAATTCTCTACCAAATAAGTATATATGTCGTTTATTTCTAATTTTCATTGCTCATACATTTCCACAGATGCTGGGCAGGGATAGCTAATGATCATGACCTACCTATCAGCATCAGATCGGTGCAAATCGTATTTCAGTTGAAGTTGTAATGAAGTAAGAGAACGCTCAATGTTTCTCTAATAGTTTCCAAGTTTTAATGATGTAACTTTCTAAGTATAGATAAATTTTAGTAAGTAGTTTGATTAATGGGTTTCGATGCAGTGGAATCGGATAATGAAAATCATGCTCCAGGTACTGATTAGTTTCTTCTAAATCTTTGTACAAGTAATCATCACTTAAGTTGTACTGCTTGCTTAATTAGTCACTAAAAGCCTGTTTGTGTGGAACTGGATTGCCTCACCTTTGTCGTAAAGATCTATTATTATGAACCGGCCCATAGCTGTTGTTGCTTACTAGATTGGCTACATACTACTTAGTCGTCAGTAAAAATGAGACGAAAAAAGGAAGTCTAGGGTGAAAAGCGTACAATATAGGTACTGAATAACCCATTATTCTCTCAGATGTTGCTCACTGTTACAACTTACTTTGATCTTCGACTAATAAAAGTGTCTCACTTTCCTTCGACCCCCTCCATCCCATATGAAGTGTTCTATTTTGTTTTTCAAAGCGAATTAATTTAGATAATTTAAAAAATCAAATAGGACACTTACTATGGGATGGAGGGATTGAAGTGTTGATCACCTGCATGTTATGATGTTATACGTGGTGACAATTTAGCAAAAAAATGAACGTTATGTGGTGTCCATGGGGAAATTATTAGATATGCGCCGTGCAGACTGTTCCCATGCGCGGCGCGCAGGTAATAACTTCTTGGTGTCCATGCCAACCAAGTCATAGGCGGTGAACCCAATGAATATGGTCGCCTTGCGAAGGGAACATTGCACATGATACTTGTGAGGTTTTTCTATTTAAAAAGTAAAGACACGTGAGGTTTCTCACACCAAGATGCAGCCCGGGGTAACAATTGCGATATGCTTCGTGTGAAAATAAAGGTTTTCAGGGGTGAAAGGTGAACATTTTTACCTATCACCGGCAATCACTATCGGCATTTTCAGCTTCTAAACTTTTTTTAGGCATGATAGCAGTTTTTCAGGTCTGGAAGATGTTTTCTTTCAACTTCCAAATGCACCCAAAGTAAGAGAATAGATTGTACGAGTAAGATCAACACACGCATGTTTTGATGTCCACCCCTTTCACTTTTAGAACTCCATTTGTCTTGTTTTAGATGCTCCATGTGAGAAATGTTGATTTTTATTAGATGGTAGAAATCCAACTAGGAGGAAGATGAGGTTCAAAATCCACTTAAGTTGACCATATAGAGCATCTAAAATGAGACTATCCTCTTTTCCAAATGGAACATCTAAAATAGGACAGAGAGAGTAGTATAAGGATCAATACACTCCCTCACTTCCACGTTATTAATCCTATCCCATGCATCGAATGAACTGATTTCAACAAAGTTTGAAATGCATAGGCAGAGCAGAGTGCATGTTTTTTTTAGGGTGCCAGCAAGCCGAGTTGAGCGAAGCTTTAGATTGTTTTGGCTTGAGCTTGAAATTTTAATTTTAAGGTGAGCACGAGCAAAATTGAGTCAAGTCGCTTTAGCTTGCGAGGTAGCTTAGGGGCCGTTTGGATCGTGAAAAATCCCAAAAATCCACATCGTTGGTAAATTTTTGGGAGTGGATGTTTTTTATTTTTCACACCCCAAACGGCCCCTTAGTTTAGTTAATTTTGGTTTTCATTCCACATTCGAATTATGAATACCGGAAGGAAAACTATTATATATGTATTCTAATTAGTTTGAAACCACAAGTGTTAAAAATGGTCTTAATTCTCATAAGACACATTACATAACTCTTTTAACACAAAGATACTTATATATAAAAAAAATAAAAAATGATATAAAATATAATAAAAATTGAGAATTGATAGACACAAAATTGTGGAATTTACCAAATAATAATTAAAAATAATAATTACCGATCGGGAACATTTAAAAAATAATTCCTGATTCGAGACCAGCCAGCGTGGCGCTTGCGCCTACATGGCTTTTTCTTACCCTGAATCGACGGCTTCCATTTAATGTGATAGGCGTTGGTTGAACGGATGCCTCTCGGTGATATAAATAGATGCGTCGGTTCAACAGACGCCTTTGAGAGCCTTACAAACTTCAACGATGTATATCTCTCTAATTTCTGATCCGTTCTTGCCAATTTTTTCATTCTTCCATATTTTAATGCTCTTTCTTATAATGATGATATGACAAAGATGTTGAGCTATAGCATACTATTTATCAAAGTTTTTTTGATGTTTTTTCGATAAGATATCAAGGTCATTAAGATATCATATTGATCAGAAAGAGCACTAAAAATAAGGAAGAATGAAAAAAAAAAGGCGAAAACGAATAAGAAATGAGAGATATAAGATTCGTTAAAATTTGTCTAATAGTGTATAAGAATACTATTTACACTTCATCGAATCATATCTCCTTCATTTTTAGTCCGTTTTTACCTAATTTTTTTGTTCTTCCTTATTTTTAATACTTTTTCTAATCATCATGATATCCTATAAAAAAATACCACAAAAACTACAATAAATAGAATGCGATGACTCAGCATCTTTGTGATATCATTATAAAAAAGAACACTAAAAATAATAAAAAAAAATAGGTGAGAACAGATCAGAAATGAGAGGGATATGCATCATTGAAATTTGTCCTAAGGCGTCGTTGAACCGAGAGGCATCTGCTCAACTTACGTTGCCTTTTGAGTTAGGATAAAAAAAAAGCCACACTGGTTGGTCAGTTAACTTGATCGAAAATTATTATTGAAATATTTCTGATTAGTAATTATTATTTTTTAATTATTATTTGATAAATTCCCCACAAAATTCATACATAGTTGGCTTGACCAGGCTGGACCAACTTCGAGTGACTTGTAGACAAATGCTGTTGGCCGCTCAGTATTTCACAATCGAAACCGAGAAGCCCGAACCGGACCGGCCCACTATGCACCTTTGAACTGGAAATCATCTCTATAACCCGACCCGGTATCGCCAGCAGGATGAAGATAAAACCATAACGTGAGTCTCCGTCTCCGTTAGTCGGGCACGATCATCAGTGATCAGACCAGCTAGCAGAGACCACGATCCCGCACGGGCGTCGCAAACTCCGTTTCCCAACGAAGCCCTTCTTCCTCTTCCTTCCTTCCCCTTCCCTCCTCCAAAGGTACAATTACCCATCTTTTTACTTACAACTGTGAAGTTGCTTTCCTTTTCCATTTTCCTTTTCGGAAGAAACTTCTTCGAACACTATCTTCTACGGAGCCCTTTCGCCTTCTCATTCTTCTTCTTCTTCTTCAATGGATTCGTTCCCTTTCGTGGCCCCATCTCGTGTTCTTCAACCCATGTCCCTTTCCTGTTTTCAGTTCAGGTCAAATCTGGGTGCTTCTGGTTTCTGCTGTACCGAGAAATTAGGGTTTTGGATTTTGATTTTATGCTCTTTATCTTTGGATCGGTAATTTATGCTTTTTTTGATTTGCAGCTTAGAGCTTTATTTAAGTTGACTGCAATTTTTTCCCTTTTAACTTTATTGATTATCAAGTTGTTTTTATGTATTGTTTTTTTGCAATTTATCATCGTTTAGTCTTACTTAAAGTTAAAGTGTGCCATTTTGCACACATAATTGGCTTAGAACAGAAATTACGTGCAGTTAAGAGATAATTGAAGTAGTTATAAGTTTAGGGGAATTTTAGTACGGGGCAAAGCTTCACCTAGGAGTTTGCATTGGCTGCACCTTTTGCTTCAAACATTGTCCTTATTAGACAGATTATGCACTTCACGTTCATGGCCGTCTCGCAATTTTTATGTGTCTGTGGTGGTGGGAGAAATTAGATGCATAATAATATATGGAATTTAATTATCAAAAAATAATTTTTAGAGTTTACTGTTTGATTTGTTGCTATCTGTGATGAATTATAGATGGAGAACTAGTGTAGGAGCTTTATCACGTGCGAAAGCAAAGGGTTTTTCCAAACAAGGCTTTGTATTGTGGAAACACAACAATGAAACGCAAGAGGGGCGGAAAAAAGGGTGACAGAAAGGGGAAGAAGAAAAAGCTGGCGATGGTTGCCAACAACTCAGTCTCGAATCCAGTTTATGTAAATGAGGAAGATAATTTGGATGTGGACAATGCTGATGATGATTTCCTTGATTCTACAGAGGACCATATATCCTCGAATGAGCCTGGTAGAGAAAACCAGGATACAACAACAGCGGGTGACAAATCTAATGACAGGCCTGTTTCAGGAGTTGGCCGTGTTAAAGTGAAGCTCAAACCCTCAAGAATACTGGATCCGCACCCAACACCTTCAGAAACACTGACACAAAGTGATACTGATAAGAGTAGTCCTCAAATGGCGTTAGAAAAACAAGGGGAAGTTGTTGAAAAGGTAGATTTTGGAGTCCGGCCTGCAGCTTCCAATACTGTTCTCACAGTTTACTCTTCAAGGAAGGCTCACAGCATGAAAATCAAATCTTCTGTGCCGCTAGTAGCTCAGACACCAGAGGTGAGGAACCCAGTTCTTTCAGAGCAAGATAATATCGTGAGTTCTCAGGAAGGGAAGAAGTTACCTCATCGTGACCAAGGATATAATGAAAAGGAACTTGCTGCTGCTCTGGGGGTAATTTGCAAACTTCTCTCTCTCAAATATATGTTTGTATTTTGTGTTATATGTTGTTCCTTATCCTCGTATCAATCCTCTAGGTGATAAAGAGAGTGATGAAAATGGATGCAGCTGAACCCTTCAATGCTCCCGTGGATCCTGTAGCATTAGGAATACCTGTAAGTATGCTTTATTATCCACTTAATTGCTATAATTTTACAATAGCACAGTTGATTGATGGTCAAGTTGTCTCATTGTAATTGCATTGATCTTGTTTTGCAATGGAGCTTTAAATGATAAGTGTTTGTGACCATATCCATACAGTTAAGCCCCATTGTTACTTAGGTTACCTATGTAAACAAAAGAATGCTTTAAATTAAACTGCTGATGGATGCAGTTGCTTGTTTTCTCTTTTACTTTTTTGTTTCTGATGCACTGAACTCAGTGTTTTATGGGGCCAGGATTACTTTGATATCATTAAGACACCTATGGATTTTGGGACAATATGTGAGAACCTCGAACATGGTGAGAAGTACATGAATTCGCAGGATGTTTTTAAAGATGTAGGATGCATATGGGATAACTGCCTCCAGTACAACAATAAAGGTGATTATATTGTGGATCTTATGAAACGTGTGAAGAAAAATTTCATGAAGCAGTGGACGGAAGCTGGATTGTCCTCTGGGCCATCAACTTCTACTAGTGGTGAGTTCTTCGATGACATGACCTATTGCACGTGCCACCAATTGCTCGTTTCAATTGGTTACCGTATGAAATATTCATCTACGACATGTTAAAAAAAGTTTAAACAAGGGGGTTCTGGCCACCCCTGCACCTGTTCTGACCCTTTAAGCAGTGTGGCTTTATGTGCCTAATGTGAAAAAGAACATCTAGTTAGGAAAATTTAGACGCAATGACATCTAGTTAGGAAGTTTGGGTAAAAAGGGTAAAGTTTTTTTCCATACTCTTCTGCAGAAGCATATGACCCTAAATTCTAATGTATACCAGGATTACTTTGTCAACAATACATATCAGGAAGTTTGGGATTTCCCATTTTGGATGAAAGGCATACATTGTTGACAAAGTAATATACATTAGGATTTTGTGTTATTTGCTTCTGCAGAAAAACATGGAAAAGAATTATGAGGCCACAAGATTATGTTATTGGCAATATCTCTGGATATCTACCCTTTTTTAATAAATATATGCAGGGATTTGAGCAACCATGTGGCCTTGATATGTTTGGTTGCAGAAATATAGCAGTTTTTACGAAAATGAAAAATTAATCTGAACTAGAGATGAAGACAGAATTTGGATGACTGGATTTTGTTTGAACCTTACAATCTGGATTCCCTTTAATTTGGGGTTGAGTGATAATAGGAACCTTTAATTTGTTAGTCATCAAATACTTGTCTAATATGTCTAAGATGTTATTAAGTAATTGCTTGTAAGACTCGAATGCTTGACCTCCATGTATAACGACATAGTTATTTATGTTGAAAATTCTATGAATATTTTTCTCACATCCTACCTTAACAATGATGCTAAAAAGTCTGAGAAAATTAACATGTTTCATAATCATAACCATAATCAAGTAGCACCTCTTCTCAACTATTTGGGGTCGGTGACATGGATCTTACGCCTCCATTCGGCTTGTTTTGTGCAACTCTTTTGTAAGAGATAATAAAGTTATGACATTTTTTATTAATTCCATCCAAGTTCTTTTAGGTCTCCCTCTCTCTCTCTTTTGACATCATTTACATGCATCCCTTCTAATATTCTCACAGGGGCATTTATTAGTCTTCTTTGTATATGCACATACCAACGCAACCTACATTCCCTCAACTTCTCCCCTAAAGGAGCTATCCCTAAACTCTCGCGAGTATCTTCATTTATAATCCTATCTTTCCTAGTTATTCCACTCATCCACCTTAGCATTCTCATTTCGGTTATATTTAGCTTATCTATATAACTTCTCTTTGGTGCCCAACACTCCGCTCCATAGAGTATTGCAGGGAACTTACCTTTAAAGCCTTTTTGGAATATGCCTATCACACAAAACTTCTCAGGCTTGCCTCCACTTTACCCACCTTGCATTTATCCTATGCACCACTTCACTATCAATATCCCCTTCTTTATGGATAATGGATCCTAAGTAATGGAATTAATCACACCTCGACACTTTTTGCTCATCTATTTCAACTAAGGTTTTACCTATAGTTCTACCTTGCTTAAAATTAACATGTTTGATTTAGGAAAAAAAATGACATATTTGATATATATCATCATAGCTGAACTTTTAAAGCTAATTGAGACTCCCCCTTGAGTTATAAGTTGGTTCTTGTTCCTGATATGCTTTCTTGGGTAGAGCTTCTGTATGACTCTATATTAGTTGAGCTCTTTCATCTAAAATTTGGGATGGATTTTACGGTTTGTCGGCTTCATAGAAGAGGAGCATGGAGTAGAGCAGCTACAGATCATAAATTTTTGGGTGTGTAGGTGGCATAACCATGTAACGAAAAGTGGAGATCATCCAATTGGGGTGAGGTCGATGACCTGCAAAGAATTGTTAAATACTCCTCTGTCCAAAATTACCTGTCCCATTAAAAAACCAAAATGAGCTAAAATTTTGGACGGAGGGTGTACTAAAAACTGAATTCTCTCTCTTGCACTTGATCCTATTTCTGGTTGTATCCTATATGTGTTTGCTCCAGTTTTCACCCCTAATCTGGACATGAATTGTGAGTAAAAAAAAGAAGTTGATATGCATCATAAGCTGAACTGTACACTTTCTATTTGTGGTGTACATTTGGAGCATTTTGTTTAAATAAGTTTCAAGTCAAAGATTTTTTAGTGTATTTTTTTTGTTCGTTTGCCTTTTTCCTTTTTTACCCGTTCATTGCTGAAGCTTGATGAAATTCATGATTTTCTTTAGGAAATATAAGTACTCAGATGAGTCCTGCTGCACAATCAAGCCAGGAGAAGTCAAATTCGAAAGCTAGTTTATCAAAGCAGAAGAAGAGGGGGCGTCATGGGTAATTTACTATTGCTTATTGAATTTATTTTTCTTGTAATTTTTGCTGTTGATATTGTCGTTTTCTTCCTGCTCTCTCTACCTTTTTGTGAATCAAATTATCTTTTTCAAATGGTACGGTAGCTGTATGATGGTGATCATTTGTGGAAAATTTTCCTGTGATTTATATAACCGCGGAGGACTTTGTTAAGACTATAGAGGTCATCATGAAATACTAAATTGCAGGATCCTGTTGATAAAATTGAGATTGTTTTATATATATCTAAATTGTAAATGCCACTTCATGTGAAATTATTTCTCAAATAATATTATCAGGCAGCTTTCATGTTTGTTTTTCAATGTTCTATAGTTCTTGATTAGTAGTCAGTAATTAATAACGTGATGGAGCTTTTTCCCTGTTCATGGTGGTAGCCTTGTTAGATTGCATTCTTGGACTATTTGGTCGTGTATTAAATACCTGTTTCATATTCTGGTCTATCTTCACAGAATTGATTTACACAAAAGCGATTGTCTGTGTGCTGTCTGTGTTGTACGACGTCGAAAACGTGAGAGAGCTGCTCAAATGAAACAGAATAAAGTTCTTCGAGTAGTAAATTCTAGTTCAAGTTTTGACTACAAGAAAGAGGTAATTGTTAAATGCTTTTGATGTGACAGCTTTGATTTGTATGCAGGGTAATATTCGGCTATTTTGTGCTTTCTAATTTATTAGAGTAGGAAAGTATTGACAGGGGGTGGGTTGGGTTACGTGTGGAGGTTGGAGGGGTTTGTTGTTGGTGGGGGACAACCAGGGGCACACGATTTGTTTTTTCTGTTTTGATACTAAGCCAAGGGCACATGAAAGCTATAGTGGAGCCTGTTGAAAAGCTGAACTGATGCACAAATTTTCAGAAACTGGATTTGTATCAACAATTCAAATCTATTTTCTGGAATTATGTTCAGACAGAAACTGGATTCACCTTATGTTGCGTCTATAATTGGGATCTAGAGACCACACAAAGAGGGAGTATTAATGGGTGTTAAGAGTATATTTACTTGTAGTTTTGTCTTAGTATAGTCTTCCTCTTAATAGAGGGTAGTTTAGTCAAGTTTGCTTTGGCTTATGTTACAAGTGATTTCCTGTTTTAAGTCTAGCCTTGTATTACGAGATCTGATCTCTATAAAAGATCTATCCTCATATGTACTTCAGACTTCTCGATTCAGCAATATAGTTTAGTTCTGATAATTCTAACAATGGGAAGTTGGAGTGAGGAGCTATATTTGGTGGAGAAAGAAACGGATCCAGTTGATTAAGAAAAAGGATCGACGTAAAAGATTTTTCTGTTGACATGTGAGAGCGATGGGTGTGGGTGGCTGGTTATTTTGGTTGAATGAGGAAAGGCACAATTATGAAGATGGTCTGTGAAACTGTTGCCATTCTACATATACATGATTTATGGAGGAATTGCCATGTCTTTACCTTAAAAAGTTTTTATGATACCTACGTATGTAATATCAGTTATATAATTAGGTTATAAATGGGATGTTATGTAAATGGTGTAGCTGCTTTCTTTGGCAGGAAAATTCTCCTGGAATCAATTCTGGTGGTGAGGACACATCATTAACCTTGGACCAGTCTCTGGAGCATGATGAAGAAGATGACATTGAGGAACTGGGAGATGCAGACAAGTTAGAAACCAACATAGAATTGGATACTCCCCATCAGGAGAAGCAGGAGATAAGTAGGAGTGAGATATACATGCAGAAGGAAGAAAGCGGAGATAATCCGTTAGTCAATGAATATGCCACAGCGGAGGTTAGTGATACTGGGGGTCGTGAAGTAAATGACTTGCATGTTGGCATCCAATTGAATGACAGGAAAGAGGAAAATTTTATGCAGGTTAGGGAGGAAGAAGATTTCAACAAAAATTTGGAGCAAAGGCAACAGGTATGTCGAATATGAATATATATTTGAAGAATTGGTTATATCTTGGGACGGTGGAAAATAGATTTTCATAATCCTAATCAAGGGAGCTAATTATTTAAACCAATCATTAGGTAACTAAACATATTAAATATTTGCCGAACTTAATGGTCAACAATGCTCTAGAGGCTATTATAGAAAAGGTGACGGTCAAATTGCAGAGATTATGCCATTTTCTAAGGATGTTGCAAATTTGCTGCAGGAATTGGCAAAGAAGCTACAGCAGACTCAGATGGTTATGCATGGGAACCCTGCTGTTTTGAGCATTTGCAGGACCCTCTTCTCAAGCAATTCTCGATCTGTTTGGAGCGGGGCACATTCGTTGGCTCCCCAGCATAGATCAAATCGTGATACGCCTATCTCTTCTGCGCTAGCAATGTTCATGAAGTAGCCACGAGACAGTGAGTGGTGGCCTTCTTGTGAAATCAGTATGTGGTGAGAGTTATTTTTTTAATTTTTCTATTTTATTTAAACGTGTAACATAAAATATAAACTACTCTCTCATATTTAACTTTAGAAAGGTTTTCATTGCAGCTGCAACCAAGTCGTCAAGGTTTTTTAATCTGAAACTGGCTAGAAGCTTGCTTTGCTAAAGTTTTAATGTCCAAGCCTTCTGTATGGTTGCTCGCTGGCAGCTTGAATGCTGACTCTGTAGTCTATGCATAAAATAAGAGTTCGTCTAGCCTCACCAAATTTCATCACCAACATCACATCACCATCAAAGAGGGCTTGCCACATCAGCAAGAGGAAAGGAAGAAAGGATCGAAATCAGGAAAAAATTATAACTTTACCTAAATTTTGTGAGTCCCACCTCCACATGGCTGGGGACGGAGTTTGGTGAGGAAAATATTTTTCATAAAAGAAAGCTTATGAAGATTTTTTTTTATTGGGCCTTTGAAGAGCCTTTGAAGAGTTTTGAGGGGAGGGGGGGGGCTCACACAGAAGTGCGAATAGAGAGATTAATTATCGTGCTTGGTGGATTATATAGAAAAGGTGATTGGATTGAGCAGTTAAAATTTCAGCTGTGAGCCCTCTAGACGTTTATATGCATTTTGCACAGAATCACGCATTTGTTCAGTGGAATACGATGGAAGTTAAGACGTAATGAAGAAACATTCCAACTTCTCTACCTCAGTAGTGTCTATGCATACTACGGTAAAGAAACTGTTAACCACGCAAGCAACTGGTATTGCCTTATCCACCTATTACAGGAATTCGAACCAAGTGCCATAAATTATGGGTGACATAAAGATTAACCTTAAATAAGCCACCTGAACACGTTTTATCAAGAAAAAAAAAGAACACTGAGCAGGGTTCTTTTCTTTGGCAACAACTGAGCAGGTATTATCCTCCTTTTTGGCACTTGCCTTGGAATTAAGCTTCTCTTTCTACTGTGTTATGGCAAACTCAGTTGGGCCTCCCTTTGTTGCGTTGCGTAAGGTGAAGAGATATGATATGCTCAGGTGGGTCTGTTGCCTTTTCCTTGTAAAGAGTCTAAAGACGTTGCCCATTATTGAAGCAGCGTTGGAGTTATCGCGTGACCTTTTTGTATAGTTTGCTCGTTCAATCGCCATGACGTCGAGCACCCAGGTTGGTTCAGTAGCTGATATCTTTTTCTTTTTAAATAGACAAGGCCATGGTACCAAAACGCCCCTACCCTACTTCATATTGATCAAAACATCTTTTTAATGTTTTGGATGCGGACCAGAACATTTATCTATGGGAACCACGTATATATTTTGTCTTATTTCTTTAGGCAGACAAGATGGTCAGCAGGCCCGGCCACTAGCCCACGTATTTTTCTGTAGTGTGTTCTTTGCAGCTTGGCTTCCACTATAACTTTTGAGTTTTGAATCTTTGATCCTCTTGGGTCTTTTGGCTCCTGCCGAACCAGACCTCATCTGAATTGAACCTCAATCATTTGCATACACCAAACAAAAGACACCAACCATTGCACTAGAAGTCTAGAAGGCTTCCTCCATTGCTCCCATTGTGGCAATAACACACTAAACAAGTGATGACCCTGCATAAATTCAGATTGGTAAGGAATCATGGACAGTACGGACTCTACTCAAAAGCAATGCAAAGCAGTGATGCACTAACATCTATCATTGGATATGCCTCGATACCAAAATGGTGGTTCCTTCCAGTCCCGTGCACGCCATGCACCAATTTCTTTAGTGTAGATGTTTCAATAATTTGACTTGCCATCTCCCACTTATGTATCTAGTCTAGGCTATTGTTTCAATTTGATTACGCCCAAAGCAAAGCAACCATCCTGCTCCTGGCAGATGTATGCATAAGTAGAGCTCAAATGCGTGCTGAGTACTCGGTGAGGGCCATGAGACCGGAGCCCAGTCCTGTCCCCCACCGGGGGAGGAGTAAATTGGGGCATGGCATGCACGAAATTGCACCACAATCTTGGTGTCGGGATCATATTCAATGATATGATATTAGTGCATTAATGCTTTGCTTGCTTTTTCGACCAAGATACCATTATTGATATGTGGAGGTTGGCCTGGATCAGAGCTCTTAGATTGTAGGGGTAATATGGTCGCATTAGAAAAATTGTTTTTGTTGGCAACTCGGCCCACTGATCCAGAAAAGGCGCATGAATCGACTCACTTCCATACAGGTATAAATGAGGCCCGGTAGACGAGGAAGGCAAGAGCAATCTCTTTAAAACCAAGTTGTTGTTCACTTCCTCTAGTCGCAGGGCTGGAGTGAGACAAGAGGTGAGGATGGAGAGAAGAGGAGTTGAGATACTTAAACATGATGACCATGAAAGACAAGGTAAACTTGTAGAGTCCAGCATATCGTTGGATAGAGTTCATTCATTTCCTGGTTTTTTGTCCTTGTGGCATATGGGGAGTCCCGCTGATTTCTTGCATGGAGAAAACTGTTCTCTTCTTCTTATCATCTTTTTGTTTTTGGGCAACCCATGATAGTAGCCGCCCTCAGACAGTATATGTTTCTATACTTGCTTGATAAAAATGATTGTATCGACTCTAAGACGGATGCTGAGATCTGTAGTTAGTTTTGTTGCCAAAGTTGTTGAGAGAGAGAGAGATAGATAGAGAGAGAGAGAGGTGTGGATCTCGTGACTTCTTCCCTTCTGTTGATTTCAGCAAAAAGTTGGGTGGTTACGAACTTTTCTTCGTTTTTCTTTTGGATTATTTTGACGTCTTTTTCTATTTGACTGTTGAGGTGCTTTTCATGATACCCAATTTGTTTACCGAACTATCTGTCACAACTTCTTATTAAAGAAAGTTCTATATACAACTACAAAGACTTGATTAGTATACCCTAGCCTTTGCATGAAATTGGAAAAAGGGTTCCAGGCATCAATGTTTTACAGTAAGCTAGTTATTCCCAATTTTCCACGTCTTTGTCATGTAATTTTTTTTTGTCACGTTAGGAAAAGGGAAAGGTGAAACCTAGTTCAGTTTATCTTCATGAATTTTTGTTTGTTGGTGCCCAGGAACTGTGTGGTCTGCAACTGCTCATGTTGTAGCTGCAGTAATAGGATCCGGAGTGCTGGCACTTGCATGGAGTGTGGCGCAGCTGGGATGGGTGATGGGCCCGCTTTCTCTGCTTGGTTTTGCATGTGTCACCTTCTACACCTCCTCTCTGTTGGCTGACTGCTACAGGTGCCCAGACCCAGTCCATGGATCAAGGAATCCCACCTACATGAGTGCAGTCAGATCCTACCTGGGTATTCTTTACTAATCATATTCCAAATTGCATAAGCTCCAATTCCATGAACAAGTAGATCTTCAGCATTTATATTATTGTGCACTAAACTAAAGTTTCAAGGATTCGTCAGGTCCAAAGAGGGTATTTATGTGTGGCGTTGCTCAGTATGTGAATCTATGGGGTACCATGGTTGGTTACACAATTACAGCCTCTATAAGCATGATGTAAGAAGAACTGCAATTATCTGCATTGAAAATGATCTTTTGTTCTGCATCTTCTCTTAATATATCAATGTTTCCAAATATTATGTTCATGGCAGGGCAGTGAAACGCTCTAATTGCTTCCATAAGAATGGTCACGAGGCCAAATGTGGTGCATCAGGGAACCAATTCATGATACTCTTCGGCTTAATTGAAGTGGTGCTATCTCAGCTCCCAAGCTTGGAGAATGTAACATGGCTATCCGTGATGGCAGCGGCAATGTCCTTTGCTTACTTTTCGATTGGTCTCTCCCTGTGCATTGCCAAACTGTTCTCTACTGGTAGCATCAAGGGGAGCTTGTTAGGTGGCCTCCACGGCTCTAATGGTCTCTCTTCCACCACAAGGGGGTGGAATGCTCTCCAGGCTCTTGGAAATATTGCTTTTGCTTATACCTACGCCGAAGTCTTAATTGAAATTCAGGTAAAACTTTTAATTCTTCTATTGATCATGATGTGGTTAAAGTAGTGCTTAGTAATGGAGGACAATACCTCTTATGGGTGGTGAGCAGGATACTTTGAAGTCTCCTCCGGCAGAAAACAAATCTATGAAGAAGGCAACATTTTATGGTATAGGATGCACTACCATATTCTACATGTCTCTGGGTTGCGTAGGATATGCTGCACTAGGAAGTAATGCTCCTGGAAACATCCTCACTGGTTTTGGCTTCTATGAACCCTTTTGGCTCATTGACATCGCCAACCTTTGCATAGTGATCCATCTCTTTGGTGCTTACCAGGTACGAATGTACCATACTCATTTTTAAGTCATTGAATAATATTTATTTAATCACAATTTCATGCATGTCAGGTATATTCACAACCAATTTTTGCATGCGTTGAGAAGTTAATAGCAGCAAGATGGCCTAAGGCCAAGTTCATCCATGAAATCTACTCGTTCCACCTTCCATTCGTGCAGAAAAAAGCCTTGAACTTTACACTTTCGAATCTGATATGGAGGTCCATTTTCATCATTTTCACGACTCTGGTGGCCATGCTACTGCCCTTCTTCAACTCCGTTCTCGGCCTTCTTGGTGCACTCTCATTCTGGCCGTTGACGGTTTACTTCCCTGTGAGCATGTACATGGTTCAAGCAAAGATCAAAAGGGGCATGCCCAAATGGGTGTTGCTGCACGGCTTAAGCTTACTCTGCTTCCTGGTCTCTGTCGCTGCCAGCGTTGGTTCTGTGGCAGATATTGTCCAGTCTCTCAAACATGCTAAACCGTTTCAAACCACATACTAAAGGGGATGAATCGTAGTAAATTGGCTTTTCCTAGTCTTTCAATCTTATTCTGATGTTAAATGTGAATTAGCTTTTCCTTGTCATGGTGTTTTATGGTGCATGGTGGGTTACCATTGTCCCCCACGAATCTTCACCAAATCAGGTGATCCAGGATCAAATTTAAATTTCAATTATTGATTACACTGAGAAACTCGTCAAAGTTAAAGGAACCACAGTCCACAGCTCACATGTCTTGTCAATCAGTCATTGTATTAGCAATAATCACACAAGCTTTATTGTACAACATAACCAACAGCAAGTATGTTACGTAATTAACATATCGAAGGCATTATATAATGCCTTGATAAACAAAGAAAAGACCATCCCCCAGCTGTTACTTGTTTAAGAGGAGGAGAAGCGGTAGGAAGAGTAGGAGAGGTTGCCACCCTCCCAGCTATGATGGATAAGATGAGCTTTGGCCACCTCCCCGGCCGCGCCGAGGGCTACATGCAGAGGGTAAAAGTGCTCCGGCCTGGGATGGGCCATCTTTGCATGTGGCGCCTTGCTCTCGTGGTGATTCACCTCCTCGTGCCTGCAAAATACCAATTTCCAGCCATACCATATAATGTACCACCAGATCAAAGTTGCAACCACTACAAGAAGATTAATTAAAATCCAAAACTCAAAAAGCGAAGGTCTTCGAACCCCTACTTCGTTGTTGGCCACTCATCTAGGATTATATCCCGATTTACCTTAGTACATATGATGGATGGGTGGTCTCCGAGGGGATCCAGGGCGATATAGCGGAGTCTAGGAGACTGGTTGCCCTACCCATTCTAGTCTGATCCTAACTCGCTATTTAGAAAGAAAAAAAAAAACTCAAGAATTCGGGCTCACCTGCCATTAACGAGGGACTTCGTGAGCCAGGAGTCAAACTCAAGGGCCCAGCGGTCGATCCCGCTGCGGTGACTTAGGGCCCGGAGGTTATGAGCGGCGCTGCCGGAGCCGATGATGAGAACACCATCCTCCCGGAGGCGAGCCAGGGGTTTGCTCATGTTGTAGTGGTGAGTACCATCCAGGTGAGAGCTGGCACACGGGAATATCAGCCTCCGGGTACATGAGGAGGAGTGGAAGGAAGTGTGGAACCCATGCGCCGTGGTCCAGTCCACGGTTCTTGTCCTCCTCCACCCCCTCAAATCCCGCCTCCTGCAGCAGCACCTTCACCTTCCTCGCCAGCTCCGGCGCACCCGCCGCTGGGTACTTGAGCTCATACATGGGCTTGGGGAAGCCGTAGAAATCGTAGATGAGAGGGTGCGGGTGGACGACGTTAACTGTTGGATGGATCGTCTCCCAGTGGACAGAGATGATGAGTACGGATTTGGGCTTCTCCGGAAGAACAGTCTGCTGCCATGATTTCAAGAAACTTCTGGCCAGCAACGAATCGTCGATTGCCAGAAGCGGCGATCCGTGAGAGATGAAGAAGGCGTCCATCCGAATTCAGATAGAGAGAGGTTATCTGTCTTATCTTCTCAGGGAGGGCTGAGGCAGACAGGTCAAATTTTAGTAAAGAATAGACAACAGGTCCAAATTAGTCAAGAATAGACACGATGCATCTACGTGAGATTTTCATATTAGATTGTAGGAGAAATTATATAATAAATTATAAAAAAAAAGAGAGGCCCGGTAGCCTCATGGCTCTTTCCGGTCGCTCGGAGCTCAACCGTCGGATGGTATTTTTCCCTCCCCCTCCCTCCCTCGCCACCGGCTCGGTGCCGCGGCGCCGCCCCCCCCCCCAATCGCCCCCCGTCCAGACGGCGCCGCCCCCTCCCTCCCTCCTTCGCCGCTCGGTCCGCCGGCGCCGCCCCCATCTAGATGCAACAATCATGGCTCTTCTTTGGTACTGTATTCGATCTGCTTAATTTACAGCGTATAAGTGAGATGCTCACTTCCACTTTGGTGTATTGCAAGAAAGAGTTGTTTTTGTTTTTAATTTTTTTTTATAAAAAGAACTGTCATTGCGAGCTGAGACAATGAACTCGGACAGAAAGACCTCCACTAAGCATCACCGCGGCCGCCACGCTCTTCATCTCCAAAAGAGGCAGATCTTTTCCAATGCACACCGGCATCCCGGCCTGAAACACCGGGTACTTGAAGGGATTCTCCGGGAAGAACTTGCCGCCCCTGAGCCATCTCTCCGGTTTGAACTTGAGGCAGTCCCTCCCCCAGATCTCCTCCGTCCTCCCCATCACGTAGGGGTGGAACGTCACCCGACTGCCCTTCCGGACGAACGTCCCGTCCGGTAGCACGTCGTCTTCGAGGGGGAACTTGGAGTCGAATTGCACCGACGGGTAAAGCCGCATGGCTTCGTGCATGGTCGCGTGCAGAAGGTGCATCTCTCCCAACCTAAGTGACAAAGTACGGGTACGGCAATAAAAAGGCGAGGTAAGCGTACGGAACAAAACGGCAGCAAATAGAATATACGGGAAAATAACGGGAAAAAAATGGAAAAATAATAAAAATAAAAAATTAATATAATAGGTATAAATGTTAAATAATAATATATTGCAAAGTTACACATTTAAAAAAGGAGTTGCAC
The DNA here is from genome assembly GCA_039654745.1 of Houttuynia cordata. NCBI lineage: Eukaryota > Viridiplantae > Streptophyta > Magnoliopsida > Piperales > Saururaceae > Houttuynia > Houttuynia cordata. The sequence goes on from CM077504.1 coordinate 28,882,662, forward strand.
TTTAAATAAAAAACGTGTTTTACGTGTTTAAACGTGTTTATCGGGATAAAACGCGTTTATTTCGGGAAAAACACGTTTTCCCGTTTTAAACGAGGAGTTTTACGGCTGAGTGGCTGAAACGCGTAAAACGCATTTTATACGCGTTTTAAACGCGTTTCTGGTCACAGAGCTCCCAACTGCTCTATGCTCGCAGACTCACTTCGTCTCTTCCTTTTGTCTCGACTTTAGGGTGCTTGTCCAGCAGCCAGAAGAGGCTCGTGAGGCCGGAGGCCACCGTGTCTCTTCTAGCCAGCAAGAAGCTGACCACAGTGTCTCTCAGATATTTAACATCGTCGACGGAGCCCATGAACGGGAGAGGAGGTCGTCCTCAGTGCTAGGGCACTCTGACGTCCTCCGCTGCCGTATGACCTCTTCCGCCAGGATGTTGACCAGTGCAATGGCCTCCTTGAGTTGCTTCTCCGAGCGGGAAATTGAGGAGGCGCTTCGCCTTCCAAATGAGGGGCGAGGCGAGCGTCGCGCGCTTGGCTGAAAGGTGGGTGGCGAGGTCGAAGGCCATGGCGAACTCGGACATGGGCAAGGATAGCTCGAGGCAGGCGGGATCCAGTCTGAAGGAGATTCTACATATGCTGTCGAACGAGAACCGACGGAAGACGTCCTGCAGGTCACGGGTGGTTGCGGCGGAGGACGAGGTGGAGGCGAGGAGAGGGATGAGCCGGGAATGGATCTCGGAGGAAATGGTGCGGAAGGTGTAGGACCGTACGGAGATGCTGCCGTTTGGACAGGGGTGACGAGGGGGCGGTGCCGTCTGGACGGGGTCGAGGGAGGCGGGCCCTCGCCGCGGCACCGAGCCGGCGGCGAGAGAGGGAGGGAGGGGTGTTTTTTCAACCGTCGGATGAGATCCGATAGTTGAACCCTTCCAACGACCGGAGAGAGCTTCTCTCCGGCCCGGAGGCTAACTTTCTCCAAAAAAAATATTTTGACACACTGTAGTAAATAATTTCCGAACAGTTCAAGTTCAACCGACGCCTTTCGAGCAATTTGCTCTTTTTTTATATTGAAGGCATCGGTTAACCAATGCCTTTTAACTAATTTCTCTATATAACCTCTTCCTATACTACGAAATCTAAACTTTTTTTAACACCTGATAAGATAATATACATATACATTATATATATCATAATATTAAATTTACACAAATAAATTAGACTATTAGAAAGACTAACACAACATTAAATTATTACAAAATTATACAAAGTATTACAAATTTACTCATAAAATTACAAGTGTTCAATCAACTCTCCTCAACCTATTCCTACCCCGTCCTCATGCTCGAGCTGGAATATTCTCAGGCTCAACATCAGGTATAGCATCTGAAGACGAAGGTGCCTGACGTAGAGCATGAAGTGCACGCTGTCGCCGAGTATATACTTTTGAAGAAAGAGGCCTCTCAACTTGCTCCAGCGGGCAATCTGGAACAACTGGTGATGGGGTAAAACTCGTCGTGTCGGCTGATGATGTCACAACGTTGGAACAACCTCCAGTCCTAGAAGCTGATAAAGGTCTTAGAACAACCTCTAGTCCTGGAATCTCTGTCATAACTGGTTGAAGCAATGACAAACTCGCAAGAACATGTTCAGAGATATTGTGTAGCGTCTGACATGCCGCTAGCAAGCTCTCATATGATCGGTCCACCAAAGCTCCCTCCGTCTTAGTGAATATTTGTCTCACACAAGTAAGCTAGAAAGAAAAAAATTATATGTTATCTACTCAACAACGCACAGAACAATAGTGAATTAAATCAAGTATGAAGTTAAAGATACTCACCAATGCCCGCTCAGTGTCACCCCTCGGTTGATATAACATTTCCGCCTCATGCACGGGTGGCATGATAAGTCTCCTAGTGATCCTCAAGTACTATCTCATGTATGCATTATCCGCATCTCGCTCCGTCATAGCAGGCTCCCCCTGAACGAGAGTGGTCGTCCCATCTAGTAATATAGGCCGCATGACGCGACCTCTAATCAAAACTCCCTCGGCCTCAACGCGATAACCGTTCAATGAACTCCACAACAAGAGGGGGGGACTTGCTCTAATCCGAATTGCAACATGACACGATCCGAAACATGCATCTCGATGATGTCAACACATATAAGTGGCATCCTAGATAGCCACACATGCGCTCCATCCGTACATACTCCAGGTAAATGCGTTAACACATCATCATGATATGGTTGTCATGTTACCTACACAACATATGAAGATGGTACTTCACTTTTTTGTGAAATGTACATTCGTCATATTCATAACATGTGCAATATAAACTGCCAATACCTGGCCAGATCGTTGATATTCTAATTTAGATCTATACATCACCAAGACACTGTGAGGATTCACAATTTTTGTCTTCTTTGCAGTCCACCTAACATAAAGAATATGATAAATAAATTATCTAAAATGTCAATACAAGATCATCAAATAACTTAAATAAATAACTGAACTCCTAACGGTGACAAACCATCTAGTGGAGTGCTCTTAATGTTTGGATGGCCAACATGCAATCTCTTCCACGACCATAGCTGTTTAACACATACACACCTGAATCAAATATTATACTTATGATAAATATAGTAGCGAAAGATTATTGATGGTTTACCTGGATGAGGGTGATGCACCCGACAATCCCTAATGTGATGGGTTGGCAAGCTTTTCCCAACTCTCTGTACAGGTAGGCAAGGGTGGCACTGACCCATGCATACTGTCCCGTGGTATACAAATCCTCTAACAAAAGGAGATACACAGGGTACACATGGCTGCTGCTATTGGCAAATATAGTACTACCAAGCATATAGAGTAAATATACTCGTGCATGTTGCTTGACATCAATCTCAGTGGCATCCTCCAGCAGACGACTGAACTGCTCTCTCAACCACAAAAGACTAACCATAGTTCGTCCTTTCAATGCTTCACGTGGAGGTACCTGTCCAAGAAGGTACTCATATACCTCATTCCAGTCAATGCCCATAGTCGAACAACTCACCGCAATGCCATCAATCCGAGTAATACAGCAACATTCTGTAACGTTATAGTCATCTCCCCCAAATGCAAGTGAAATGTTTGCGTCTCCCTCCGTCATCTCTCAACTAGGGCAATGATGAGAGCCCTATCAATCCTGATATATTGTAACAGTGTAAAGTGCTCAAATCTTGCCATCTCTATGTACGACAACATGCATGCATCAACTACCCAATGGCACACGTTTTGCCAGTGCTCGGTGCATTCAATGCACCCGGGATCCTATACACATGAAAATTAATTTACAATTAGAAAAATAGTTAAGTATATGCAATATCCAAAACCAAGGAGATAATGAAAGTGCTCATATACCACTCCGTTCCATATGCCATCAGATCTGTGCAAGTTCTGCTATGTGAGTACAGAGGGATCAGTCGGTCCTGGGTCCATAATATCTACAAAGAAACTAACAATTAATAATAACTTCAAAGAATGTATAAAATAAGTTAATTTACATATAAAGATCATTGTATAGAAGCACCAATCAGCAGAAGGTGTGTTTTGGCAATGACGCCTCTTATGACCAACTTGGTTGCAATTCCCACAGTGGTAGTGAGATCGACCATCTGTCCTCATGCCCGTACTATCCATCGCATTATGTATTCTCCTACTGCGTGGACGATCGGGTTTTCGTGTCACCCTTGGGGGCTTCACCACATACATAGGTGATGCTTCCTCCCAAGATTGTCAATCATTAGGCGGAAAGAATTCAGCTGCATACACTTTTCTATATGCATCAGATATATACCAATATCCAACTGAATCGCCGATGGGTCTTCTTCGCCTCAATAGGACAACAATTAGATGACGACATGGATATTTGTACACTTGAGGGTAATTGCAAGAACATGTATGATCGCTAGCATCCACCGCATATTTTCTATCATGCATTGTTTTCACTTCATACACATGAGAATTGATTTGGTCAGCCCACATGCTGTCAATCAGATGTGTTTGTTGTTTAATCTTCCACTAAATAGTATAGGGGTGTATGGGATTGCCATGACTAACTCGGCCGAATGTTGCTTTGCAAAGAATTTGACGATCCGGTAGAATGTGGCTGACACTAAGGCTTGTACGGGTAATGATTGAGCCCCCTTCAACACGCTATTTAGACTTTAAGCCATATTTGTTGTGGCCATTCCAAATCTTGTAAAACCATCGTGAGCAAGCGACAACAATTGAGGTGATAATCCACCTTCCTCACTGAGTAGCCATTTTGCTTCTGGACTTTCTACACTGATAAGTTTCATCTTCTCATTAAACTCGTCTACAGTAAGCACAATTGCCATCATTTGCAAACCTAGGTATACGCGCCTCTTTTTCTACAAATAGCTCGAAGCTAAACACACGAGGCGCAAAATAGAACATTTGTTGCATAGAGTTGTCATCATCAATTGGTATTACGGTAGTCCTTGCTCTAAAAACAAGCATCTTGTACTTCATACAAATTTTCCAAAATCTTTGGTACAATCCCATTTTATTGACCACTTGCATCTCTAGTTCCTCGTAAGTACTTGGCTTATTAATAAATAATCCTATAGTTTCACCACCTTCGTATTCACCTCTATCAATTCTGCCACCATACATTAACACAAACGGAACCATTTCTCCCGCCATCTCTTCTCACAAAACTTTAAAGAAACTATCAAATACTACAAAAATATGACATAATCAATTTCATACAATGCAAAAGCTACATCAATACGTATTTCTAACGGATATTAAACGTATATTACCGATAGAGACGTAAGTGACATGGCGAGGAGGTGGCCGGAGAAGCTGCTGGCCGAGGCAAGGTGAGGCGGTGGCTTGGACGTTGTGAGGACAGGGAAGCGGAGCTGGCCGAGGCGAGGACGGGGAGGCGGAGCTGGTCAAGACAGTGTCTCCGGAGAGCCGACGCGAGGCAATGGCCGGGGCGAGCGTGGGGAGGCGGAGGCAGAGGCGGTGTCAAGGAGGTCGCCGGAGAGCCAAGGCGAAGCACCGGAGAGAGAACGAAGTTAGGGCTCAGTGCAGCGAAGCTCGAGCCCAAGGATATAAATGAAATGAAAGGCGTCGATCGATACCTTTCAGGCAGTTGAAAAAAAAGGGCATCCACCGACGCCTTTCAGTCGAACTAGAAAGGCATCGATTGAACCGACACCTTTCGGGTCAGTTTAAAAAAAAACCATGTTGGCACCTGCGTGATTTGTCAGAGCACCTATTCAAGAATTATTTGCTACAGTGCATCAAAATGGGTTTTTTTATGATTTATTATATAATTTCCCCTAGATTGTATTGTACTTGATCCTGAACAAGGAACTCAACTTATACGGCCCAAAGGACCCATGCTGCAAATCTAAGGGCAGAAATTTCTTCTGAACTTCTTTTATTGTTCAAGTTAAAAAACTTCTGAACATGAGTTTGAAAGTTCATCACTACGCCACACAACGTTGAAAAAGATACTGATAAATTCAGATATCTGCAACCAAGTGACCAACAATGAAATCAGAGTCCTGCAACTCATGCTAGATCCACTGCAGCGGTAAGATTCTACTTTCTGCTAGATCCGAATTGCTTCTGTCCTTGGTTAGTTTTTGTGCTCTATTGGTGTTTCAGTATGCACCTTCGATTATTCTCCTTGTATAATTTTCTGCCGTCAGGCAAAAGAAAAACGGATACAGAAACTACACTCCCAAAAAGATGTTTCGGCAAAAATGGTTGTTCTAAATTTGTCATTAGCTATGAATCCTGTGAAAGTTAGTCAAAATTACATTTTTATCAGCTATAACTCCAACTCAAGGGACATATGCCTGCGCCTCTGTATTCAGCTCCTCCAGGTCATCTTTGTGCAATTAATTTAAGGACCTTAAATGCTCCATCCGATTTTACAGATTGGGCGTCTCAATCACAATTGGCGGTGTTATGAACCTCCTTTTCGTAAAGAAGAGATTCTTCCTGTAAAACATGTTATAACTCAGCCTTGTCTTCTTGCATACTTTCTTTAAATGAGGTATCTGTCTGAGAAGATGGTGTAATTGCTTCTTGCGATTCAGTTTCATCTCCTAAAACTCTTGCAGTAAAACTCCTTGCCTCTGAATCAAGGTCTGGCCACTCAGAGACTATCCTTTTAGCACCCTAAAAGGCAGGGGACGAGAAAAAAAAAGAGAGGAAAACTCAGTCAATCAACATTTTCAGAATAGTATATTAAGTTTTGAACAACTAGAACTATAAAAAAAATATAATAAAAGATAATCTTACCTGTAGCTTGGGCTCCTTCGTCATGGGATTGTTACAGAGATCAATAGTCTTAGCTTTTGACTTTGTGAAATTACCACACCAAGACTCACACCAAAGCCACTCCTGTGGGAGTGAAAATATCTGTACTGTGTGTTGAGCATAATTTGGAAGATCCTGAAAGAAAACAAACAAAGAACAATCAAACCAATACCCCACAAGAACAACAGGTGGCTGTGATAGCACAAAGCTCCGAGAAATTTCACATCTAAAAATTCAGAGCTAAAAACCTGAACTGACCCACCATTCTTTGTTCTTCATACTTCTTAGCTTATGCATGGAAAAGAATGATGAATAAAGTAATTAAATTTCAATTTACCACAATTATAATAATGATAATGAAAACTGGGATTACGTGCCATGTATTTGTTTTAATACCTATGATTTCAATGCTTCATCCTGATGCAGCTGATTCCTTACCAAGTGAAATGTCAATAGTAAACCTATAAACTAGTGCAAATGAATAGATAATGGATGCTTTCAATAAGATCACTTCATCTTTGCAGGAAAACTACATATTGCATTGCCTAACGTAGTTAAGTGTAGCATACTCAAAGAATTTACAGTTTCTCCTCCACATTCTTCTACCTAAAAATCCATAAATAAACATGCAAAAAAAAAAATTCCCTCCGTCCAAAAATATCTATCCTCATTAGAAAATCAAAATGAACTGATTTTAGCTCATTTTGGTTTTCTAATGAGGGCAGATATTTTTGGACAGAGGGAGTAAAATATAAGGAATATGCAGGTTTATTTAAAACAGTGCCATCAAACTCATCATCATCATCATCATCATCATCATCATACGCCTTATCCCATCAAACTCGAATAGTTAAAATTCCTTTTGGTTCTGAACTAGCAAACCACTACGGTAACATATGACATGTTATGTTATTGCTTTCACCAGAGTTTCTCTGAAGATGCTTAAACAGAGAAAAGAGAAATTAAAACAAAAACCAGTATTAAATAAACTTGCCTGATCAAGATTGGAAAGACTATTTGGATCCTTGCTGAGAGTCTCATAAATTACTCTCAATTGGTCGCCAGCAGCAGTTTGTCGGAACCTCACCAGGTCGACAACATACAAAGCACTGTGGTAAATACTTGCACATATAAGGACACTGAACACACTTCCATTAAGAAGACCACAGAACTGGACTGCAATTATTATGTACCTTATATGATATGGTTTTCCTCGTAAATGGTCCTTCCAGAAACCCTATAGCAAACACCAGAAGAAAAGGTGGATACTGTAAGAATAGCAAGGAGATAATCTTAGCGAGTAAAATGACAAATGGTAAAGACATTAACTTGTCTCCAGAACCGGTAGCCATCCATCTCCTTATTGTTGTCACAAAAAGGTGTATAAGCATATGGTCTTCCTTTGATATCCATATCGTACAGTTCTCCCATGTCAGCCCTCACTATTTGATCAGCATCGACAAATATGACCTACATGGACATAAACGTCAAGGACTCTGAGTTCAAGCATTAATATGACAAGACAATACGTTAGTCTAATGAAAAAGAAAAGCACATGGAAGTGATACAGATACCTTTTCCAGTGAAAGTGGAAATATAACATCAAGAAACAAAATCTTGTAAGCCCAAATGATTCGCTGCTTCTCTTTCTGTTTGTGTAGCCAAGTAGGCCACTTATAAGTAATTAATTCATAATCAAATCCATATTCTTGTGCCATCTGGGGTACAACAGCCTGCAGATGCAACAATAGCATATTATTAGCATACAATAAACCTATATATTTGTTGAATGAAAAGAAAACAATATTAACAATAGCTGCAGACCTTAAACTGAGGGGAAAGGTAGTTCTTGATAAACCAAAACTTCACTGGTCTATGTGTGTTCTTAAGAACACTCAGAATCATGATCTTGAGAAACCGTTCATACCTACAAAAGATGACATAATGGTTTCGGTACAACATGGTTAACAGCATTCCGGGAAAAAGAAAAAAAAACAAGATGACAGGAAACTACAGAGCTCCAGAAAGATAATTTGCAAAAGATCTGACAATGCTACCGAACCAGAAATAAAAATCTGACAATGCAATAGTGCAAGACTATCTCCAATTACAAATAATTTCCAACAAAGCTTGGTCTTTCATTCTTGTCCAATAAGAGAAACCATAGACAAATTAAAAAGAAAAGGTGAACTCTTACAAGTGTCCAGAAGCAACCGAAAAGATATTAATCTGCTTTCCATATCTTCCAGATTTTGTATTTTCCTGACAAGGTAGAACCAGCACCATATGACACAATTAAAAACTAATTAATAAGACTCTGAAGCTACTTGCACCTGATTGTCATCACTAATAATCAGCTCTACCGCAATACACATGTTTACATGCATAAATTCCTACCTATGAGTGCTGTTGTAAGGAATGGGTCAGCACCGTAGGCTTCTGAAAACATAGTTTTCCAACTATGAATAGAAGTCAAACATAGAAAGCAAATGTAACTCTTGTGACACTAGCCACTTCTCTAAAAAAAGAGTAAACTCTACTTAATGTATAAACTATAAAGTTGCAGAGATAATAAGATCTTTCCATTCCATTCAAAATCACTGCAGATTAACTCTCTCTTCGCAATGACTGAGAATGAAGCTGGTCCACTATTACAAACATATTCTTTTTCTCTCTGTCATATTACAAACATATTTTTTTCTGTCAGCAACAATTTCAGCCCTTGATTTAGATAATCGGGTTTAAATTAGGGATGTTACAAATAAGCTCCTCGTTGTTATTAGTTCTCTTTTGGATAGTTAAGAGTCCCACATGTCGTACTCGTAAACATACTTCAACAGTAATCATCATCAGCATCATCCGCCTTATCCCAGCTATCTGGGGTCGGCGGCATGGATTATATACTGCATTTGACTCTTATCGGAATCAAAATGGTACAAAATCCATACAAAGAAACATAGTGGCAAGTTTTTACGCCGGATGCCCTTCCTGACGCAACCCTCCGAAGAGGGGACAATGATAAGAAGATTCAACATCATCATATTCATCATACACCTTTCCAAATATGTGGATTGGCTTCATGGCATGATGGTTGCACATGAAATATGTGGATTGGCTTCAACAGTAATGCACATTAGAAACCAAGTTGCCTCAAAAGTTCGAGCCGTTAAGGAACAGATCCTAAACAGACAGATACAGACATATAGATTGTCCAACAGCCCCTACACAGGGAAGCACGATTTAAAGAAGCATGAACTTGCACAACACAACAATATGCAGAGTACAGGTGGGGATGAAAACTGGGAGCTAAGGGCTCTGATACCATGTTAGAAATCAAGTGGCCTCAAAAGTGCGAGCTGTTAAGGCATGGCCAAACAATGTATACAAAGCCCAAACCACCCTAAACTGACGAATGCAGAGACCGACAAATTATCCAACAGTGTATATGTTAGAGTTGCTCTTAATAAACTAGCAAACTATGACTAATCTTCTCGCTAGCACATACTTTTTGTCATCTTTTTTCACCATGAATTACTGCCTCACCTTTGCCAAGACTAACTAAAAAGTAAAACCTTTCATGATTTAAAGAGCCAACTTATCCGAAGATGAACAATTACCAGAGAAGCATCCTCTCTCCTCTTTGAGTGCTCATTGCCACCAATTAAACCAGAGGCCCACTTAAGCAGATTAGAGTTCCAACTATTGTGATTGCCCTGCAGGCCAGTTTGCAACATGAAATATGTAAAGACATGAACTTCCTGAAACCAGAAAACATAAATTACAAAGAACAAACAATTTAAAAGTGAGAACATTTACAGCCTTCTCTTCAATATCCTCTTCCATTGTTCCCAATAGCTGCTCATGTTCCATCCCTTTTTTCTTGACTACTTCCAGATGTACCACTTTACCCCGGAAATCATTTATGATGATAGACTTCGACAAGGAGATTGGTTGACTTCCATTTTCTTTTTCTTTCAATACATAAATGTCAGAGCTTCTCCCTGAGGCCAGTTGCAGATACCAAACACCAGGGAGAACTTTCATTTGCCAATACCCCAGATTGGCCATCACAATGGTATCCACCAAATGCGGCTTGCTTTTTGATCCCAAAATCAACTGAAGTCCACGAGGAGGTTCATGAGCCTTTTCCGAACAATGACCTGATAACATACTAAAATTAAACTTTTGAAACATCAAATCTCATAAAAGTTAATTAACAAAAAACTTCTTGTTTCTCATAACCTGTGAGAACAAGTGCTTCTAATTCAAAAACTGCTTGCAAAGTCCTTGTGTCCCCTAGCTTTTCAAGTAAAATGTTGTCCAAATCATGGCTGAAAAAGATGAAATCAAATTGGAAATAATTTTTTTTACTGCATCGGCTACATAGTTTAGAGAGAGAGAGAGACAAACACAGAGAATTCACACAAAGGCTTAAGACCAGAAAGTGACATACACAGCAACTGTAGACTCAACAAGCCATGGCTCAGGGACATCAAGATTCATGGTCAGCGTTTTAGACAAAGGCATATTTGCAAAAAATGCTTGAGGCCCACGCACTGAAAAATCAACGGCGCTGAAGTCATCCTGCAAATTGGACACATCAGGAAGCATCATCAGATACAAAAAAAACAACACGATATTAAGCCGAAACAGAATTCAGAAACTGAACTGCTTTAACTTACCATAGTTGGTACCACATATCTGTAGTAATTTTTCAGAGGAAGGTCAACCAATGAACTCTGGGATGGAGAACAAATAGTTAAAAGCATGATTCTACAAAAAAAGTGCCTACTTAAGAGCTTCTAAAGAAAGTTCACACAGCAACGAATGTGTTGCTCAGAAAGGAAAAGGCAGTGATAGGATGGGCAAAATTAACTTGAATCTTTTTCAAACAAATACATAATTTTTTTTATACAAAAACAAATACATAATTAGACAAGTAATTATCAACAAACCACAATTTTAACTAGGCTTGACTGATGCCCAAACCAAGCTTCAGTTTGCCTGGCTCAAGTTGCATAATCCATTATTCTTCGACTCCCATTATAATGTATTAACTTTTTGTTCAAGGTAAATGTGACCTCACTCTTTCCCAAGTGTAAAAGAGAATTATCCATTTATCTTCAATACATAACATGAGCCAAGCTTGAGCTCAAGCTCCTTAATCCCTAAAGCAAAATATTTTGCCCTAACAAACTTCAAAGCAGGTTCTTCAATTCAAATTTTTGCCAATAGTACGAATCAGCATTTCAAGGAACCTAAAATCAGTTAAGGAAATGGAATAATCTGAACTATTTTGCATAGGTCTTGATCTCTGTTAAGAATTGCAGAATAACATGGCTCCTGGTAATAAATAATAAATGTGTGTACATAGGGTTTCGTTATAAGATTAACAATTAATAACTGTTGTGGGTATATATGCTTTACAATATGGCATTCAACCCAATCAGTCATCATTCACCAATCAACTTCTGAATTTTGGTGTATAAACTATTCAACCCAATCAGTCATCATCCATCAATCTACTTCTAAATTTTGGGGCTACTGACAGCTCCACCTATTTATCTTCCATGAGCTATTTGACAAACAATGAGATCTATTCAAGCCATTTCTGTAGCTCAATTATGTTTTTTCATTCCTCTCAACAGCTCTTGACAAGTTAGTCCCTCAGTTGTCTTCTTATAATATACCAAACCCATCCCAAATGCTTTCCTCACTTCCTCAACAATTGTGTATACATACACCTAAAACAATTATTTCAACTACTGTGTATATCATTTATTTTCTTTCAGAACTATCCCATAATATAGCAAGACTTTAATGACCATTAGTACATTAAAAAAAAGCTGTTACAGGTTATATAAAATTACCACTGGATTCAGTACAAGTCTCATGCTTGGTTGAATGCATTTCCACAGCACACGTAGAAGTGGAGCAAGCTTCTGGCCAGCAGGACTAAGTGGATCAATAACAGCATCTATGTGTATGTAAGACTTGCCCTCATTTAGAACAACAGCACTGTCAACGACGACAAGAACTATAAGCATTCAGGGTAGCAACTTTTACAGACAGAAGACATGCCAAAGAACAAGCCCACTAATCAGTAACAGATTGTGTGCAGTCATTACATAATTATAAGGGGTGATGGGGGGAGAGACCGAGGAACATGCCCAAAATTTTGGAAAAAATGAGACAATTAGAGCAATGAATATTTTCTATTAATAAAGGATGAATAATGGATTCAAAGTATTAGGAGAAGGATCTACCAAGGGACCAGACTTCTCTCCCTTAACACCTAACTTGAAATCAAAACTGAAGAAAATACATTGCAACGATCATACAAGGTCTAATGGGTTAAAGATATTTTTTGACACAAGGTTAAAGAAGATGTTGCCATTAATATTATAGCATTTGTATGAAAATAAAGAGGTTGGTGTTCAGCATTCTGTAAAATAGGGGTATTATTTTCTTCTTTTTCGTTCTGGCTTTAATTGCCCTAATTTCGGACTTGCTGCATTTTGAACAGAGCTGGAATCTCACAATCGGTACTGCTTAAAACTCAGTAACTTAGGGAAAATCAAGCTATCTGTGTTGCTAACCATTAACACCAGGTTCATTATATTTGTAACACTTACCTTTCCAGGCCAAGCACAATCAACTCCTAGGACAGCCAAAAAGGGACAGTCTAATTCAGCTAATTGGGTCAGCTAGGCCATCCATAAACCAACCACCACTCCTCCCCACAAAAGAAGACCTCCTTTTCTGCTTCCACCCTACCCTTTTTCTTGTCCCTCCTACCCATCCGTTCTGCTCCCTCCGTCCCACCCTCAACTTCTTGGCTTCTCTGTGCCCTACTGCTCTCCACCCAGAAAATACCCTAGTTGACCAACAGTTGAGCTGCTTAGCTCAGATAACTGGCATACTGTGCATGTCCCCTTGCACATCTAGGCAGCTCATTACTCACTCCTTGTTCCACATTCTAAAGACAGCTTATAGTGAACTCCCTATAGTTCATAGGTGACTCTGCAATTTAAACCCAGTGCATGACTCTAGCTAAAACCACTCGAGAAAAACATAACTAACAACTAAAAAGTCCTCAGACTAATTAAAATACATAAAGTCAGCCTTTTGATCGTTCAGATCATTACATCTTACCTTAATAGTTCTCATATATTTTAACAGCACCATGGAAAAAGACAAAGCACTAGATGAAGAAATCAAATTTCACCTTTCAATCTTTCAGATCATAACACCTTACGTCACTCATTATCACACCAGATGCAATGTTCAAGAACCTCAATGAATGAACAGACTTATCCAAAACACACTGCCTTTTATTCCAAGAGTCAATATACTTTCCATTAATAGACTTTTATATTGAAAGCTGCTTCATAGAAGTATCCATTCAACAAAATGGATGGGAACAGAAGTAACGAAAAAATTGGTAATGCCTGAAAATGTTTTTCAAAATTCCTATCATTCGCATGGTCTTCAAATATCTGCTACAGGAACTTTGAGTTTTTGAAGGCCAAAGCATGGAACTTAAGCAAAAGAAAAATAAAAGAACACTACATAAAAATTAAAACTCGTAGGAAGAGTCGCTTGCACCTGTGCTTTGCATTTAAGACCTCAAAGTGGGCTCTATCAGTGCTCCGTTCTCGCGCAGACATCGAAGATGAAACCAACATTATGACATCACTGATATATTGACTGCATTACAAAATAAAGGCAATAAGGATTAGACAACCAACGAGAAACATTATGAACTGATTTATGACATGACAACAAGGACATACTCGTTGCATCAAAAGAAAATAGATCTATCTATAGAAAGAACAGTCTATATATGTAAAAGTTGATTAGACATGACAAGATCAATTTCATCTTCTTAAAGGAAGTATTAGATTTCTTTTATAGAGAAAAGCAATTGTCAAACTGCGGGGTTAATGTTGCAAAATGCAAAACAACTTGGGTTGTGAGGATAAAAAAGTTAAGATTCATAGCAGGGAAAGAACTTCAAACAGAAGACTGTTTTGAATATCTACGTGTAATTTAGCTAAATATCCTGATAATTCTGGGGCTTTACTCCTACATAGGATTGAACCCAAGTTGTACTGGAAAGAGACAACAATAAACAATTCCATCCGAGTCAGTAGAAAGAAGCCTGAACTGCTAAATTTCATGGGCAGACGAAAAGACTTGTTCATAAATACACGCACGTACATACATATGTTAATGATCCATACCACAAAAAATAAGAAAATTTGGGGAACAAAAACCAAAGCAAAATAAACAGATCTATGGACACCAACCTTGATATCTCATCTGGATCCATATCTTGCCATTCTAAGTCTTCAACAATCTCCATAATATGTTTGACCCTCTGCTCAAATTCCATGTGTTCTAGAAGGCCCAGATCATCACTCGTGAAGGTGTTGACATTCACAGGACGAATCACCTACCACGTATATGGGACAAGTTCAGACACCAAAATCAATATAAAGCATCATGATGATATCATCATTGGCTTACCCATACCTATCTAGGGTCCATGGATTGTATATCAGTATGACTTTTACTAAATTATATATAACCTTAATGTGAGTGCAAAGTGGAAGGTTCCATACTAGATGTCCCTCCTAGCACAGCCCTTGAAGGGCCAATGAATCTATAAATGGTGACAGATTTCATATAACAAAAACAAATGGAATGGAAATAAAAAAATGTAAAGCAAGATGACAGATTTCATATAATGTCGATTAGAAAAAGTAGCATATTCCGAAATTATGGATATGTGTGCAGTCTACACGTTACATAATCAGGTCATGCTTCATCTTTCTTTTATAAGCACATCCACTCATTTAATCAAAGCTCAGTGTCATAACAAAAACAAATGTACTCACCCTTCCATTTGTAATGACTACACAAGTCCCAAGCTCAAGCCCCAGTTGGCTGTTGAAAATATGTGAGACCTGAAGGATTTGGTCACCAGAGAGTTTATTTACTCAACATTAGTGGTGTTTATTGTAAAAATCGTTGCTTTATCAAGTAAAAGGGAAAGCATCAAATGCAACGGCGCTGAAGTCTGTACTATAAAATCCTAATAACAGTAATTAAGAATTCAGATATAAGGAGAAATCACAATTTCACCTTGTGCAAATTATTGTCCATGAGATCGCCAGATATATTTGAAAAAGCTTCTCTATAATGTTTTGATGGTAAACCATTTGTTCTGCACAGCTCCTCGACCTTTTGCATAAATGACTCGCCACTTTCAACATCTAACAATGATGGAAGCATGTAGCTTTCCTCATAAAGTGAGCACACTTGATCAAGAAAATTCAACACTCCCATTTTGTGACTGCATAAAGACAAATAAAAGAAATGAATAGCATGAAAAAAAAAAACATTGGGTTCTCCAGATAAACATCAAACAAGTAACAGATGTAAAAAGTTGCAAACTTGCAGTACGATAACCAGAGGTAGGCACTAGGCAGCTATAAGGGCAAAGAGATATAACCTACCTAAAAGAGGAAGCAGAAACCTCAAAAACCTTAGCTAACACCAGTGAAGGTGAATTGGCAACGTTATCGGCATTGAACAACACATTGACTCGAGCCCTTTTAGATCCTTGCCTCTGCATCAATATTAATAAAAAATTGTTTTAACGAATAATTACTCCATCCTCTAAATCCAAAAAGAAAAGAAAAAATGCAGCCTAATTTTGGTATATAGCTTCTCTAAAACCAGAGAATGACCAGATAGTGAATAGCTTCTCGCAGCAACTTCACTCCTTGCCTTGTTTTAGCATCTACAACTAGAATATGTGTAACTGGCTTCAAATCATCTACAGCTGCAACAATTTGACATTGACATGAAAATACATTCGCCAGCAAGAAGATATAGCAAGAAAGAAACAGTGAACCAAAAGCCCCAAACAGATAAAATAGGCTTCCCTTACTTCCAGGAGAATGCAAGTAGCTGGTGTGCTTTAATCCAGCATCACTCCCCAAGACCAAAGCAGATATCGAGACAAACTTCCTCTCAGCTTTCTCTTCCCGAGTTATCTAACATAAATATGCTGATCAAATTCTCGAAGTACAGAAATCGCAATTTCAGGATACTATTTAGGTGTACAATAATTTAGACAACAGAAAAATAAAAATTAATTCTTGAAGTTCACAAACATAAGATGAGAGAGAGCCCGTTTATATGCACCCGACACATGCCCACAGGCGTGTACTGAGCACCTCAGGACTGCGCGATGTCAATCACACAGCGCCTGTAATACAGAAGAATCCCACCTGCCCCCTAAAATGTGTGACATCGGATCACAATCCGACGATCCGTAATGCACCTCGGTGCATGTTAATTTTTTTCCATATATATGGATGCAATTTTCTTTATCTACAAGTCTGTTTACGGTGGCAAAGAATAAAACAATAGCGATATTTATCATTTTCCTACTTCCAAGCACGGCATAGCCCTAAGGGCTGTGGCTTTGTTTCCTAATAATTCAAGCCCTTCCTTTACCACCCCCATAGAGAATAAGAATCCTACACTAGCATAGGTAACTTTTCCGGCAACATCAAAACCTTTAAGATGACATTTTTTGTCACTTGGTTTAACACACATAAGAAGAACAGACCTGCAAGATGACATTCTAGTACTTAAACGAGGGAAACCAATACAAATATACAGTAAAAAGACCATTGAACAGTTGGCTAAGAAAAAGAGGCATTGCACTGAAGAATAGAACTCCATAATGAGACGGGAATCCAAAACAAACCTGAGGATTATACCGGCGATATCCATTCTCGGACAAGAATTTATCCAGGACATCTGTCACAGAGGTGATGTATCCATAATAGACCTGCTCTTGAATTCTGGGTAGTTCCTCGTTCATGGCATTAATTGGAGCATCCTAACAGAAGTGTAGAATACCAACTATATGTTACAAAAGTTGACATAAATGATCATCCCATCTTGGTGTAAAGACACTGCAACAGTTAGACTAGTGATTTTTTAACATCTGTAATCTTAAACTGTACGGTAATAAAAACTCCCAGGCTTCCCACTGGATAAAGCCTCCTCTCCACCCTTTTTCCCCAGCTCTACAAATATCTAGTGATATGCAGGAGTGAGCTAACTTGGACCAGATAGTCAATAACCACTGATTATAATCAACTCACCTTCCAGAAAGGAACATATATAATAAAAGACATAAAACAGAGTACAAAATGGAAAGTCATCAAGAACGAAAAAGGATGATAAGATGTTAGGGATTAAAGCACAGAGTACCTCAGAGGGCTCATAGACAAGCCCATTCATCAAAAAGCAGCAGTGCATTTTTGACAAACCTAGCTTGAAAACAAAATGAGAACTTTCCAAAGCCTTTTCCCGATACTCTAATTCCTCCTGAATTTTCATTAAAATATCTTGAGGTGGAGATGTTGCCTTTGACCTAAGGACAAATACATTAACAATGATTAGAGAATGCATATAAGACATTATACACAGCTAAGCATCCCAGAACAGACCACACATTTGTCATCAGTTGCAAATAAATTTTTATGACAAAAAGTGAGGAGAATGGACAATTTATAACATACACGTAGACCAATGTCTCAATAAATGCAGCTTCAATCTGATGAACTTCAAGAATTTCATCAGTAAAGTCTTCTGATTGGCTCCATTGGCTATGTACCTGCAACAGATGTTTTATAAGCAGTACATTTCTCGCCTCTAAGAGATAGTTTGTAGTACGTACTAAGGGGCTGAAAATTTAAAGTAAAAACAATGCTGCACACACAGTCTCTTCAATTGGAACCTTAATTACCATGGCATAGATTTTATAAGTGATCAAAACGGCACCCATCTTTCTGAGGGTGCGTTCGCAGGCATGGGAACCAAAAGATCTGATAAGATTTATTAAAAAGCACCATTAATGATGGGAATCTTTCCTGCCTAGAAATCCAAACCATTAAATCCATGTGATTTCTAAAAAAATTCTTATCCTGAGGAGATTGTCCTCCTCAATCTGATTGAAGAAAGAGTCATAGATTTTAAGGCGATTTGTAAGAAAGCATTGAGGGAAAGCAAGGAGTACTACCAAATAGTGTGTTTGGCAACCACAAAAGTAACAGATTTGATGGAGCGGAAATATGTGCTTACCAAATGCACTAAAATTGAAAGCAAAGGATTTCCGCCAAATCACAGGTAAATACTGAGCGGAAATCCTTTACCAAATGCACCCTAAATATGGTTCTAAATATCTTTGGCAGTCTATCACATATTCCATTGTCATTCTGTTGGTCAGAATAACCTTATACATAGACATTTATATACTTTTCAACGGTAAAGTCATTGATATTTAAAGAAATATGATCAAATTGTGTTTATGTGTGTGTGTGTGTAATACTTCCATGAAAAATAAAAAAATAAAGGAAGACAGTAGACAAGAAGCCACTAGAAAAATAATTTAAAAAAAAACCATAATATACACAAACAAATGCATATTCACCACATAAAAGCATTGGTTAATAACAGAACTTCCTACATACATTGCTCAAAAACTGGAAGGCGCTTTTTGTCCCATAGTGCTCCTCAACATAGTAAAAAAGACGAATCACCTGCATTGTAAGCACCTTAATAAACCAACAATCTAATTGCAAAATTAACAGTGAAAAAGAAGAGCTTGCATGTGCACATCTAACTATACATAATTGGGTTTCCAAAGTGTAAGTGGGAGAGAGATTTTTTTGAGATAGAAAATAAGACAGGATACATCATAAGAAGTTAAGAACACATTATCTTTTTGATATCTTGCAAACAACTTTGCCCAAAGAAAAAAGCTAGATCACTCGTTCACACTCTTAAATGAGAGAAGACCAACAGAACATTCATGATTTCCAAAGCTTGCAAATTATCAATGAGATTGTAAGGATATCAATGGATGGATGTGATTGACCAGCATAGCCAAGCCCGCATAGCTAAAGTGGGTCACAACAGAGCCCCATAGCACATAGTCACACTCAACGAAACAAGCTAAAGCAGCATACTGAAAGCTGCCTTCACTCCTTAAATGATAGTTAATTTTAAAATTTAATGAATTATAAAAATGGCATAACAATTAGGAGTAGAATGAACATTCTCCTAACATTAAGCACAAAATTGTCAAGGGCAAGCAACGAACTGTTCAGAGACTACTTTAAACAAGCAATAGCCTCCGTTGTACCCAAGAAAAGAAAAAAGAACAGCCTACAGAAAAACATGACATTTTTATTTAGGGAATTTTTATACAGAATTTGGGCAAAAGTTGAATGGCAATTCAGCAGAATTAATGATGCTTGAATCGAAATTATGTTTGCATATGCAATTGCCTCATTTGGTCAAATGGAATGGAATGTGTGCAAGTACACGTGTTGATAGATGAGGGCAATAAAGAAGTCAGAAAAATCACCAATTCCGCATGGAAGCGGAATCGATATCAATAGAATCGGCCAAATGCCCTCGCAAGGACATTGGATAATTCCGGAGAAACCACAGAATCAAAAGAAGTGAAAGTTGCCCAAATCGACTGGGCTGATGCTGTAGTCAAACGTGTGCCCTTAGAGTAAATTTCTAAGACCCCTGTGGTCTGGCCCAACTAATCTCAACAAACTTCAATAATTACTTATATGGTGACGAGCAACTTAAACACTAAATGCGTTATATCTGTGTAATTTTAATAGTTTCGCAATTCGGCTATATTTTGATTTGCATACCTCTGGACTCGAAAATAACAAGAATACCAACGTAAGTTTTTTTCGAATTCCAACCAAGTTAATAATTTACCAGCCATAACAGAACCACTTAGTGCATGCTGTTTACATTGTGGGAAAGATCAAAAGTGCCTAGAAGCCATTTGCTGGAAACTATACAAACATTTTTAAAGTAAATTGCACTGAAGTGACATACAGGGAGATAAAGATAATTACCAAAGTGGATATTTCTCCCTTTGTGCTAAAGCCATTCTTAGGTGGAAGTTCACCACCACTTTCCTCCATTTGTTTAATGACTTTTGATGAATAAAGAATCACACCAAACCTCATTGGAAAGTCGTTTCCATACATGGACATAATCATGTCAACTGACTGTAGATAGGAAACAAAAAATTACCAAATGAAAAGCTAGGCTATCTCACCAAAATGATTTACCAAATTAATTATCAAAGATCATATACAAATAATTACTCATGACAAATTAAATTACCTCAAGACCACATGTGGTAGCAGGATCAATTACATAAACACCATGGAACAAGTTCTTGCGAATATATCGCAGCTGACCAGGAAATGCTGGCATTAAGAGCTACATCAGGGTCAAGTTTGAATGTCAACAAAAAGCGCAATCCAATTAAAAACTAAATTGAAAAGTGATACATAAATAAAAAAATGAATAAAAAGAAAGTGCATAGGTCATAGCTATTGATTCATGACACCTCATTTAGATTGACTCTCCATCTCTTGTAGAGCTCATCCTCCTCCAGATTGTTCAAATAATGAACATAAATTGAACGAAAATCAATACGAAAAGAATTGGATTCAGGTGGTGGCAGAGTTCCCAGCAACTTCCTAATGGCATTTTGAGGAATCTGCCCATGATTGCAGTTATCAGGAATCAATTAGCTGCTTGTTTGAATAAATAACCGTTCAATGAAATATTAAAGCACTACCACTCATAAGGACACCAGGATGGAAAAAGATCATATTCTATCTGGACCCAAGTATGCATGTATAGTATACGTTTCTTTACAAAAAAAAGTCTGCATGTATAGTGACGCTCACCATTTACATCAGTGTCCATGTTATAAGAAACAGCGATATTAAACAATTTAAACTGCAAGGCCACAGTTTTTCCTTGATAGGCACTATTCAGATAAACATTTTAGGGTACTATGGTTATCTGATGCGGCATCATAACATAGGTCCTATTTTCACTTGTCAGTGTAGGCAATAATCTTCATTTTATATTCACTACATTTGCATTTGCAGATCCTAAATAATAGGGTCCTTGTGGAGATTGCTAGAGTCTTCCCTATTAACTTGAGCACTCCGGCAACAACCGTCACCAAGCAAATATTGTGGCTGCAATGTTCTTTTCCTGATTGTGGAGTCAGTGATGTAGAATCACCATTTGAACAAGCCATTTCCTCTACCAACTCATGCATCCCCAAGGGGTTTCTCCATAACACCTCTCTGCTTGTCTCCTCCCTTTAGGGACCATGCATGCCACTGATTATATCCATGTCTTCTTGGCACATGTGACATTACCAAACATGCTCTACAACTTATCTCTCAAGTATCTAGTAGTAATGAATTCTCATGGGGTGGTATCAAAAGCCCCAATTTGTAGAGACAACCCCAAAAGCCCTTGATGTTACTCAACACTTGAAAGAAAGAACATTTGTTTTTTGATATATTGTTCTAAATTCTCTCCAACAGGATCATTATTTATGCATTTCTTAATAGCTTTCTCACTCATCCATCTCAGCATGCTCACCTCTTCCACAATATCTATACACGCCTTTTCGTAATTGCAGTGGCATACAATGAACCCAATTTTCAATTGCTGCTGTGTAATGTTCTCTTCAATTCGTATATGCAAGAAAGCACACTTAAGCTGCTCTTATTTCAACCATCCAACCCTTATATTATGAGCAACATTCCTTTGATTCCCTATTTGTACAACAAAATTGACATAGATGTGTAAGTTGATCAGATCTCACTAGTTTTCACTAGTTAATTTAACAAAAATTGTTGTCATTACCTTTCATTTCAAACTCTTGATGTTTCACTATTACTTCAAATATAAAATTCACACACAAAAAAAATCCAGCGATACACACTATTTGGAAGAAAAGATTACAAAATTCACCTTTAATTTAGAAAATTGATCAGCCAATGTTACATCCTCATGAACCATGTCCATTAACCTACATGAAATCAAAATCCAGTTAATAGGTGAAGTTGCAGTGACTTATCTAACAAAACCAAGTAAGATAAGAATATTACAGATAAAGATCAATATCTTCGATGTTGATTAAAGCACCATTAATAGCCATCAAGGACTTGCCAGGAGGGACCATTCGCTGGTTTGCAGCAATTTCATCCTTGACAAAAGCATTCAGCTGAACAAAATTCAAATTACACAAAATGTTAACAATGCTGCAGACAGAAGAAAATCATGGCATTGCCTACCATATCAGAGATACCTTCATTCTTGATAGAGAAGAAACTACACTAGGAAAATTTTGGTTGATTTCTTGCATAGACTGCAAAGGATCTGAGGCGTGGACAATTTTTTGTGCTGTCTGATGCCCAAGATCTACAAAGCATTTGGTCATCAAGCAGTAATCAGAAGGGTATATTTCCAAATAAACAAAAGAAGAAGAAATAAAGAACAGTCAGATTACACTGATTGCTTTTACACCAATCACATATTATCCAGGGGAATATCAGATCCATATACCAAGACTGTTTACAAAACACAAATTTTATCAAGACAGAAACAGGGGTTGAAGGATAGAGAAAGTAGATAATTGCATTATTTTCTTTACCCAAATTTGCAAAATCATCCCCGTCATAAAGTAAGAACAAAGAATGAGACAAGTAAAAGAAAGAAGCATTACCTTTTAATTCCCAAACGTCAAGAGTATCTGAGACCGATGATGATAACAAATAGTCCCTGAAAGCCATTATCTCTGTAGCCAGATCTGGCTTTCGCTCCTGCCATTGCACCAAGACATACATAAGATATGTAAATCAGAAAAAAAAAAAAGAAAAAAATTATAATCCAGGTCCACATAGTTTTTACTTGAACAAATTTTTGCCAATAATGTCAGCATTTCAAGGAAGGACGAAAAGCAGCTCATTGCAGCTTCACTGTTTTTCTATTTATTATATATATAATCATTTAAAATTTGTCAAAAAAGAATACCAATAGTTTGGCAAATATGAACCCTCTAACTTCTTGGTTCAGATCTTCGGTCCGAGGATCTTCCAAAGTGACACCTGTAATAAAGTGTTGTACTATTAACAGGTTTATACATAAATCACAGAACTTCAGTGCTACAAAAATGTCAGATGGTTCATAGAAGACACATAAAAATGAAGTATCTTGTCAATTGCAATGCAGCGTAAACTGGAGATATAAGTGGTCAACCCATATTTTGGTAGGCATCAAATCCAATTTGAGGATGCAACTATTGTGTTATCACTATATCCAATGTCAAAAAATTTGATATGTTATTAAAAAAAGTTGCAAAAGTACATTGTCGAGAAACGTTAAAAAAATTATCCATGATTAAAGAGTCTGTTGGAAGACCACAAGTATCCAAGATGAGGTCTCATGGTGCACGCTTTTGTTAGATAACAGTTGCACTGTAAAAGCTTAACCCAATGGGAACGGAATAGGCTGCATTAGGATCTACATGAGAACACAAACTCAACTGTTATCCAAGGACCTATTAACACCTCCTGATCTGATAATATTTAGATAACCATTGCATCCTAAAAGATTAAGTTGATAGAGAGTGGAGTAATAACGTATGTCAATACACCTGATGAAGTGATGTTGGTTTGAAGAACTAGACGGTAGGTACATGCAAAACTAGGACTATGGCGAGTAGCATTTAAGCACAAGGGTTCTGATAAGTAGAATCAAAACCAGACATATGCAACTACTATAACAGACCCAGATGGACAGAGTCAAAGTAGTAAAAAAAGCCTAAGGAATGTTAACTTGTACAACTTGAAGAGACAAGAAATGCACAAGTGGCTATCAGAAAAGTCGACAGGACTATAGTATTCTGATGCAGAATGACTATCTTCTCCAAAAGCTCCAGATTGCAGAACCATATCAGATTCCACAAGAAACATCAAGCAGTATTGTTCTCTAAATATGTAAGAGAGTAATGCAATTTCTTGAACTAGAAACGTAGGAATTACCTTCCTTCACTGTACTATCATCCATGGCTTTATATTCCATATTCTTCAAAGCGAGTTCTATTCCATAACCACCCAGGTTCAAGGCATCTTGTGCTCCGACGTTACCACAATGGCTGGTGGCTGATTCACATCGGGAAGGCAGTACTGGTCTTACTACATATTTGACTCTTCCCTTCATAAGATAAGGCATCATATGATCCATAATAATGAGCGTTCAAAGGGAAACAAAAACAATGTATCCACATAGGTGACCTGAATTACTTCTAAAAAAGTTTAGAAAAAGAAAAGACAACAATGAAAAAGCAAATCAATGCTTCAACAAAGCAGCACCTTCTTTGACGCTTCCACAAGCAGAAAATGAAAATCCCTGAAGCAATTTGTTCCAAGGGCTCCATATAAGATAACAACTTGACTTTGGATGTTTGACCCAAAGTATACATGATCAAAATCAAAAAGTTCAGGCTGCACATCCTGAGCTCTGCCAATTAAATCTTATTAAGAACCCACAAATCCAAAGAACTTGAAAAAAGAATATAGACATGACCAAGATACAATAACGAATTACGCGCGAGAGAGAGAGAGAGTTCCAACCCCACTGGGCGGTTAAGCCATGTTTGCAATTCTGAAACACCAAAAATTAGAGTCCTTCCAGTATCTATCCAGCAACAACTTCCTCCTGGTCGGTTAATGTTCTCAGTTGAAACTGAGCCCTCCAATTTGTTGGATGTTGCACTTGGCGATAAACTATCCCCGTGGTCAGATGTTTCTCTAGCATCACTTAGAAATGAAGCCAGGGAATCCTCTGCTAATTGCAGATAGACTACCAGTCTTGGAGAGGCAGAACGAAGTGTAAGTGTAGCTTCAAAAATGGCTGCCAAAGGATCGCTTAGAAGGGAGCGCCCATGGTTGATGATTTCCTGAAGGCAGCCTCTGGCCGTCCAAGAAACAGTTTCATTTTCCATACGCAACCAGGACTCTGTAAATTCCCAATACATGTCCTTCCATTCTCTCGATAGAAGCTCACTGTAGCAGCAGAATAGTCTTAGAGGGAAAATGATTTGTATGGTAGCTTTTAAACATTAGACTATTATAAGCCCATGAAAGGAGAACCAATGCACATTATGCTCATATAAACCATTCAAAATAGTAGGCAGCATTATAAGAATATGTATCAAGACCAACAAAAATGGTCAATCAAATGAAAATGATCAGAGGATGTTTTCATACACTTCATAACTAGAAGCTGCTGAGCTTATGAGTAAATGGATTTAAATGTGCTTAAAATTGATCCAGGACAGACAAATAACGTACACAATATCACAAAGGCGAAATTATAAAAAAAAAATATCACAAAGGCGAAGGTGATAAAGAAGCTAACATAACCGGCTATAAAAAACTATCATAACTATGCCAGGATAACGAAACTATGATCTCCGAAAATTCATCAAGCATTTGTAAGTCATGTTGCTCCAAAACTTGACTACAATCTCCTTAAACCCATGCAAAATAAGTGTGCAGATGAAGCAAGATGAATATGACGATAACAAATCAAGCAAAATTTTGTTACACTGTTAATTCAAGCAACTACTTTCGGCATTCAAAACATGCTTAAATGTTCATGAGGAAGCAATACATGACTTTTGCCACTCAATTAATGCATGAAATATATTGAGACCCTATTACAGGACAACGATTTGTCACAAAGGCATTGGAAGATTAGATGTCCAAAAGAAAAAAAACAAAAACCTGCTTCAAGCATAAAAATACAATTTAAATCATGATGAACAACTAAAGCATCAGCTGCAAGTTCATTCAGACTTACATATTTACATATTGGTGATGATGTACTAAAACTGTGTTGCAAGACCAGTTGTTATTGAGTAACTAGTACCAAAAACGTAATGAAACAACTCACCCGGCTTCAAGGAGAAGGGGAGTTCCAGCCCATTTCGCACGAAGAGAAACCTGCACGTTCTTGGGCCGACGAATCTCCGCCGAAACCGAGTTTCCGACGATACTCAATGTAAGAATAACGGCGAGAAGTATACCGGAGAAAACTCTGGATCTGGAACGAAGCTCCATTTCCGCGATCGCCCCCGAGTGAAGTGACGAATGATCTTCAGCTTATCAATACATGAAGAACAAAGAAGGGATTCAGTGGAGACTTGGGAATTTGGTTACCGCCGGCAAGGGATCATTCGCAGAAGTGCGAATCCACGAGCCGTAGCGATTGGGAGAGTGCGGCGACCTCGACGCTGCTGCTGGGTGGGAAGGACGAAATGGCATTAAAACGATGGGTGGCATTTTCGTGATATTGATGCACGAAGAGGGTGGCTCGGGTTCAGGCTGCACGTGGCATTCCCCAAAAAGAAAAGGAAGCGCCTCATTTGCCGCCATAACTCGACCGTTCCACTCGAGGCTCCGGCGACTGGCTCACCCATGGCCATGGAAGTGGAAGAGGAGCCGCGGAACTCCGGTCATGGGGATGATCAGCACCAGGAGCCACCAAAGATTCGTCGCCTAGACGAGTCGGTGGTGAACCAGATTGCCGCCGGGGAGGTCATACAGAGGCCGGTGTCTGCCGTGAAGGAGCTCGTGGAGAACAGCATTGACGCCGGCGCCACTTCCATCAATGTCGTCGTCAAGGATGGAGGGCTTAAGCTCATCCAGGTCTCTGACAATGGCCATGGAATACGGGTATCTCTTCGGCTCATACATTTACTTGTTCCTTTTTGTTTTGTTTTTAATTTCTCTCCAAATGTTCTATTTCTTGGTTATCGTGGCTGAACCCTGAAGGAGATTGGAGGTGGAAATAAGGTTTTCGAGGACTTTTTTTAGGTACCTATTCGAGGGTTTTTTGTTCTTAGACTCTGATTGAGTGAGGTGGTGAAATTTGAGTTGGTGAAGAGGTCGTTAACCATATTCATTTCTTAGCACTTTTCGCGAAATTAGGATGTCCGTGCTCCTTTTTATGATGAAAATTCTCTAGAGAACTCGGAGCTTTGGACCGTTTTCACTTTTAAATTTAGTCAAAATACTGCTTGTTAGGGTTAGTCTCTTAGTATACTTCTGTTTTCAGCTAGTAAGTATAATGTTGCATTTTGAGATTACTTCCTCTTGGTGTGTAAACTCTATTTGAAGATGAAAGATTTTTACTTTGGATATTTAAATGGGAAGAAAGAAATTAGATACAAAGAAACTGTTGTTATGCTTCATTTGGTTTGCTGCTGCTTTTTTATAAGCTTGTTGCCTAGTGGAAGCTGCGTGTGTTAGTTATTTAATGGGATTGGAATCACAGCACGAAGACTTGCCAATTCTTTGTGAGAGGCACACAACTTCCAAGTTATCTACATATGAAGATCTGCAAACCATAAAATCGATGGGTTTCCGAGGCGAGGCCTTAGCAAGCATGACATATGTTGCTCATGTCACTGTGACGACCATAACTGAAGGACAGCTTCATGGTTATCGGTACCTTCCTTTTAAGGATTACGCACTAAAGTTGTAGACAATGTTAAGCATGCATTTTACTGATTTGGTCTATCTCAATTTTTTTGTAGAGTATCATATAAAGATGGAGTCATGGAGCACGAACCTAAAGCATGTGCTGCAGTGAAAGGAACTCAGATTATGGTACCGTTTGCTCTGGTTCTGCAACTTTCTTAGGAATCTGAATTTCTCATTTAAATTTGTCTTCCATCTTGAACATGCTTGCACATCTGGGAGGATGATGCGACACCTGTTGGTTCATCTTTCAGATTGAGAACCTATTCTACAACATGGTTGCTCGAAGGAAAACCTTGCAAAATTCTAATGATGACTACTCAAAGATAGTGGACTTAATCTGTCGTTTTTCGATTCATCATGTCAACGTAAGCTTCTCATGTAGAAAGGTGAGTTTTAAGGCACTAGAAAGTTTTCTAGTTCCTGTATACGTGTTTAATTGATCCATTTTGATTTTAATAAACTTTTCTACTGAACTCGAATTTTTTGGGAAAAGGTGATTCTTGCTTATGATTATGATTAAGTATATAATTAAGGTTTGTCGACTTGATGTAGCATGGAGCAAATCGACCAGATGTCCACACTGTTGGGACAAGTGCAACGCTAGATGCAATCAAATCTGTTTATGGTGTTTCTGTCTCAAATGATCTTATCAATATAACGGCCTCGGATGACAATCCATCTCGTTCAATCTTCAAAATGGAAGGTTTCATTTCAAATGCCAATTATGTTGCAAAGAAAACAATTATGGTGCTGTTTATAAATGGTAACTAATTTCATACTTTTTTCCTAATGATGCTTATTCATAACAATTTAATATTCTTCTATGCACTTACAGCTTGGTCTTAACCTTGAATATGGTGATTCAATAGTATTAGTCAACCACAGTACTGCTTCCTTCACTTGCAAGGGCTACTAAGCATTGCATGTGAAACACACAAGAGAGAGCACACAATAGTGAACATTGTTTTCCCCAGGACTTGAACCACCATCCTGGGTTCTGATACCATTTCAGTTAGTTATTATTAATTAAATGATGCTTACTGCTTGTGTAAACAAAAGTTCATGTGTAAGTAATGAGGAGTCCAGCGATTTGATGTAAACTCGACATGCATTATGTATTATCTCTTAGTATTTAGTTTTTTACTGATACTGTTGATTCACTATCATGTGTCATTTGTTCTTTCAGATAGGTTGGTCGAGTGCACGGCTCTTAAAAGAGCTATTGAAGTCATATATGCTGCAACTCTTCCAAAGGCATCAAAACCATTCATATATATGTCAATCATATTGCCACCAGAGCACGTGGATGTTAATGTACATCCAACAAAGAGAGAGGTACTTGTTGTAAAAGATTTACTTTTTGAAATAGGACTAGTAATGCCTCGATTAAATCCTCTGCCAGACAATCTAATTGATCAGATGGCTAATTATAGCGGACAGCAAGTTTTTAGAAGGAAGAGATGAGAAATTGAAAGGTTATATGGATAAAAAGAGGGATAAAAAAATAAAAGGTTAAAACATTGGTTCCGCCAGAGTCCACCGAACGGTTCTGGAATCCACCAACAAAATAACCTCAAACTCTCAGAAATATGCTAAAACATTGACTGCCTTTTCATTGATGATCATGCCTTTAAATAGGCTTACAGTATGTTTGTGAAACAGAAAGTTACAAGCCAATCAAGGACGTGTCCTAATTAAAAACGGGATAAAAGTTTTCTCTCCTAAATAAAGTAACAGGCTTAAGCAAGGACTTCCACATCATTCTCCCTGGGTGGGAGAAACTCGACTCCATCAAGTATGGCTCGCAGGCGGGGACTGAAGGTATGAACCATTGTTGCTTGAAAAATGCTTTGGATGGTGTGGTATAAGGTACATTGATACGACGTTGGAACAGCACAAGGATTGGTCTTCATCTGGTTGGATTGTGCAAGATCACCCAAAAACTTCATTGGCCAGATCGTAACCGGTGATGGAAAAATACCACCAGGATTATCTGGAAACATAGGCAGCGGAGAAAACTTCTTTCTTGAAGGAAAACCCACCAACATACAGAGGTCACCATGGCTGAGGCAGAAAATGCTTGTGCCAAGAAGCATGCTGGAAGAGAGAATCAAGGCTGGAAAGAGAAGAACATTCACATTTGGTCCCACGTTTGGTTCTGTCAGCTTGTTGGCAGCAGCTATGTGTGGCATCAGCCGCTGATCTGGCACAATGATATGGGCTGATTGGTCTGGAAGAATCAGAACTAGTACTGGTGACTTCACCACAGTTGTTTCCCCTGGCAGTGTCATCACCCTGCTGTATATCTTCTTCTGAAAGAGCAGCTGTCAGTTTGGCTTTTGCATTTGACAACCATGCCGGAGCTGTGGGTTTGGACAGCTCGTCTGGGATTCTGGTTGTCAGACAATAGGTCTGCAGCTAGCTGCAAGGATTGCTTCTGGACAGCTGCCTGTGCTCGTCGTTCATCAATCATCCGATGTAACAATCTTGTAACTTCTTCAAGTTTGGCCGTTATTTCACAAAGATCAGCTTTGAACTCAGCAGAACGGGCCTCATATTCAGCTTTGAATTGATGAAGAGATTGCCTCCATGGATCCATATCATCACGTTGCAGGTTTTTGATGGGCCACCAAATTTGATAGCGGACAGCAAGTTTTTAGAAGGAAAAGATGAGAAATTGAAAGGTGCAAAGGATAAAAAGAGGGATAAAAAATAAAAGGTTAAAACCTTGGAATCCACCAAGGTTCCGCCAGAATCCACCAAACGGTCAGGCCGCCTGAGTCCACCCGAAGGTTTCTGGAAGAGAAAAGAGTTGGAATCCACCAACAAAGAGACTCAAACTCTAAAAAATATGCTAAAATGTCCACTGCCTTTTCATTGATGATCATGCCTTCAAATAGGCTTACAGTATGTTTGTGAGAAGGAAAGTTACAAGCCAATCAAGGAACTGTCTTAATTAAAAACGGGATAAAAATCTCCTCTCCTAAATAAAGTAACACGCTTAAGCAAGGACTCAATTAAAAGAACAATTCTTATTAAAATAAAATTATGCTAAACTAGGAAACTACTAAATAAAGGGTAATCTCTAAGATGTCCACATCAGCTAGGTTCAGTGAGCTGGTAGTTTTTCAGAAAATGGCTAGTCCAAGATGCTTTTACTAAAATGTGATCAAGGTTGTGTTGATGTATGCATGATGCACAAAAAGGGGTCTATTATTTTCTTGAAGAATCTATGTAAAGAATACTACCCTTAATATGCAAATATGAGAATGCATGTCCAAGAGCAAGGGGCTATAAAAAGATGTTTTTGCCCATTCTATGCACTGAAAAAAGGCAGCACCTAATTATGATATAGAAAAATCCATGTTGCTAAAACCCGTCTGTCTGTAGTTTTATCTTCATTGTCGTCTAGTACTATCTGGGATGCAGAATGTTGGCAGCGGAGCTGTGGAGAGTAACTAACTAGAGTACTCGATCTTTGCAAGCTAAGAAGAGTAATTCTAACAATATGAGCTGTGGATCAGAAAAATATCATGAATACAAGGAAGGGAAGCACTCTAGAGGAATAACTGTCTTTTGCAAGATAATTTGCCTTAGATTGTGATACCATTCGATCTCTCAGTAATCATATGGAACACATGTCTCCATGAGATAACGCTCACCATTATGACTCCTTTTTTCTTTGAAGTCATTTCTTCTCTCTGATTGTTATGCCAATACTGCAATTTATTTCTTTTTTAACTCTTTTAAGGTCATATGTTTTATATTTTTTTATTTTACTTCAAAGGTTCTTACCTGCTCTTCATGAGTTTGATATGTTCAACTTGATTCTGTATGTAGGCTTGACATAATCACAAAATGGGAAACTATTTCTATTAATAGTATAAGTTTCTTATTAATTTAAAGAGTTTGAGTTAATGTTTTTGAAATGATGCATACATTCTCAGTTGACTTTCTTAAACTATTAACATTGATATGCAGGTAAGCCTATTAAATCAAGAGAGTCTTGTTGAAAACATCCAAAATGAAGTGGAGTCCAAATTAAGAAATTCTAATACGACAAGAATTTTTCACATACAGGTACTTCAATGCTTTTCTTACCTATTCTGATAGGAAAATGTTTTGCTGACCGAGTTTGGGAACCAGATTGCAGGACCCCGTGACAATTGCAGATCCCCATGCCAATGTGGCATGGGGTACTGCAATCTGGTCCCCAAACTCGGTCACGCTAGACGCCCTCATTCTGATATATAGGACCCTACGGCACTTAGAATTCAGCCACTACATCTAGCAGCTAAAATATCATAAACTTTGATGGAGGGGGCGGCATGTGGCTTTGGGCCCAATTCGGTGCCCCACCATTTAAGTCAATACTCTTTTAAATCACTTTGGTCCCACCCGGATGACCCACTGTGGGGCGCACAAATCAGTAACATTAATCCTAAAGGTTTCCTCGTAACACAATTTTGAATGTCTTGTTGTGTTTCTTCTTTCTTTTCCTATTTTTGTAAACACTATGAATGCTGGGACTGTAACTTTAAATAATGGACTGAAAGAGCTAGTGCTTTTATTATTCACATGACAGACTGCATATCCCTCCATACCGAGTCTTTTAAGTGGAAACAAGGAAAGCCAGCTTGATCCTTCCCCTTCAGGTAAAATACATGGATATCTATTCCAAATTCTTTGACTGAATTTTGTAGCTTCGTTTCATTGCAACTACAGTTATTTTATATTGATTAATATTTTTGGTTATGTGAGTATATTTTCGTTAATGTGTTTCTTATATTTATTCTATTTTTTTGTTTAGGCAATAAATCTCAAAAGGTTCCTGTTAATAAAATGGTGAGAATTGATTCACAAGATCCTTTTGGAAGGATGCATGCTTACTTGCAAGATAAGCAGCCACTTGGACAGCAGAAAAAGAAATCAGACATTGCTTTGATACGGTGATTCTAAAACTCTATAAGAGTTAGCAATTTCCTAAATCTCTTAAATGAGAGTAGGAGAATAGTTAAATAGTTCTATCATTTCCTACATTGTTGGTATGCAGGCTGCTTTTGACATCATTGACGAGGAATGCAGATGCTGCATTATATGAGACCATAATTACTTTATTTTAAGTAGATTCCTCTTCCACAAGGCAATTGACCATGCAAATGAATTAGATGCCTCTTGTCGTTCATTTATTGCTTTGCCTGTATTGTATGTGACTGAATCGAACTGGTTCAAACCACATTCTCCCGGACAAAAATTTATGTCTGAATTGACACGAATAAGGAAGCTGAACGCGGTCTATAATTTCCTGAATGTGACCAATTATAGTGAATAATAAGGGATACGATCTATATATGAATTGTGCTCATTGGATGCTTAGCAACTGATCTAAGACATAAGACATATAAAAGTGAAACTTATTAGTTTGTGTGACAGAATATCATGGTACTTCTCAAGAGGCTTGTGGTGACACTGCAGAAATATCTAACAAATGGAATAGAAAGAAACCAACTATCTTGTCCTTTCTGCATTCTCTGCTGCTCCTTGAACATGACCATTGTACTTGGCATCTAAATCGAAGATTTCATAAATTGATAAATGCATGTAGATTGTGTTCTAGAAAGCTTTTTCAATTTTGTTTTGTAGAATGCATGCTTTCTGCTAAGTTTTGTAGTCATCCAAAGATGTCATAAACTTAAATTATTTAGGAAACGAAACACATTACTTTTCATGAATTATCAATTGTGTAAGATGACCAAATTTCCCAAAAGCTCGAGCTGTTAGGAAGCAAAATCTTATTTTCATTTATTTTCTATTCCAACACCCTGCTCCCGCTCCCAGTGTCCAAATGTCCATCAAACATGGCATGTGGAAGACAATTGGGGTATACATGTTTTTAACGACACTTGAACCCAAAACCTGAGCTCTGATACCGTACAAGATTACCAAGTTTCTTACAAGCTTGAGCTTTTAGGAAATTCAACAAGTTTCACTAATGATTGTGTGTGCCGCATCTTGGATACATTTTATTTGTTTCTGTATATTCTTTGTACATCGTGGGTAACCATATTCCTCCTACAATAGTGCTCTTTATTTAATGCGGAATGAACTTATTTAAGTGTTCGTTTATCTCTCTGGACTTGTTTGCAGGAGTGCAGTAATACAAAGAAGGAACCCAAAAGAAACTGCAGATCTAACTAGCGTCCAGGAACTTCTTGGTGACATTGATCAAACTACTCATTCTGGTGAGTTGGAACAAAATTGTCTCCAAAGGCAAAGCTCATGTTAGCTCCAAATATTAAAGCCAACAAACATTTTGGGTGGAAATATTATTTAATTTCAAGAGCACGAGCTGGTGTAGAGGTCTTGGTGCCTTTTAACTGAAGCATAGTTACCAGCAGCTTATTTATAAACTACAACTAGTGGGACCAATTATGACGTCCCTCCTTCTGTGAAGAAGTAATTTTATGATGAGACAGCATAATAGCAGTTGCTTTTGTGTTTACTTTTCTTTTATTTGTACATCTTTGCAGGTCTGTTGGATATTGTAAAAGATTGCACATACATAGGAATGGCTGATGATTCTTTTGCTTTGCTTCAGCATGGTACTCGTCTCTACCTGGCCAATGTTATCAATTTGAGGTAGAGTGCATTAGATGATCGATTTCTCTCCTTTCTTTTGGTTTAGTATTTTCCTGAAAGCTGATGAATATCATTAATAGTGACGTACACGAAATAATGAAATTACTCGATTTTTTTTGTTAAACTTGTGAATCATGATTGTTGCATTAGTTCTCAAATAAATGCTGGTTCCGTGCCATTTTATGGTTGTATCCAGTAATATGGTGTATACCTTTTTCCACATATCATGCATATCTTTATTTTAAAAACTTATCGGTGGGAGAGTGTTGTAATTTGTAAATCAACGTTTGGTGATAACATGAAAAGTTTTCTTGTTTACAGTAGCAAGTGATTGGAGCATATAATAACCTATGACTGCCAAACAGCAGCTTGCATATGGATCCTTCAGATTGGTGGATCCTTTTACTTTTAGAAAGCTGAATTCATTGCAAATTCATAGCAACCACAGAATTGTTGAATTTTTATGCAAAAAGATTGATTGACGGAATTAATCGTTTTGATGATATCTCGAAATCAATAGTAAATGTAATGTATACTGTAAAAAAGTTTACTTGGATTTTGACAATTTCTACCTTATGTATTCCACTTACCTATTTAATTTTCCATTACATCACTTCATAGGTGGATTGGTTTTGAGCAATACATTTGGTCATAGTTGCAGTGTTCATTTGATTTGTGTGGTAACCTCTTGGCATCACATTAAGTTTTTTTTAAAGGAAAATTTGTTTGCAACAATTTTGTAGCGGTAATAGGTGGCCATGTTGGAGAGATTAGATGTAAAAATTCTTATTTCTCTTTAAAAGTTCTTTTCTTTTGCTCTGGATATTTGAACTGTGTGGTCTATCAAGTTTTGTCATTCAATGTCTAGTGTAGACTTTTTCATTTTTATTTGGTGTAAATCAACTGTTTCATTAGCATTAAACTGATGAGTGTTCTTTTTCTGTTGTTTGTTTTCTGCAGCAAAGAGCTTATATATCAGCAAGTTCTACGTCGATTTGCACATTTTAATGCAATTCAACTAAGTGATCCAGCTCCTCTGTCTGAGTTATTATTGATGGCACTGAATGACGAAGATATGGAAGCAGATACTGATCAAAATGATGATTTGAGAGAGAAGATTGCAGAAGTAACTTAGTAATATATTTTCTGTTTTCATATTCTAGTTATATGTTATCTGTTTGCTCATTTGATTGTGTTTAATTTATCAGAAACAATCATATTTCCGAATGCTTCATTTTTTTCGAGAAATTGCGAACTAGTCTTCTGAGCAATTTGATTTTGGATCCCTAAGGGTCTAATGTTCTTCCTTTTTTTCCGATGATTTTCCATCAGATGAACGTGAAACTTCTTAAGCGAAAGGCTGAAATGCTGCAGGAGTACTTCTGCATTCAAATAGATGAGGAGGGAAACTTATCAAAGCTGCCTGTGATACTTGACCAGTATACCCCTGATATGGACCATACTCCAGAATTTGTCTTGGCCTTGGGCAATGATGTATGTCTGTTCTTATTACTTCTCTGTGCTAACAAGAATATTATTTTGTGTCTCGCTGCTACAGTGCAGACTATGTGTCTCTAGAGGCTTGATGGCCGTCCCCTCCCCCCACCAAGGGCTGGGGTCAAATGGAGAGAGATAGTATTCTGCACTGTAACACTGATTTCTTTCTCTCTTCTTCTAATCATGAACTATTCTAATAACAGAGACACTAAAATAATTGATGTATGTGAGTAGCTTTGATTCAGGAAGTAAAAAGATGGAAGTTTGCCTTGGTTGCTCTCATGTTTGGACATTGTCATTTTGGACTATCTAGGATCCTAATGTTTTTCACTAACAACTTGTAATGTCTAAATAATGGGTGACCTTCCAGGGTGACATTCCAAAAAATTTCAAACTATTTGTTGTCGAAAGTGCTTGAATCAGGGTACATATATCAACTTTCTGTCATTTGATGGAAGTTTGCTTATGATCTAGGTCAACTGGAAGGAAGAAAAAGAGTGTTTTCAATCAATTTCTGCAGTTCTGGGGAACTTCTATGCTTTGCATCCTCCACTTCTTCCCAATCCCTCAGGTGAAGGGTTGCAGTTCTACAGAAGGAATAGGAAACGGGATGCGAATATTCAGAGTGAAGAGGACAAGGCTGATGTTAGTTCAGGTGTCATTTTTTTCTGTATCTGCCCTATTGCTGGTAAATAAAGTACTTGAACAATGAAAATAGAGGATGGAAGTTAGTAGATAAGCAAAAGGTTGAGGATCTTATATTTAAGTTTCAGCTAATATTGCTTTAGATTCTGACTTCTAAATGATGTCATTAGATGCTGACATGATTGACGATGATGTGGATCAAGATTTGCTGGTGGAGGCTGAGACGGCGTGGGCTCAACGTGAATGGACCATCCAGCATGTCCTTTTTCCATCTATGAGATTGTTCCTCAAGCCACCCAAAGCCATGGCAACGAATGGGACTTTTGTGCAGGTTTTCCCTGACATTCATTTCTCAAAAAGTCATCTGACGCTTTATACTCCCTCCATCCCATTTTAATAGTCGCATTTCGAAAAATTCCATTTGAATAGTTCTATATCATGTTATTCTTCTTATAGTAATTAGTGGAGGGAGTAAAAAGATTTAGTGGATGGAGTAGAAAAGTAAATTCGGTTCCTTAAATATCACCTTTTTTTATATATGGATAGTAATAGGGGCGTAGGATAATTTTTTGGAGGAGTAAATTGTCAGGACTTCCGAAGGAGCTGAATCAAAGTATTTAAGTCTGCTCACTCAGCATAGGCATATACAAGATATTATGTTGTTTCCAGAAAAACATGTATTTGGCTCCTTAAGAATGCAACGGAATTATCACTGTTACAAATGTGGGAGAGGCGATTGAGGTTGAAGGCTTCTCAGATTGGTGGCAGGCCTAGAAGTCTGGCACAAGATGAGAGGCTAATTTTATTTTTATGGCATGGTTTTTTATACGACTAAAACCAAGTTCTTGACCAATTATGCTTTTAGTTATTTGAAGTAATTGCATTTACTGGGCTGAGTTTATTTGGTACCCAATGATATTGTTCTGTTTATCCTTTATGCGAAGCTGGGTTTCTATCGGGAACTGTGTCATACAAACACCACGATTATCTATTATAAGTGGGCACCGACTTTCAATAGGAACTGTAACAATTGGTACTTCAATTTACATCCTACCTGATAACTATTTCTAGTTGCAGCTTGTTTTATACTAGGCATTATAGAAATGGCTTTCAAGTGTATTTTGAACCCTTTTTCTACTCACAGGTTGCTTCCTTGGAAAAGCTTTACAAAATTTTTGAAAGATGTTGAGAACTATTTTCGTCTCCGACATTGCCAAAGTGTGGTTTACTGTGGCGAGAAATTGAAGAATATCGACCATAGTTTGTGGGCGATGAAGACTTGAAGCATTGCAAATACTGCATCAATTCGTGGAGGTACGGAGGATGGCATAAGGCTCAGCCAAGTCATTGGATTCCGTATTCAACATGGGAAAATGTGTAGCAAATACGTTAGGTGCATATTTGCAGCACCATCTCGTGATGGTTATGACTCCATTTTGTGATGGGCAGTGATAACCCTACATCAGATTCCTACACAGCTGATGTGTATAGAAATGAGTGGGTGAACTGATGTGGGGTCATACTTAATGGGCAACTTATTTTCATACACATCAGCTTTGTATGGAAATGTGTAGAAAATCTGATGGCGCGAATGGCTGGGAACATGGTCAGGGACTGGGACCCTCATGAATTTTTTATGGTTCCTATTTGGTGGAGTTTTTTATGGTTATTCATTCTGGAGCAGGAGCTTTGAATGACTTAAGACTGTACCCATGTGCCAACCAAGACTTGCCGGGTCTGGGCAATTAGGTGTTTAATCACTTGCCTAATTCCTGGGTATGTTTTAAATACAGTCATCTCATCCACCACTTTCAGCATTTTTGTCTAAAACAAGGTAATTAGTTCAATAACCGATAGAAAAATGTAATTACTGGAATAAAACTTTCTACCAAAAATGGGGAAAAAACGTAAGGAGCTTTGATGGTGAGCAAGCTAGCAGCCTGGTGGCATCTCACATGAAGCCCACCAAAATAGAAAAAATGAAATGGCTGCATTTACTTGTATGCATTTCGGTGAATGACCAGATCAACTTCCTGGCCATGACATTGGAGCGCATGTAAAGTGTCTACGTCGTCGGTCTTAGAGATTGATGTCTCCTTGATGCCCCTAGTAGTGTGTCAGGGATACCCAATAATTTCTCTTATGGTGAGGGGGGGGGGGACAATAAGGTGGTTTGCCACGTAATCATCCATGGCGGCGGCTCAGGTGATGTGGCATCACTCTCCCCACCCATGGGAAAAATCATTCCATACTCTCAAGGAGTGTATTGGAGTATCGGCTGTTACTGGGAGTGCTGAATAGTTTGGTCGTCCAGGTGATCTCTGCTGGTTTCTTTATTATATATATCTTGGTTTGTAAGTTGCAACTCACAGTAACACCATCTAAACACCCAGCAAAAAATGGGACTCCAATTTTGTTGCCAAAAGAAGCATACAAGGATCATCTGTCGTCCCTTCATAGATGATGATGATGGATGGATGGATGGATGGTTGATCTCAAGGCACCTCATAAATCACAATGATACTGTGCTGGCCGGTTTTTAAAAAAAATCAACATTCTTGGCCTTCCATATTTTCTCTATAAAAAGGAGAAGGTAGCAGCTGGGCGTGAGCGTGAGAGAGCCTCGGCGAGAGAAAGAGAGAGGAAGAAGTCCAAAGCTCCTCCAACGCCGAAGCGAAGAACACACACACACTCTGCTCTCCATCCTCCATGTCACACTTGTCGCGTTGGATTTGATCCCTCTCCCATTTATGTCCTACTCCTCTCCTCATTGAAATCTTCATGCAAGAAGCTTCCACCCGTGCTCCGTTTCCACGGTATGCTTTGCAGTGTCCGAACTTTTCGGCCATTCGTTTCGCATTGATGTTATGGTGAACCAGCCTATTTCCATCACTTTGTTCGTGTTTTGGATTATGCTGTGTAGATTTCTTATTGCTGTTTTGACCCATCCTTCGTTGTGCTCGCTCGCTCTCTCTTGAGCCTTCCCGCGTTGACGAACGGAGCCAACATCTGCCCCGCTGATTTTGTTACTTGTTTTTTGTGCAGTTGCAGTTGCAAGTGTTCAATCTCATCTTGTAGTGCGTAAAGCTTAAGGCATAACTAGTTTTTTTCTTCACATGGACTTTCGGCTCTAGGGTTTTCTGTTAGCTGAATTTGTAATGTAGACATTTGACTGCTCTACTGAACTGTTTTTTTAATAGCTGCATTTGTTGTCTGGATTGTGGTACCTGCAAGGCAAGGTTTTCTGTATCTTCTGTCCATCAGATTTGGGATTTCTGCTGTTTCACATTCACAGTCACAAAATTTAATTCTCTTGAAGTATCTCTTTGTTTGAAGGTCTTTACTTCCAATTTTTTTATTTAGTTTGTATTTGAGCCTGCACTATGGTTTTGTGCCTTCTCATAAACTACTATCCCTTCAATTTGTTTTTCAGTTGGTGGTTTATCATGAAGCACAAAAATGTTCTTCGAGTTATGATGTATCATATTTATGTTACTGCAGCCCAGGAGATTAAAATGGGAAAACACTAATAAAGCTTTTGATTTGAGATTGAATATTCTGAACTTGTTTTCTTGGATGTTCATTAGCCCTATTTAACTTTTTGATTGAATTGAAATAACATTACAATGTTCAACGCAGCTGCATGGTGAGCTCCAAGTAAAGTTACCATGCCACTGTTCAAACGAAAGCCTTTTATTTTGGAAGCTCCTCCTGAGAATTTGAAACCGAATGAGATTGTCTTCCAAGTGCGTTTCACAAAGGAGATATTCAGGGACTACCAGTATCCTTTCTTTATGTTCCTCATTCTCCGAAAGAATTTCATATGCATCTCTGTTCTTACAATACTCTTGGTAGTTAGCTAATACTCCCTCCGTCCTGTTTTAGATGCTCCATCTGAAAAAGAGGACAGTCCCGTTTTAGATGCTTCATATGGTCAATTTAAGTGGATTTTAAACCTCTTCTTCCCCCCATTAGTTGTGGTTTCCACCATCCAATAAAAATCAACCATTTCTTCAGATGGAGCTATTAAAATTGGACGGAGGGAGTATAAGGTAACCTGGGATTTAATGAGCCTGTGATAGTCATTCTGCATATTTATAATTTAATCCCTTAGTGGGACTATTTTTTATGGCTCCTAGGTTTGTAACTTCCTTATCCTAGGACAGGCAATATCTTAAACGGATAAATTTGTATCGACAGAGAGTTTGGACATGTAAAGTAACAGGTAAAACAAACTTAACGTTTGAAGAGGCATTGGTCTCAGAACAGAGGGCAACTGAAAAGATTCAACATTTTCCCAAAGAACTTATGGCGCCTGTTCTACGCATGGTCCAATATAGTAAGAACTTAACCGTAAAGAATTTGTATCTATCTTCAATTATGTGATTTTTATGACATATGTGTTTCTATTGATTTAATAGGTACGCTTAGTTTGAAAGATCTTGCCAACACAATATCTGCCACGTTACTGGAACACTTTTGGGAAGGTATTGAGTTTTACGGGAAGAAAGATCATTTTTTGGGCCCATGCAAAGTACTGAAGGTCGTGGAGAAAAATGGTGAAAGTACAAGTTACGAAGTTGGTTGGCTTGACAAATATAAGAAAGTAGCTAGTACATCGATAATCAAAGGAAATGATTTGATACGTAAAAAGCTTCCATTTAGCCAGAATGTGCTGAAATCATTTATTAGAGAGTCGACTTCTCAAAGTGCTCCATGGGTGCTTTGTGAGAAATTAGCAAGAATCTATGGAATCTCAACTGAACCTCCGGAGGAGTTAAGACATGATTATAGTGATGAGCAGTCGGTAAGAAGTTTGAAATGGAAAAATCACCGGGGCAGTCAGCTGAGATTGGTAGTTAAAGTTAAACCTCTCTGCATGTCTTTTTTCTATGAAATTGTGAACTTGCTGAAGGACTCTTTGATGCTATATCCAGGATACAGGGACAGGAACTAACTATAAGAAGAAGAGGAAGAGTGTAGAAAGGGAGGCTGAGGATGGTGTGGAAACCATGATGAAAAAGCTAAAAAAAGGTAAATAGAAGTTCAACAGCTTAATTTATTTAGAAAAACAATTCATAAAGCTGCGTTTTGATCTAACTCAAGATGTTTAACAAAAAAAATGCATCTATCTGATTTTCGGTCATGGAGGTGTCTGTGGTTGAGTGTAACTTGGACCAAAAATGGCCTGTTGACTACAAGGATATGCTTATATTTACTAGTGGCTTGATCCTGCACTCCTGCTTATTATTTTTAGTTTTTTTTACTGTTAACTAATACATATACTTGAGTATTCATTGAGTAGGGTGTCTTAATTTGCAGAAGAGAAATCAAACCAAAAATGCATCAAGTATCCAATTGATGATCTACTGGTGCAACCTAGTACAGATGATCCATTGTTTACAGATCGCCCTTCTCTGACCAATGATTTTTCTGTGCCAATGGAATGTGTTGGGGACCTTCTAATGGTTTGGGATTTCTGTATATCCTTTGGCAAACTGCTGCACTTGTGGCCATTCTCCGTTGAAGACTTAGAAAATGTCATATGCCATAAAAGTAGCAACTTGAGTCTCCTGGTGGAAATACATGCGGCAATTTTTCAATTGCTTCTTAAAGAGGAAGGGAAATACTTTTGGACTGTGCAGAACAAAAGACGAAAAACAAAGGTGACATGGTAAATTTTTATCAGAGTTGATGTGAATATGATGTAATTGTTTTCTTCTCCATATGCAGGTTACAGCCGTGACCTGGGGAGAGTTTCTTTGTGACTTTTTAGAGGCAGATAATGCACCTGAGTTATCAAGTCATATAGGCACTATCAGGCGTGGTCACTATGGTCTCTTGGATGCTCGTGTTAAGTTGGGTATTTTGCGGGAAATGGTGATAGAAACTCTGATGAGTCAAGCTATAAGACAGCAATTGGATGAGTATATTGGGAAACTACAGACGCTGACCTCCACCAAGAGGGAGGACGCACAAGAAGAAGCTGGGAAAAGGACAAAAGAGAAGCCTTCTGCTGACCACGCAGGTGCTGACAGTAACGGAATTTATGGAGGACATTCTTTTGATAATGGAAGGATTGACTCTCACATTTTAAAGGCCTGTAAACATGCAGAGAATGGACATGCCCAAAATGGAACCCTAAAGATTTATACATCCAGAAGAAAGCTTGCTAAGGAACAAAGGTAGGCATGAGTTGTCCCACAAAGTATCCTTGTCTTCCCTTAAGGATAATTGATCAATTTTTGTTACCTTGAATATGTTTTTTATTCAGTTGAGGAAAAAGAAGTTGCTGATGAACAACATATGGTTGGATTTTCAGGGAGAGGGACCATGAAGCTTTAATATCAAAGATGATGGATGCAAAAGTTGCGCCAGAAGATCTTGTAGAGTCAACTTTAGTTGACCTGTATAAAAAACAAGGAAACCAGAAAAGGAAAAAGGAGAAACGTGGTAAGAAAGATAAACACAAGGTACACTCTCTCTCTCATGGATGCTGTATTGATGTTGATCTATTCTGCTCATGTGCCTTACTCTTTCTTTTGATTATAGAATGAGCAGTTGGAACAAGAGATGGAAATGCGGTCAATACGAACTGATCATCTCGGAAAAGACAAAAATTACAACAGATACTGGTTTTTTCGTCGTGATGGACGAATCTTTGTTGAGAATAGTGACTCTACGCAGTGGGGTTACTACACGACTAAGGAAGAGGTAGTCACAAACGAATACTACTAATAATATATAGCTTTTTGTCTTTTGGTGATACTTATGCAGTTATGCTTTGCTGTTACTCTGTCAGCTTAATTTGTTGATGGGTTCACTTAATCCAAAAGGGGAGAGGGAGAGGGCCCTTCATAAACAGCTGGAAAAGCACTACATTAGAATATGGTAACTGCGACTTTGTTTTTTGCACTTTGAACTTGTGTGTGTATGGGATATCTATGTTGGTTTTTTATGCTTATCTGTGGATTCGTTTTGTTGCCTTTGCTAATCTATATGTCACTGGTTTAGGAGTATAAAAATCTGTTTTAAGTGGTTTTCATTCTAGAAAAACTGAACCTGTATATTATGGTTGTGAAGCTAAATTTAATTGATCTATCAACCAAGTAGCCAGTTATATGCTTTCTATGAGCTGCAGTAAGGCTTTGGAGAAGAGATCAAAGAATACTGCTGCAGTGGAAGAGGCTGTGCTTCGGAGGTCAGAAAGGGTTCGTTCTCGACCAAAGGATGGTACCCGACAGGCACCATTTCTAAGATATGTCAACAAATGGAAGGAAGATTGACTTGCCAGTTGATTAACAAATTGTGTCAGTATCTCGGCAGTGGGCAACATGTATGCATATAAAAGGTACAATGCCCCATAATTTCCTCCTATCATTGTTCTGTCTGGTTATGGTCCTGCTCCTTATTCATCTCATTGAGGAGCTTTGCTATTAACTTTTGGAATGAGGATGACTTAAATCTGCTACTAAAAGTGCCTCAGGATGCTTCTGACAATTTTTACTTGACGAATAGCCAATTATCATTTTGTCAATTGAATATGCATACCGAGCAGGAAAAAAAAAGTTGAACATCCTCAGTTGGTTTTTAATTTTACTTTAAACACTGTAATGCAATTGCCTGAATATATTGTTTTCTTGTTGTATATATTGGAAATAGAGAGGACTTGTGGAATTAGAATTTAGTCATGTTTAGTCAAATATTCAATATGATTCCACGAGATCTATTTTCATTCAAGTAACGTATTCTATGTTAATAACATAGGGCATCTTTATCTCATGAAT
Source organism: Houttuynia cordata (assembly GCA_039654745.1). Taxonomy (NCBI): domain Eukaryota; kingdom Viridiplantae; phylum Streptophyta; class Magnoliopsida; order Piperales; family Saururaceae; genus Houttuynia; species Houttuynia cordata. Next base: position 28,927,057 of record CM077504.1, read on the forward strand.
ATCATCAGAACATACTGTGAGGTGAAAGCCAATCAGGGACGATAGCTAATGGGATTATGTGGACGAGTCTTTGGAGTGTGGCCGTGGCTTTTTTACCTCTGTCGAAGTTTATCTTGATTATGGTGAAGATACGAAGCCCTGACCTCGCAAATGATCATGGGACATTAGTAAAGAAGGCTCGCCAAAGCATTGAGAAGAGATTTCAGGTCATTAGTATAGAGGGACCATAAATATGTCAAAAAAAAAAAAAAAGGTTCTCACTCTTACAAATGCTTCTCTCAGCAAATTACAGAATTACAGAAACAGTGTTGACATTTTTGCATATTTAAGATCATCTTTTTCCATGGAATTCCCATTCCAAGAATAGGAAGCTTGATATTGTATTTTTTTATCATGGGAAGCTTGATGTTAATCCCGGCAGTTCCATGCGAAATTTTATTCAGAAGATGTAAATCAACACAATAAAAACGAAGCGAGACGATCAGCCGGGATGGTGGCACAATTTGACTATCGTGTGGCTCTACCACACGAGAAATTATTGAGTGCTCTAGACATATGGGTATTGTGAGGCCAATTAACCCATGTCAGAAACTGCTCCCATTAGTATTGCGTGGGGTTTTGATTGGCTAGGTGCAATGCCTACATGCCATGCCCAGCGCACTCAATGCTTTTTCCTATAATTGTGTGTGGAATTTCTCAAAAAAGAAGTATAATGTGGGGACAAGGCGCTGAATATTTTTTAACGCTATTTCAAATAAAGAGGAACCCGCAACCACAACAACTCGATAGATAAATGATCTCACGAGAAGTTGATCAATTGCGGCCACGTTTCAGACACAGAATCCATTGAAATTCGACCACAGAAACTGAGGTGGCTCTTCTTCCCCATGAAAGGGAAGGGAAGGAAGCTGCAAATCAAATCCCCCGTCTCAATTCTGGAAAGTCAGTCTTGGTAGGGAGGACTGAGGAGCACAGCCACCCCCTTCCAAATGGCTTCTGCTTCTCAGTCTTTGATTTCTGCAAGTAGTTGCGCTTTCCACTCTCATCTTTTGCCTAAGAAGTTTCACTACTCAAAGAGAAATGGCGGCCACAATTCCCTTCTCTTAGTTAGTGCTTCCTCCTCTGAGGATGCAGACTGCAATCAGGAAGAATGTGCTCCCGACAAAGAGGTAAATAACTAACCTCTGGAGTGCTTCCTCCTCCTCCTCTTCCTCTTATTCATAGCATTTCCTGTTTTGTTGAATGTAAATTCACATCTTTTTATTCGAAATTAAGAAGATTTTTGGGCCTCTCTTCAGATAAACAGGTTCCTCTTTACATATTACTCCTTACAAGGAGTGTAAAGTTGTAACTCACTATGGTGTACATGCATGCAGGTAGGGAAAGTGAGCATGGAATGGCTAGCTGGAGAAAAGACCCAAGTCGTTGGGACATTTCCACCAAAAAAGAAGGGGTGGACAGGCTACGTTGAGAAGGATACTGCTGGACAAACCAACATCTACTCTGTTGAGGTTGGCAGCTAAATTGCTCCTTGCTTTAAACTTCCACGTTTGTACCATTATCGAAGATTCTGACAAATTAGTCCTATTCGATGTTACGATTTGCCTTGACCAACCATACTATAACTTCTGAAGTACCATATTGTAAACGAGAACACATGCTAATTATCAACATATGAGTTGGCCTTCTAAATAGGCGAGTCTACAGAAAATCTGTATGAGAGGTTTGAGCATCTCCAACTATATGTATGTTGCCTTTCCGAATAACTTGATGAATACGCAGCTGGCTCTAATTGTATGAATAGCTCTAATAGCCTAACTGCTGACTTACATGAGTACAAGATAGGAGAATGGTAATAACTTACACTTCTTAGCTTACTTTCATTCGTCCAAATTTATATTACACTACGGTCTGGGAACATTAGATAGATAATTCATTAATTAAACAAACCTGATGTTTCTCAAGTCATGCATATTACATTTTTACAGCCAGCAGTGTACGTAGCAGAGAGTGCAATCAGCTCAGGAACTGCAGGAACCTCATCAGATGGGGCTGAGAATACTGTAGCCATAGCGGCAGGACTGGCCCTTGTCTTTGTAGCAGCAGCATCTTCAATACTTATCCAAGTCAGCAAGAACCCACCTCAAATACAAACATTAGAGTACTCGGGCCCCTCTCTCTCTTACTATATCAGCAAGTTCAAACCACCAGAGATTGTCGAAGCTGCGGTACCTCCTGAGGCGCAGGTTCTTCCACCGGTTGATGCTCCTAGTACTTCCCCTGCCCCTGAAGAGTCACAACAGGTAGTGGCTTTTGACCCAAGTACAAGCAGCAGCTCCTAAAGCACGGCTTTTTTGCAGAAACAAACCGAGTTGATGATTGTCCACCTCTCAAGTATGATGTTATGAGAATGCTTGAAGTTTAAATCTCACTAGTTTTTTGTTCATATAAAGACGGTTCCTTTGATAATCACATACCTATGAGCCTTTGTAGTTCACTGGAGGGTGAATATAATCTCGCGGAATTGATAGATAATGAAGTGAACAACAATTGAAGGAAGATTGCATGCGACTTATGTTGGTGATTTGTATATTTCATCCATCGCAGAGACCATTTCCGTGAAGTCACGGTCACCAATAGCTTCATCAAGGAATGACTTCTTTTTCTTAGAGTGCATTACTCTTTTTTAGGACACTACTTAAAGTACATTACTCAGATGCACATCACATCAGATCGACTTGATCTTTGTTACATTCTGGTTCCTATATATGACAACTTACTCTGAAATTTTCAAAATTGTTGTCAAGATCCGTGGCTCAAACGTTTATAATCATCTAAAAAATATGGATGAAGAATCAGCATAAAGTATATCGGCTGACTGAATTTGAGGAGCATTAATGGTTGAAGTACTCACTATTTGGATTGGGACTTAGGTAGGAAAAGTTGTGTATGGAAGTGCATAGCATATTATATACCACGTTCAACTATGATGGTTGGTGCTATTGGGTTTTTCCCTCCCCGCCACTTTATTCACTTTAGGGTTAAGTGTAAGTTAGTAAAACAAATAAAGATTTTTTTGTAAAAAGTCAAATCTTCTTAAAAGAGGTTTCTTTTGAGAAAGAAAGAAGAAGAGAAAGACTATAACTTTGAAGGAACTTTAGAGATTAAGAAATAGTTTTCTTGGAGGAAGAAGGAGAAGGAAATAAAGAGACTTTTAAAATCAAGGCATCCTCTTGTGAAAAGAAAAAAAATTATAGGTGATTTCTAGTACGCCTTCCATCACTATTTTTTGTGTCTCCACCTAAATATAAGATTTCTCTCTAACTTGTAAAAGAGTTTTTACCCTTGCATGTTAATGTAATCTCAACTAAGTAGAGTATATTCAAAGTTGATAATAGTAAATTTGGTCTTTAGCCCTCGTGGATATAATTGTTGGTGTAAAATACTCACATCATTGTGGGTGTAAAAAAGTGTGTATTTAATTGTATTTCTTAGCTAACTCAAAAGAGGAAAAAAGCAGGTGCTAAAAGGACAAATTTTTCACTTTGCATTTTGCCCTATGATGGCCTGATTGCTCCAACAATCAGCAGCCTAACTCACACTCGTATGTAATACGAGCACAAAACAACCACAAGCACTTATTTTGCAAGGACTCCACCCAAGCTTTATTGCTACTACTATGCAAGAATACAAGAGAGAGAGAGAGAGCTCTGGCTGAATACCCACTCACGTGTCAGCTTATGTTCTTATAGATCCTGCCTCATGGCAAGTCCTAGTGCAACAAGGATTCCCAAATCATATCTCGTACATGAGATGCTTCAATCTGTCGACAAAGGTTCAAGTGTGTTTTCGGTCAAATTGAGAGCATCAAAACACAGCAATCAGTTATACAAATGTAAGAAGCGGCATCCAGATATAATAACACTCAATTTCAGCCAAAAGGAGCCATATTGAATGCAGCCATATACACACCAATGGAAGTCCGTTGTGATCCCGTCTATGGTAGTGGAAGAACACCTCGAAGCTCACTTCACACCTGCTCAAAATACTACTTCCACAGTTGCAATTACGAAGTTGAGCTAGCAACCGCTGTATTTTGATAGGATCAGATAAAGTTTTCAGATGTGAACTTTAATCGGAAACTTGGTTCACCATGCGCCAAGCCAAAAGGTTGATCCTTCAGCAAATACTTACGAGTAAAAATTATTGGAAGAAATGAAGTTACCCCGCAGAGCTATTGTCCACGTGATTATAGCGGACAAGCCTTTCAAACTTGTCTGAGAAAACCTCGTATGATTGCACTTCTGATGGCTTGACGGTTCCAATGGCAACTTTAAAGTGTGTCATTGACACTTCACCATCCATGTTCTCCTGAAAATATAGGTGTCGTTCAAAAATATCCAAATACTCCCGATTTACGAACCACCTGAAAGTATAGGGTGAGAGACAGACCTCCATTGCAACAAACGCTGCTGTTTGGCAAATTGAGTATATATCTGCCCCAGTATACCCTTCAGTAAGATGAGCCAATTCTTTCAAGGAGACATCAGAACTGCAAGGAACTCTACGTAAGTGAATCCTGAATACAGCTTCACGATCTCCTTCAGATGGCGGCCCCACATACAAATGCCTATCAAAACGACCTGTTCACATAGGCTATGCATTAATATCACAATTAAAAGACAGAAAGAAGAACAGCACAAGAGATCTTATTGCAACCTGCTCTTAAAATGGCTGGATCTATCTTATCAGGACGGTTGGTAGCAGCAATCACAATGACACCATCTCTTGTCGTCATACCTAAAATAGGTTGAATTACTTGTAATGATCACAAGAACATGAACACAAGAACAGTTGCCCTATAGGAATACAGCAATATGTCTACATCCATTCTTACTTCAACACATTCTTTCTAGAGTTCATCTATGGATTGTTGATATGCAAACGGACGTTCCCTACAATAATTTGGACCTCCCTCAGGTTCTCATGTGCTAAGACAAAAAAAAGAACCTGTCTTTAGAAAAACTCTGCCTTGATTTTATAGTTCACTTCTCACATTTGAATGCAGTGCTAAAGCTCCTAACAGAATAATCATCTTTCAGAAATTTTCATAAGACTCTTGGCTATCACTTTAAAAAACAAAGTGCCAGAAATTAATTGTTCAGCTTACATATGGTGCTCATATAAATGGTAAGATCATCATTTGTCTAAAGATGCCACCACGTTAAATATAAGTTTCTTAACTTTGTCATGCATTTCCTGGTTTGTCAAGACAAGGGAATCAAATCACCTTCGTCTATCCTAGGAATTAGCCAATCACCATGGAAAATACATTTGGTGGACAACAAGGAAAAGTATGACAAAACCAAAAATTAAGTTCAAAGCAAAAGATAGACCGTGACAGCAACTAGAAAGTATGGCCTACTTTGTTATCCCTCCTCTCCAATCATCAGAAAAAATAAAATACGTTAAATCTGCTTTAACAACCATCAGAAATGGGAGGTAATACTTGATGGGTCATAAGGTGGGATAAAAAAATGAGATTAACATCCTACAACTGAATTCAACAACTTGAAAGGTTTTGCATAAGGAATAATAGACGAGATCTAACAAGGCGGCGCAAATAATGAGACAAATTTTTCATAATCATTACAACTTTGTAAAAATAAATAATTTCATTTACCATTCAACTCAACAAGAAGTTGACTCAAGACCCTATCGCCAACAGAAGCCCCATCCTTTTCCTTTCCACGGGTACTAGCAAGAGCATCAATTTCGTCAAAAAATATGATTGATGGAGCAGCTGCCCGTGCTTTTTTAAATAACTTTTGCACAGACTTCTCGGATTCCCCGACCCATTTGCTAAAAAGTTCTGGACCCTTCACTGAAAGAAAATTAAGCCCCGAATTGGAAGCAACTGCACGGGCCAACAGAGTTTTACTGCATCCAGGCGGACCAAACATAAGAACCCCCGTAGGAGGAGGGACCCCCATATCCTCCAAAAGCTTCTGGTATTTTTGTGGCCATTCCACAACTTCTCTCAACTGATTTTTCACCTCTTCTTGGCCGCCTATATCTTCCCAGCTAACATTTGGAATTTCAATCATAACCTAGAAACCAAAATCTGTTAGAATTTACAATAAATGAATAAAGATTTCTATTTCCTAACAGCTCGAGCTTTTGGGACACTTGGTTATCTTACATGGTATCAGAGCTCTAGGTTATGGGAAGTCCTGGGTTCTAGTCTCATTGGAGACATTTATATCCCAACTATGTTCCACGTGCCACGCTTTGTGGACGCTTGCACGTGAGGGGGGATGTTAGAATATACAATAGATGAATAAAGATTTCTGTTTCCTAACAGCTCGAGCTTTTGGGAAACTTGGTTATCTTAAGTGTATCAGTTCCATGTCTGACTTGACATAAAACCGCAAAAAACTAAAAAAAAAAAAGCTTTATAAAACGGTTCACGCAACTAAATAATTAAGTCCTCTATTAAGCTGAACAATTTCTATATTTTCACATAGAAACATAATTTTAAGTGCAGAACATGTGCAATAGAAAATGGACCTTAAATGCAATTAATATGAGAATTTTTTATCACATACCTCTCGCATGGCGCTAGGTCTCACTTTTTTCATGGCATTCTCAAAATCCTCGAGTGTTATTGTAGGCAACGATTCTCCTTCCTCATTCAAAGCTGATTCATTGGAATGGTAACTCAACAAATTGTCTTCAAGAGAATTGGCTCTATTTGCAGCATTGTTACTGCAAGTGAATGGCGTGTCAGGTTCTGATGATATGTGCAGATTCGAGAGCTGATGCGGCAGGCAATCTATATTATGTTTGAGCTCAACATCCTCTACGATGCCATTATATTTGGGATTCTGGTCAAAATTGCGTAATTTCTTAAACCTGACATAACGTCGAAGAGAATTTAGTGCAGCCTCATTGCAAAGACTAGCTATATCAGCACCAACATGCCCATGGGTCCGTGAAGCAAGAACTCTAGCTTCATTCTCTGAAAGAGAATGTTTCTTTTTGCTGAGATGGACAAGAAGTATTTCCAATCGCTGGTCTGGTGACGGCACTCCTGAATGTAAGACCCTAAATAAGGTCATGCTAAAAAACACATTTCACTTGAAGTACCTAATTTTCACGATCAGAGGCCTACCCCGCGACTAAATTTTATGATAGGATAAAACAGTTCCAAAGATCCAAGCAACACATTGTATCACAAATCAATAATGAGCACTAAAAGAGTTACCAGAACTGAAACGTAAAAGCCAACAGCAGAAATAATGTAAAAATAAATGCCAACAAGAACATTTCTGCATGTTTTCTTCATCTAGAGAGCCACCATTAATTACATCTACCACGTCCCTTCCCTTATTCCTTGTCCATCTTTGCCATGTTTCGTGATGATACATATTGTTATGTTCATACTTATGGAACCTGAACAAACATTTCAGCAATAGCCACCAAAGAAGAGAAAAATAGTACTAATAAATCACGATAAAAAATTACTATAAACACATTTTTCAAGTACTCAATATGAGATTTGAAAAAATTAAGTGGCCTGATTGTGCTTAGGTTTCAAATTGCTCCATTGTAAACATTATCGAACCGGAAAGTGAATTGCAATCCTTGGATGTTCAGTAACTACTCTAACTAAACATTAAACCATAGAGAGTTGGGAAAAGGGGAGCAAGCTAAGGAATCTGCTGTGCCGTGGAGATTCCCTCTTAATGAAGTTATTCTAATAAGTTTTAATAGGCCATCAATTTTGAGATGTGTTAAGAACAAAGAGGCATGTTGTCCTATAGCCCACAGCCCCACAAGTTGTAAAGTTTAATATGATCAGCAAATTATACATCATTCATATACATAAAGAAAAAAGCATCTAGATCTTTGTTATACCTATGTTCACATTGAAAAAATGTGAGTCTACAGGAACTGTCTCAAAATGTAGGGGACACCTACACAGGAAGAACAAATAGATGATACTTGACACCTTACCAATCTCAATTTCTCGGTCAAATCTACCATGTTGGCGTAAGTCAGAATGAACATTATCAGGTTGGTTGGTAGAACCAATTACAAGTACACGACTGGTACTGATCTCTTCCATTATGTCCAATAAAGCTGCCAGCATCCTACGTGACAGTGGTTCACCACCCTCTTTTTGTGCTGGAGCAAGTGCATCCAACTCATCAATGAATACCTTTAAACACATTAGGCAATCATGCACATGTAACATGATTAGATATCTTGTAGACGTTAATGCAGCAAAAACATCAGCAGAAACCCCCAAAAGTCACAAAGAAAATAATTTGCATCAGAATTTCCAAACTTTTATATTCAATCAGGTTTAATAAAGTGATGTTGGAGCAGCATTTTAAGCAGCAACTATAAATCCCCTGTTCCACACTTCCAATTGTTAAATCATAGTACTTAAATCTGTTTTATAAGTGTCGCAATACCAGGTTCAAATTAAGGGATCAAACAAGCTGGCGCAATGTTACCCCCCAGCAAAAGCAGCACTCACTGTCATGGAATGTTATGCATAAAGTACAGAAGATACAAGCAAAAGAGGTTATGCATTGAAGAACCTCACATTATTTCAAAAATACTTCATATAACCAATTTTATGTTAGCTTAGTTATACGTGAAATCAATCAGTTAGTGGATTTTCACGCGTCAGAAGGCCTGAATTTGGTAGTGTACCTATTGGTCCCGCCCTCATCTGACCCTTGAAGAAGCCAAATCTGGAAAAGTGCTAATGCCTAAGTTCTATTTAACCGGAAAAAAAAACCCTGATGAGAAACATCAACAAACAACAAATATAAAAAAGGAATAGAACAGACCACAGCGGGAGCCTCTTGCTTAGCATTGTCAAAGACTTTGAGTAGTGCTTGCTCACTTTTTCCATAATCTTCTGTTATAATCTCTGGCCCCTTAATTGAGAAGAGTTTGACACCAGCATCATGAACACAAGCTCGTATGAGTGACGTTTTTCCGGTGCCAGGTGGCCCATGAATGAGGATTCCGGTGTATTTTGCACAATGACGAATCTAAGAATGCACAATATCAATATTTTACCATAATGGAAACAGCAAGACTGACCCTACAAAAAAGGAACAAAGAGAAGAACACTATATGAGCAAGCATCATCAGCCAAGATATCCTGGGCCACTTTTACAGGTCTAACATCTCATGGGGTAGCACATACCCAGCCAACAATGCTGCACTCCTGATGCCTATCTCCTACAATGCTCTTCCTATAAGCATTTCTCAATTAGTAAAATCTAGCTATTAAAAATAAACGGATCCTAAAAATAGAAAAAAAATAAACACGAATGTAACGATTTTGCGAGTGAGCATATCCAGGTAACAACCCAATAAATATGCATATTCATCACAGACATCCATTGGAGTGAAAAGTAAAAGCAAGTGCCAACCATACAAATAGAGATGCACCAACCTAATCCTTATTTGCAACTATTTGATGTTAACTTCATAGGATTTATAATGAAGCCAGGAATGCAAAGTAATACATAGAAATTGACTGGTAAGGACTATGATCATCCTATAGAGCAAAAAAAAGGAACTATGGTCATCCTCATACTCAAAACCCACCACAAAGACATGTGACTAAGCATAGCAAATTTAGAACGTTATGTTCCCACTACGGGCTCATTATCTTAGACAAATAGCATGGGCACTTAGAGAGAGAAATTTAAAACCTTTTCACAGATGATCTCCTTTTCTTTAGACAGGCCACCCAACTTTATAACAGCAAGATCTTTTTCTTCTTCTGCAGGCGTGCAGCCTCTGTTAGATATGCATATTCCAGTTGATGAAAGATGTACTCTTGTCCTTCGCCCAATCAGCAAAGCAACATCATCATGACTCACGAAGCTTGAGTCATACTTGTTCTTGCATGTCAAATTCCCACTTGAAGAATCCACCAACGATTCTGTTGCTTTGTCAACAAAAAAGGTACAGACTTGCCCACATATTGGTATAGCCACAAGATTTCCAAGAAGTAAGGTGCGGGAAGAAAGCCAACAATTAAAAAATGATTCAAGAATTCCCTTATCCCGTTCCTCCTCTATAATCATTTCTATAGCAGACATATTAGATGTTTCATTAGAGGAATCCGGACTTGGCAACGACTTATGTAACCCTTTCGAAGTCAACATCGATCTAGATGAGTACGATGAAACTGGAGACAAATTTTCAAAATTCTGAAATATATCATTAGAGGTGTTGGCAACAATATCAATGGGATTTCTGTTTTCATTAGAACTGGCAGATACATTATCAAAATGAACCAATTTCAAATATAAATCCTTGCATTCCCAGTATGACACAGGTGAAAGTCCAGCAATGTCTGAATAGAATGAGCTGTTTTTTCCGATCATGTTTTGACTTTGGATAGGAGATACAAATGCAGTTCTTCCCAAAGTAGGACCTCCCATAGTGCATAATAGACTCCAAGAAAACTTCACCTCATTCTTCAATACCTATAGAAGGCAAGAATGATGATGACCTCAGTTAAAAAAGTGAAATTTTATTAGCACAAGACATTATTGTGGATTTTAATAAGCTGCAGATGACGTATTGTGGCTGATAAACAAAATCAGTTTCCAAGTTCATTGTAAAAAAAGCTAGCTTGTTGGTTTCTTTCCTAAAAGTTCCCATCTGATCACAAAAAAGATGTTCTTGCTAAAGCGCCAGTTATATGCAAAGTGGCACAAGATTTGCTCGAAATCAGACTGCAAAGTAATTCATAGTATTCTATAAATATCAAAGAACTAGAAGGAATTCTTTAGGCTTTCCTTTCCAAAACTTTAATCTTCTAATGCTGTAGAAACTAATAGACATTAAAAAATTTAAACACCATTCAGGAAGTTCCTAAATTAGCAGTTTTCATTTAAATGTTTCCTATTGCTTTTCTTTTCTTTCCTTCTGCCTCCCTTATTTTGACTAACTTCTTTTGTTGTAATTCGTAGACCTAACTTCTGAAAGGATATTCACAAATCTTCTTTTCTTCAACAATTTCCAACAAATATATATATATATATATATATATATATATATATATATATATATATCATCATCATCAACATCATCATACGCCTTATCCCAGCCATCTGGGGTTGGCGGCATGGATTATATACCGTATTTGACTCTTATCGGATTCAAAATAGTACAAAATCCATATAAAGAAACATAGTGGCAAGTTTTTACGCCGGATGCCTTTCCTGACGCAACCCTCTAAAGAGGGGACAATGATAAGAAGATTACAACGTCATCATATTCATCATACACCTTTCCAAATATGTGGATTGGCTTCATGACATGATGGTTGCACATGAAATATTAATATAGCCATCTTCCATCACAAAGTTGATAACAATGAAAACCAGTCTGCTTTTACATGGGACCATGGCATGGGAGCATGGCACATAAACAATAAAAAAATACAAGTAAGAAATGAACTCAAAATTTGGAGTAATAAACTATCTATGCTAGAATATATTGAGCCAAGGTTTGGAGGATAAAGATGGTATAGGCATCTTGAAAAATAGCCTCCATAAGTTTTAGACCAATAACCCATGATGAAGAGAAAAAGAGAGATGAGAGACGACTATGAGAGAACCTCTAATGGGTCTAAGTATGACTGAAATTTCATTTAATCCATCATTCAAGGCCTAGGTAATAATTTAAAGGCTTTTAAAACAAGTAAAAAGATATGGGACTTAAAGGTTGAAAAAACAAGACGTATTAACAAATGGACAGCCATAATATTTCACCGTCACTAAAATATGTAAACTGATGACAACTGGAGATCCTGATTAGACTTAATAAATTTGAATTTCTAATGCAATCTACTGAAAAATAAGTCAGATATAAACAGATCTTAATAAGTCAGATATAAGCATATCTTGTAACAGTACAATTAAAACACCTCCAAAAAAATTCAGGCTTGAAAAAATATTCATAAAATTGCTCCCTGAGAAATTATGTAAATGCCCAGATAAGATCTTATGCCATTGAGGACATCCACTTAAATCACGTTTACTAACTTGCTATCAAATATTAATACCATTAACGAGATAAATTAAAAGATCATCCAAGCAATATGGCTGCGCGAACAAAACTAAAGCTAATCTTCAAACCTTACAAGAAGAAAAAGCAACTGCAAGAGCAAAGAAGCTTCCCGCACTGTCCATAGCTTCACTACTTAAAGTAATATTCTTATGTTTGCCATATTCATCAGAAAATGAGGTAAGGGGAAATCCAATCATAGTATTGTTGCTTGCAGCAGGTAGTGAAACCTGAGGCCAAAAGAAAACGAAATATATAAGACCGCAGAGAGAATAGGTGACCTGAAAAGACAAAGTACCCTCACAAAAGTTACGTACAAAGTACTAAAGAAAAACACAACACGGATGCATGATAGAAATTGGCATGAGAACATTGAATTTACAAAAATGATAATTGAATTTGTAACGTGCTAAGAAAAATACGATAGAATAGGAACTAGCAGCAGCAATTATACAATACCATGATGATTTAGTTTTGTATTCTGGACCATTCCTCATTTAGAATGCTCACCCTTCAAACCAAACAACTAAGAGCGCACCTTGGTTTGTTATTAGTGCTACCTCCAGACAGTCACTGCTTGACTCACCATTCAAATGCTATTATTTGTCTAAATTCATGCTGATACCATCTCAAATGATTTCCCTAGGTAACTTCCAAACTCAAGACGTACTGGACATGGTAATGTCATATCTCATCAGTGGGAGGCTTGAACAACCTAAACATCAAGAGAACACACAAGAAAAAAGTTGCCAAGATCTCAAAGTTGGTTTTAATTTAAACAGTTATCCCATTTCCTTTTCCTTATACTTCTATCTGAGTTTCATCCCCAGAAATGTCCAAACACTTCAGCCTCCTCATTCAGAATATCCAAAATGAACAACATGACCTTCGTAACCACCAAGATAAATGGATAGAACATGAGGAAGAAAGCAAATTAAGTGCTACTGATGAGATAACAGAGAGTTTTGTGCACATGCTTCAATGCACATTCTCGTCATTATTTGTAAAAAAGTTCATTTCAATGTGTGTGTGTATATATATATATAAAAGCATCAACGAACTCATGGTTCTCATCATTTATGTCTTTAAAGCAAAGACGTAATTTAGATGGCCCTCAATTTCCAGCAACGGAAATGTGAATCCTGTGGGTCAGTGCAGTTGTCCACCCAACAAGTCTGTCCAGACTTAATTGAAGCAACAAGGGAGTTAGTTGTATATAAAATACCCGACACAAATTTGTTCATAACTAACTTCTCAATGGTAAAAGTACTTTTTTTAAAACACACTTGGTGTTCTCTTTTGATATTGAATATCTTTTTCCTCCTGAACGAATGAATAACCACATAAGAATTGGCATGGTTGAATGCCTCCCGCCAGTATGCTCTATGTGAGGGGCACAAGCATTCGGATTTAAAATACCCATGGAATCAACATAACATGTTGTTCATATGATAGATATGACAAACTTAATGACCACATAAAATTGGCATAATCGAATGCCTCCAGCCATTATGTTTTATGCGACGAGGAGCACGAGCAGGGGCTGTTTGGCTCCCCTTTGAGTTCCAAGAAAATGGACTTAAAGGCCCTTTTTGTAGGGATTGGCCCTTAAAAAAGAAGGAAAGGCTGTCGGACATATTGACTTGACCATTCTTGGTTAAAGAGATTGCCAAACAGCTCCAAATATCGAAATTTTCAGACAGAAGAGTGGAGAGAAAAGGAGGCGTACCGAAACGAGCGCGCCGGGAAGAATGGAAGCAGCAGCCATGGCCGACTCGGGCAGCCAGACGGTGGCACAGTGAGTTACGAAGGGTGAAGTGACATGGGCAATGCGGGCGACGAGCGCGGACTTGGAGATGAAAGAAGGGAACTTGCGAGCGGCGGAATCAAGGAGTGAAACAAGAATTGGATCATCTTCTTGAAAAGGTGGCGAGGGCGAATTAGGAGTGGGAAAGGCTGAAGGAGAGGACTTTGGAGAATTGGAAAACCTAGATGACGAAGATGGAGAGGGGGAGGAGGAGCCGGCCCTTGACGCCCGGTGGTGCTTGGAAGCCTTTGGCGGCATCTCCGCCTCGTCTCTCGCTCGCGCTACCGTGCTTCTGAAATGCAAAAACCCTCACGCCACCTCCCTGGCGAGGGTCGCGGTCTAAAACCCCTGCATTTCTTTTTCACGTTATTTCCTATTTTTCGGAATCCTCCGTCCTTCCGCAGCGAAAAAAGGCCGAAATTTATTAAATAATATTAATTTTTTTAAAATAAATTATATAATAAATCAAAAAAGAAATTCGATTTGACGCACTTTAGCAAATATTTCCTAGGAGCCATTTGGGACGTGATTATTGCAAAACATCTACAGTAGATTTTGGACATGTTTTTTTTTACATCCAGTTGAAATACGTCACGCGGTATTTCAGCTGGATATATAAAATAACTTGATGCTACAGTGTAGCAAAAATCCCATCCGGATGTTTTGCTTTTAATCAGGCCCCAAACGGCCCCTTAAAGTGGTGCGTGGATTTTTTTAAAAAAACTAACCCGAACCGACACCTCTTACACCCTTACATATTTTTGTCCCACTTTAAAGGGGCGATCACTTCAATGGTGCATACTCTCATTTCTGATCCGTTTTCACCCTTTTTTTCATTCTTCCTAATTTTTAGTGCTCTTTATAGTCATCATGATATCATAAAGATGTTGAGCCATCGCATTCTATTTATCGAAAAAAATACCACAAAAACCACAATAAATAGTATGTGATGACTCAATATCTTTGTGATATTATGATGATTAGAAAGAGCACTAAAAATAAAGAAAAATAAAAAAAATAGGCAAAAATGGATAAAAAATGAGAGAGATGCATCGTTGAAGTTATCACCCCTTTAAAATGGAACAAATTTTTAAAGGGGCGATAACTTCAGCGATGCATGTCTCTTTAATTTTTGATCCGTTTTTACCCTTTTTTTTCATTCTTCCTTATTTTTAGTGTTCTTTCTAGTCATTATGACATTACAAAGATGTTGAGCCGTCACATACTATTTATCATGATTTTTATGGTATTTTTTTTATAAATAGAATGTGATGGCTCAACATCTTTATGATATCATGATGACTATAAAGAGCACTAAAAATTAGGAAGAATGAAAAAAAAATGACGAAAATGGCTCAGAAATGAGAGAGATATACACCGTTGAAATGATCGCCCATTTAAAGTGGGACAAAAACACCTAAGGGTGTAAGAGGCGTCTCTCTTTGAACCGACGCCTTTCTGGTTAGTTTTAAAAAAAAAAACCACGCAGGTGCCAGCTCTACGCGGGTGACTCATGGCTTGTTAGATAGCCAATTTTGGAAATATTTGCTACAGTGCGTCAAATCAGAAAGTTTTTTTTTATGATTTATTATATAATTTCCCCTTTTGTTTAATCTGACCCTCATCTTTCTTTAGCAATAAAAAAAATAATTCTTCCATTGATATCATCTATTTTTTTTCATTTTCAATAAAGACATCATTATAAGAGACGCCTTCCTCTTCTAATAAAGAAAGTGTCTCTTCTAGTGATGTTTTTCATTTTGTTATATTTTCAACTAAGACATTATTTTAAATAACATTTTAATGTTCCTTGATAAAAAAATCTGAAAAAATCTATAGTTTGAAATGGTGCCTTACCCTTTTTACTATGCTTTGAAGACGTCGTTTGTGGCAAAATGTCCTTTAAAGGTGTCATTTAAAGTGGTGCCTTCATGTTTTCTATTACAAAGATAACGTTATAACTTGCCGATTTTTTATAAACCTGATAACAAAATATAAGCAATGTAAACGAAAAATAAGTTGTAAAGAATAAACAAGTTTAAACCATCAATTTAACATGAAGAACATAAATAAATTAAAGTGTCTCTTTCGAGCATAAAAAATATACATACATAACATAATACAAATGCTCAATCAACTCTCCTCCCCTACTCGTACCCTGTCCTCGTCCTTGTGCTCGAACTAAAATCTGGTCAGGCTCAACATCAGGTATAGAATCTAAACATGCAATTAAAGACGAAGGTATCTGACGTAAAACAACATAAAATGCATGTTGTTGCCTAGTATATACTTTCGAAGAAGGAGGCGTTTCAACTAGACCGAGTGTGGCATCTGGAGCTAATGGTGGTGGGTCAAAGAAGTCATGTAGGCTGATGATGTCACATCATCGAACAAATCTAATATAGCTTGAGAAACCTCATAATAACTTACTGAAGCAATGGCAAGCTCACAAGAACATGTGTAGTGGTCTCGCGTATTGTTTAACATGCCGCTATCAAACTCTTATAGAAATGCTCTACTAAAACTGCATCTAATTGAACGACTGTCTATCTCGCACGAGTAAGCTATAGGAAAAAATATAATTTAACTACATGCATATAATGATGGTGGATTAAAATAAATAAGAAGTAAGAGATATTAATCAAAGGCCGCTTAGTGTCACCCCTGGGTTGATATAACATCTACGGTTCATGCACGAGTAGTAGGATAAGTCTCCTAGTAGAAAGAACTCCACAACATAAGAGGGGGGGGGGGAATCTGTTCTAACCCAAACTGCAACATGTCTAGAACCAAAATTTGATCGAACCCAAGAGAAGGTTGACAAATTGTAATATATACTCGGTAAGTCCGAGGTCGAACCACAGGGAATGATGTAAGATTATTCTATTCTAAACTAATTTAAACATTATTTAGCTTAGCAAATTGAAGTTCTTATCTGGAAATTTTGTAGAGAAATTGTAATTTAACTAACTACTAAAATGACGATTAAAGATTCAAGTAAAACTAATTAAAGATAGCAAAGATAATCGATGAGAGATATCAAAGCTTCAAGGATCAATTATTTAATTAATATTCTACGTCTATTCAATTACTCAATTAGAATCAAATAATGATTTGACCTAATCGGATGATATTTCATTCACGTACATCATATCCATTAACATAAAAATATCGATCGAATATTTATCATTAACAAGCATAGTCTACTAATCACAGGGAATTATAAGCATTCGCCGTACCTTACGTTAACGACAAATCAAATAATTATATAGATTATGACTTTATCAAAACATCGCATTCAATCAAATAAGCATTAAACACTTCTTTATAGACATAGAAATATCAATCAAATAATGTCACCTTTAGCTTTGACAAAAGATTTAGCTATTCATATTCAAGAGAAAAATCAGATTTAGAATTGAAAGAAATTGCATCGGAAAAAAACCGTGTTGCAGTTTTACTATTCACGGGTACTGTAGCAAATCACTATTCATGATTTACTATTCACTGTCTTCCCCAATCAGCCCGACACTGTAGCAGATTTTCGAAATCACTGTAGCAGATGCAAAAATCCGATTTTTTCCTTCTCCCTATCTCTCTCCCTTCGATCCCTATTCCTCCTCTTCGATTCCGGCCAAGAACACGACGAAATCACGACCCAAAACCGCCAAAACAAACCTCTGTTTTTCCGAAACAGAGCACCAGAACCGTCAGCTTTTTCGCCCAAAAATCCTTTCTTTCTCCTCTTCCGATCTTCCTCTATTTATAGGCAAATCGAGAGAGCCCTTTTCCTTTCAATTTCCTTATTAAGATGAGCCCAAATTTGATACCATATTCAGCACGCCTCTGTTTTCCCGATTCCGTTTCAGTTCCCAATTTGAGCACTTCTCTTCCAAAGTCCTATTCCGGCACGATTCCAAGCCACCGTCCCGCCATCCTTGCCGTCTTCATCACCGTCGCTGTCGATTCAAGCTCCGCCGTCAATTCCACCGCTTTCGCCTTCTGCTCCGGTCTCCAAGCTCCGGCCAGCCGTGAAGTTCCTACCTCCGCCAAGCTCCGGTCGCCTCCATGAAAGTCATCGCCGGCCAGCTCCGATCGCCTCGAGTCCAGGGTCGCCGCTGCCCAGCCGTCTTCGCCGCCGGACTTCCTCTTCTACCGGCGCTCGAGCTTCTTTTAAGTAGCTCATCAATGGTTCAGATTCTTCAGTACGCGTCATATCAGCTCATGGGTCACTTTGGCATTTCAAAACACGTCTAATGCGCACGTCTGCTAGTGATCTGCAATTCGCAATTTCAAACCTACAAAAACAAAACCACACTAAAATTAGACGCATAATAAAAATATAATTCATTAAATTCTTTAATGCATCTAAAATAATTAATTATAGTAAATTAATTAATAATCCCCTAATTACTACCCTAATCACAAATAACCCGTTTTATTCATGTTTTATCACAAAAACTACACTAGCATATAGGTAAATAAGGCATATAAATGTGTATATTTTATGCTTATCACATGCGCCTCCACATTCTCAAAGCATATGAGTGGCGTCCTAGATAGTCACACATCTACACCGTCAGTACATACATAAGGCGACCGTGCTAAAACCTCATCATTGTATGGTTCCCACCTAGCATACACAACACATAAAGATAGTACTTTACTTTTTATGAATATTGCATTGTTTATATTTGTAACATGTGCAATATAATATAATCACATGTCCAAAACCCTGGTAGTCCAATTCATATTTATAGTGGGGGAGGACACAATGAGGATTAGCGGGTTTGGTCTTCCTACCATTCCACCTAGGAACATCAAAAGTAACAAAATAAATTATAAAAAATGGCTATAGAAAAAATATGAAATGACTTACATATATAAAGCATACTTAACTCCTAATGAAGAAAAATAATCTAGTGGAGTGCTATGAACTTTTGGACTTCCCACAAGTAATCTCACCCACGACCAAAGTTGTTTGACACATAAAAATCTAACGTTAATCAAATATGTTATACTTGTGGTAAATATATCAGCAAAAGATTATTAATAGTTTACCTGGATAAGGGTGGGTGACACACGCACAAATCCTTGATATGTTGGGTTGGCAAGTTTTTCCCGACTCTTTGTACAAGTATGCAAGGGTGGCACTGCCCAATGCATATTGTCCCGCAAAGTGAAAATCCTCTAACAAGATGAGATGCATGGGTGCACATAGCTGTTGTTATCGACAAATATGGTGCAACCGATGATATGGAGTAAACATGCTTGTACATGCTGCTCGATGGCTATCTTTGTGGCATCTTCTAGGAAGGCCACTGAATTGCTGTCTCAACCACAAAAGGCTCAATCGACTACCTCATAATGCATCAAGTGGAGGTACCCATCCAAGAATGTGCTCATATACAACATTTCAGTCAATGCCCAAAGTCGTGCAAGTCACCGCCACTCCATCAATGCGCAACCCAAGTAGTACAGTAGTACAACTACATCTTGCAAAGTAATAGTTTTCTCCACCAAATGCAAGTGGAAAGTCTGCGTCTCCCTCCGCCAACTCTCAATTAGTGTAGTTATGAAAGCCCTATCAATCCTGATATACTTCAAATGTATGAAGTGGCCAAAACCTACCCTCTATGTGTACGACAACAAGCAACCATCAACCTCCCAATGCTCGGTACATTTAATGCACCTGGGATCCTAATACACATTAAAAGTAGTATACAGTCAGTTAAATATATGCAATATCCAAAATTAGAAAGTTAAGGGATGTGCACATACCTATATGTTTCATATGCCATCAAATTTATGCAAGCTATGCTATGTGAGGATGGAAGGATCAATAGGTCATGGATATATAATATATATAAAGAAACCAACAATTAATAACACGTTTAAGCAAAGTAAAAAATAAGTTAATTTACAAGAAAATATCAATGTATGGAAGTACTAATCAACATAAGGTGGGTTTTGACAAATTAGTCCAACTTCATTACAATTCCCACAATGGTATTGTGATTGACTATCTTTCGTCATGGCCACACTGTCCATTGCATTCAGTATTCTCTTAGGGCATGGACGACTAGGTTTTCATGTTCCTGTTGGAGGCTTCACCACAAACATCGGCGACTCAATCTCCCAAAATTGTCGATCAGGAGGAGGAAAGAATTCATTCGCATACACATTTCTATATGCATCACATGTATACCAATATCCATCTAAATCGCCAATTGGGTCATTTTTGCCTTGCTTGGACAACAATTAGATGACGACAGGGATGTTTGTACACATGAGGGTAATTGCAAGAACATGTATGATGGTGGGCCACTGCATATTTTCTACCAGCCAATGATTTCACTTCATACACATGAGAATTTATTTGATCAACCCAATTGTTGCCAATAAGTCGCGTATGTTATTTAATTTTCAACTCAATACTATGGTGTATGGGGTTGTTATGGCCAACCCAACCAAATGTCGCTTCACAAATAATTTGACGATCTGGTAGAATGTGGCTGACACTAAGGCCTCCATGGGTAATGATCGAGCCCCCTTCAATACGTTATTTAGACTTTCAGCCAGATTTGTTATGGTCATTCCAAATCTTACAAAACCATCATGATCAAGAGACCATAGTTGAGGGGTTAATCCACCTTCCTCACTCAGTAGTCTTTTTGTTTTTGGACTTTCTGCACTGAGCAATTTCATCTTCACATTAAACTCGCCTACAGTAAGCACCGTTGCAGCTTTCCCTATGAATGTTGTCAATACATTTTTTTTACTTTTTATGAAAGTTTGCCTTTACGTGTTGCATACAATATCGATGACAAAAATTTGGAGGTGGAAACACCTCCGTAGCTACTTTTTGCAACCCTTGATGTCGATCAGATATGATAGTGATATATATCCTATCAAGGACAACATGCGTATTCAACGTACATAAAAGTCATCTTCAATTAGGGCAATTGATCGTTTCAATATAAGAACCCTTACAAGTGCACGAGGTAATTGTACTACGGTGAGTATTAAAGAATTGTTGAACCTCAGGGACGGTTAAATACTTTACCAAACTCAAGAGAAAGTTGCAGTTTTGATTTAATCTAAGAAAGCAATGAAATTTAACTAAATTAACTGAGTTTAACCAATGTAGAGAAATATCAAGGCAGCGAATCCACCACTAGATATGCAATTACTACTTTCAATTATTATTAGGCGCAAATTAATACGATATGGTAACTTGTGTTCATAGTCAGACACACAAATCATAATGAATTCACTCACGTTCTTGGTCGGACACAAAAGTTCATCCACTATAATGTAATTAATTATATCCTTGGTCGGGCATAGAACCAATCACAATCCTGTTCTTGGTTAGACACAGGGATTAAAAAAATATAATTCTATTCATAATCAATTAAGTCTATGGTCAAGCACTCAAAAGAAACTCATGAAATAGTATTAAGCATGAATCTGCTTGATTTGGTGATTTGAGACCTCCAATTAGCCACTCGTCTGAGGATGATATGGTGTGACAACCTTGTGGGTGACATAGTATTTCTTGAGAAGAGCCTCAAAAAATATGCTACAAAAATGAGAACCTCTGTTACTAATAATAGCTTGAGGAGTTCCAAACCTGCTAAAAATATTAGATATCAGAAATTTCAGCACAACTTTATGGTCATTGGTCCTAGTGGCAACAACTTCAATCCACTTAGACACATAATCAACAGCGACAAGAATATATGCATGACCAAAAGATGGTGGAAAAGGTCCCATAAAATCGATACCTCAAACATCAAATAATTCAACAATTAAAATGGATTGTAAGGGCATCATATCTCTTTTAGACAAAGGTCCATGTTTTTGACACCTATCACAAGATTGACAATAAACATGGACGTCTTTAAATAGAGTTGGCCAATAAAAACTGCCTTGAAGCATTTTCGCCGCAGTTTTCTTTCCACCGAAGTGTCCACCACATGCTTGAGAGTGACAAAAAATAAGATGCTATGAAACTCACTCTCGGGGACACATCGTCTTATGACTTGATCAGCACATATCTTAAATAGATCAGGGTCATCCCAATAGTAATGTTTGACACGTGAGAAGAACAAGTCTTTATCATGTTTAGACCAAAAGGTTGGGATTTGACCCACAGCAAGATAATTCACAATATGTGCAAACCAAGGTGGAGATATAGTGAAGACAGCAAAGAGCTGCTCGTCAGGGAAGGAATCCCTCAAAGGTTCATGGTTGGGCAACTCATGGGTAGGAATTCGGGATAAATGATCAGCCACGAAATTTTCAGATCCCTTCTTATTTTTAATTTCAAAATCAAATTCCTGCAAGAGTAAGATCCAACGGATCAGCCTTGGCTTGGCCTCCTTCTTGGAAAGAAGGTACCGTAAGGCTGCGTGATCAGAGAAAATAATGATCTTACTGCTTAGGAGATATGACTTGAACTTATCCAATGCAAACACAACAAGCAACTCTTTTTATGTGGTAGTGTGATTCAATTGAGCATCAGTGACTGCCTTGCTAGCATAATATATAACATGAGGAAGTTTGTTGATGCATTGGCCTAACACCACCCCTACCGCAAAGTTAGATGCATCACACATTATTTCGAAGGGCAGTGTATAGTCAGGGGGCTTAATGATGGGTGAGCTAGATATGAGGGTTTTTAGTGTTGTAAAAGCTTCTTTGCACGAATCATCAAATTCAAATGGCACATCTTGACCTAGAAGGTGACATAGTGGACGTGATATCTTGCTAAAATCTTTGATGAATCGGTGATAAAACCCTGCATGGCCAAGGTAAAACTGTATTTGTTTAACTGATGTAGGTTGTGGTAAATTAGCAATCAGGTCAACCTTGGCCTTGTCAACCTCTATACCCCTTTTTGATATAACATGTCCAAGCACAATCCCCTGTTGAACCATGAAATGGCTCTTTTCCCAACTTAACACTAAGTTCGTTTCCTCACAGCGTTTCAAAACCAAAGTAAGGTTATGCAAGCAATCATCAAAACAAGCGCCAAATACTGAAAAATCGTCCATAAAAACTTCCAAAAATTTGTCAATCATATAAAAAAAATGGACATCATGCAGCGCTGAAATGTAGCAGCGGCATTGCAAAGACCAAAAGGCATCCTATGATATACAAATGTACCGAAAGGACAGGTAAAAGTCGTCTTTTCCTGGTCCCCTGGATAAACTGGCACCTGATTATATCCCGAGTACCCATCTAGAAAGCAATAGAACTCTTGACCAGCTAGCTTCTCAAGGATTTGGTCAATGAATGGGAGAGGGAAATGGTCTTTACGGGTGTTGGAGTTCAGCTTCCTATAATCAATGCACACATATCATCATGTGGTTTCTCTCACAGACACAAGCTCACCCTCTGAGTTTATTTTCACAGTTAAGCCCGACTTCTTGGGTACTATCTGGATGGGGCTCACCCACTCACTGTTAGAGATAGGATATATGATTCCAACGTCTAAAAGTTTCACTACCTCTATCATCACCACCTCTAGCATATGAGGGTTCAACCGTCTCTGCCCCTCCCTAGAAGGTTTGGCCTGGTCCTCAAGGTTTATTCTATGCATGCACACAGAGGGGTCTATACCCCGGAGGTCAGCCACTGTCCATCCGCTTTCCGGTGGGTGGTAAGGATCTCCAACAACTGAGCTTCCTGGTCACTAGATAGGCTTGAAGAGATAATCACAGGAAGGGTGTCGTTGGGTCCTAGAAAAGCATATTTCAGGGAGCTAAGAAGGGGTTTCAACTCAAGTGTGGGTGGGGATTTTATGGAAGGTTTTAGTGGTAGGGCGGTGGACACAGGAAGAGGGTCGGGGTGAGGTCTCCATGGGATATGTCTAGGATGTAAGGCAGCCACTAAATAGTGATGGACCTCCTCAAGGTCAGGTGTGCCCTCATATGCATCTAGCCAGTCATAGAAAAGGGTATGCTCTAGGGCATCCTTAAGCACCGCAAAGGGAAGGTACTCCTAGACTAGGTCATCTAGGTCATCAACCATAAGGCACTCAACTTCACTAGAGGGTTGTTGGGAAGCACTAAAGATGTTTAACTTAACTTTCATGTTCCCGAATGAGACGTTCATGAGCCCTAACCTACAGTTAATGGTGGCATCGGCTGTGGCTAGGAAAGGGCGGCCCGGGATAACAGGAATCTGGGATTTGGAGTTGGCAACAGGTTCCATGTCTAAGACGACAAAATCAACAGGGAAGTAGAACCGGTCAACTCCAACAAGAGTGTCTTCTATAACACCTCTAAGTCTACGAATGGATCGGTCTGCTAACTGAAGGGTGACTGAGGTGGGCTGCAACTCTCTTAGGCCAAGTTGTTCATAAACTGAGTACGGGAGGAGGTTGACACTGGCCCCTAAATCCAATAGAGATCTACTAATGGTATGGTCACCTATAACAATGGAAACAACAGGGACACCTAGGTCTTTATATTTAGGTGGCATTTCATTAGTCAGCAAGAAGCTCACTTGGTCAGTCAAAAAGTCCTTTTGGGTAACATTGGATTTGGCTTTCCTCTTTTGGTTACATAGGTCTTTCAGGAACTTGGCATAGACAAGCACTTGTTTGATGGCATCTAATAAGGGAAGGTTTATCTTAACCTGCTTGAACACTTCTAACATTTTCTCCATCCTTTTATGGGATTTACTAAACAGGGAGGGTTTGTTGAGACATTGAGGGAAGGGAGCCCTAGGGATATAGGATTTTTCATTGGTGGTTTTAGTAGGAGCATCCTGCTGCGGTGGAAAGCTAGTTGGGACAGGACTGGTAGGCATGGGTTGTTTAGGTCTCTATGGGGAAGTTCTCTCACTCTCAATACCAGCGGACAGATTCCTAACCTGTTGATCTAGTTGCTTACCACTCCGTAGGGTAGTAATGGCTTGCACATGCTCATTCGAATAGTTGGACCCTTCGAGGCAAACTGGCCTCTTGGGTTCTGCTGTGGTTGGCTGGGCAGGGTACCTACTTCCCTACGGTTCATAAATTGGGCCAGCTGTCCTAATTGGGTTTCTATTTTAGCAATGGATTGTGTATGGGAATGGACAAGCTGGGCCTGGGTTCTTAGCTCACATATCAGCTCTCTATGTTTGGTTTCCATCTTGGCTTCCATCGCGGTTACTGTTGTGAGGAGAGTAAACTGGGTAGCTAGCATTTGACTCATTTGATCTTCTAAGGTTGGTTTCTTGTTGGTTTGGCCAAATGGGGGAGTCGTGGCTGGTTGGTATGGTTGAGCATGGTTTTGGAATTCCTGTTTTGGGGCCTGATTGAAAGCGGGCCTCTGGTTAGGTTGTTTCCAGGCGAAATTGAGATGATTTTACCACCCCGGGTTGTAGGTATTTGAGTAGGAGTTATTGGTTTTAGGGTAGGTCTGTGCAAGGTTGACGTGCTCTTGTACAAGGTCTGGATACTGGGAGGCTAAGGGGCAGTCAACTATAGTATGCATAAGGCTGGCACAAATGGCACAGGCATCTTGAGAGGTTGGGGTATAAGATAGATTCTGAGAGATAAACCTGTCAAACCTCTCTGTCAGAGATGCCACTTGGTGTTCTAGACTGGTGGTAGCTTTGACATCGTACATGCCTCCCTTTGAGGCACTCCTACTAGGCATATGGCCTTCAGATCTATAGAGGGTGGCACTATGTAAAGAGTTTTCACTCAGGTCCTCTAGTAGATCCCAAGCATCATCCGGGGTTTTCTTCATGAATGTGCCTCCACAAGAGGCATCAATTAGGGTCTTGTGCTGATCACGCACACCCTCATGAAATCTCTGCACTAACTGCCACTTGGGCACATCATGGTGTGGGCAGGACCGGAGTAGGGTTTTCATCATTTCCGAACTTTCATGGAATTGTTCATTAGGTAGTTGGGTAAAAGTGATGATTTCATGGCGGATCTTGTTGGTCCGCCCTACAGGGAAATATTTCTTTAGGAATTCGACCTGAAGTTCCTCCCAAGTGGAAATGGAGTTATGTTCAAGAGAGTATAGCCATTCCTTGGCCCTGTCTTCCAAGGTGAATGGGAACAACCTAAGGCGCACTTGGTCATCAGACAGTGTAAGTTTGAAGGTTGTGGTAACCTCTAGGAAGTTTTGGAGGTGCCTATAGGGGTTCTCATTGAGTTGGCCATGATAGGTAGGCAACATCTGGATGATGTTTGGCTTAATCTCGAAATTGGCCACATTGTCAGGTAAGAGGATGTAGGAAGGGGAATTGTAGGTGGTGGGCCGGTAGTAATCCTACAAGGTACGGGCATGGGGCACTACTGGATTCTGGTTCAGACCATTCCCACCCCCAAGGTTCATGTTGTCCGCCATAGGATGGGATTCAAGGATTGAGTTTTTGTGAGTTCTAAGGGTTCTAGTCAAGCGCTCAGGATCAGGATCAAAGGTCAGGTCGGGGTTCAGGGAACGATGACCATGCATGCACAATAAAAAACTACAAAACCTGTAACAGTCCTAATAGCGACAAGTAGCAAGCATCAACCCTAGATATCGACAACTAGCAATCCTAATAGCAACAACTAGCACGACATGCAGTCATAGAGAAAAAAAATTGAAAACACCAAGCACCCAAATTATTCTATAGAGAGGGTTAAGAGAGTGCAAACAGTGGGAATGGATGGCCTTTCCAACGTTGGTGAGAATCCACGTTCCTCTTAATCCTGCAGCAGAAAAGACACCAATTAAGCTACTGAAAATAAATCTAAATTAGCACTAAGCTACTCTAAAACGAAACTACTCTAACTAGCTAAGAATTCAGTAAACTATTGGCTTCCATCCCCGGCAACGACGCCAAAAACTTGATCGTTTCAATATAAGGACCCTTGCAAGTGCACAAGGTAATTGTACTACGTCGAGTATTAAAGGGTTGTCGAACCTCAAGGACAGTTAAATACTTTACCAAACTCAAGAGAAAAATGCAATTTTGATTTAATCTAAGAAAGCAATGAACTTTAACTAAATTAACTGAGTTTAACCAATGTAGAGAAATATCAAGGCAGCGAATCCACCACTAGATATGCAATTACTACTCTCAATTATTATTAGGCGCAAATTAATATGATATGGTAACTTGTATTCATGGTCAGACGCACAAATCACAATGAATTCACTCACGTTCTTGGTCGGACACGAAAGTTCATCTACTATAATGTAATTAATTCTATCCTTGGTCGGGCATAGAACCAATCACAATCCTGTTCTTGGTTAGACACAAAGATTAAAAAGATCTAATTCCATTTATAATCAATCAAGTCTACAGTCAAACACTAAAAAAAAAACTCATGAAATAGCATTAAACATTAATTATATCAACTCTATTAAATTAAACAAGAAAGAGTAGCAATACACATCTGGTGCTTCATCTAGCCTTGACAAAGAATTTAGCTAGACATAGAAAGAGAGAAAAGAAATGCCTGATTTGATAGATCCATTAGCATGGATCCTTCTTCTTCTTTGGCTCCAAAATACTCATTCTTCTTGCTCCTCTATAGCCTCCAAGATCTATTCTCTAATGCTCTATATGTTCCTATTAAGGCCTATTTATAAGGTTGGAAAGAAAACATAAAAGACCCCTTCCAAATCCGAGTCAAAATAGGTCAAAACTCACTTTTCCGCATACGGTGATCGATCGCCAATCCGGGCCGATCGATCGCACTATTTCATTATTTCCTGGATCTGCTGATCGATCGCATTGTTTTTCGATTGATCGTTCTCTCAGTTTCGCGCTTCTCATATTTCCTGCAAATGCGATCGATCGCTTGCTGTTGATCAATCCTTCTCTCGGTTTCACTTTTTAGCCTAATTTTCCAATGGTCATAACTTTTTGCTCCAAACTCTGAATTGCACGCGGACGATGGCGTTGGAAAGCTGACTTCTTAAAATTTAACATGAAGCTTGAATTAGTCCAATCAGAGATATGCACACGAAGTTATGAAGATTCAACCATTGGAGTCACTTTTCACCTTATTTCTTCACCTTACTCTTGTTTTCCTACAAAAACCAAAAACTACATTAAAGTATCACTAAATCTAATCAAACACTAATATAAATATAAGTTTAAGGACTAATAAAATGCATAATTTATGTATATATTAGCAATCCTCTTCTAAAATAAGGTCAAATGCAAGTGGAAGCAAACCCTTGTGACCGTCATTAGCCTTCGATGCCATGAGGGCTCCAATATATTTGCGAGATAGGAAAGTAGCATCATCACTTATGACTAAGAGCATGGTTTTCAAAACCGGACCGGACCGGCCGGTCCGACCGCGGAGAACCGGAACCGGGCTGGAAACCGGTTCGGTTCACCCGGTTTACCCCGGTCTAGTAAACCGGCCGGTTTTTTTCAAACCGGCCGGTTAAACCGGCCGGTTTGTCTTAAACCGGACCGGTCCGGACCGGTCACGGATTTTTTTTTTTTTTTTTTTTTTTGAAAAAAGTTGTTGTTTGAGGGGGGATTCGAATCCCCCCCCCTTCCTCCCAAACCAACAGCCTTAACCACCTGGGCTACCTGGGCTCTTATGTTAATATGATACAAATTAACTATTTAATATATATTTACCATTTATACTTCAAAACCGGGTCATTCCGGTTTGACCCCGGTTTGACCGTGGTCAAACCGCGGTCCAACCGGACCGGCCATCGATCCGGGTCGATGGCCGGTCCGGTTTTGAAAACCTTGACTAAGAGACAACGTTTAAAACGCTAAATTCATGGCCCAAAGGCCCAAAATTGCTTGCCAAACTGTTGACACCTGGCATCTTCTATTTGGTTCGTCACCAACTTACAAATGGTTCTCGGATTGGCATTAACTATTATCTCGAAGTACATTTATAACAATCGATAAGGCTCAACCCAATCGCCATACACTGCTTTGATGCTTGTCATTCATGTTTTTTTGTACGAGGGTTAAACTACATTGTCATAATAAACTTACTTCCAACTAGGCGAAAGTTGGGGTTCGTTGCACGCAAGTGTGAGGGACAAATCATCTTCTTCATTATTGACCACAAACATTCCCTTCAACTTTTCACTTGACATATTTATTCGAGAACTCCAATTTACGCCTTCACCATCATTTGCAAAGCTAAGCATCCAAGCCTATTTTTATAAAAATAGCTCAAATGTATACAAATAAGGCGCAAAATAGAGCATTTTTTGCGTGAAGTTGTTATCATCAATAAGTAGTATGGTGGTCATTGTTCCAAAAAGATGCATATTACACTTGATACTAATTTTCCAAATTCTTTAGTCCCATCATATTTTATTTGCCACTTGTATCTTTAATTTATCATAAGTGCTTGGTTGACTAATAAACAATCATACGATTTCACCACCTTCATATTCACTTCTATCAATTGCAATTCTCCCACTATGCCTTAGCACAAACGAAACTGTTTATCCTGCCATCTCTACTAACAAAACCTCTAATAAGCACCAACAATGCATTATTATGAATTTTTTACCGTGATCATACAAAATACTACTCAATACCAATATACCAATTAACAAACATCAACTATGGATTTTGAAGAAATAATGAAGAAGATCGGTAACAAAAATCAACTATGGATTTTGATTTTTTTAAGAAGATTGGTTTCTCATCGGTGGATGAAGAACAATGTGGGACGTGTTGATGCAATGCAAGTGGAGGGAGCGGCCATGGCGAACGAAGGGAGCAGCCACGACGAATGGTGGATAGAGCTTGGGTCGCCCGGGGACTTGCCTTTTTAAACTTTAAGATGAAGTTGTCTCTTATAGTCACACATTAGTTAAAAAGGAACAAAATGGAAGGTGCGAGTGGAAGAGACGCTTTCTTTATTTATAGAGAAAGATGTCTATTCCAATGATGCCTTTCGGGTCATATTACAAAAAAAAAAATGTACAGGGGCCAACACCACACTGGCGCCTATGTGGCATGTCAGATAATCAGATCGGAAAATAAATTTACCTCTTTCCCGTCTAGTTATTATTTATTTTAATATATATTATTTGGTAAATTTTCCAAAAAAAATACTATAAGAAAAATGATAAGGCAACAATACACACTACAAAAGCAGTTTTTCAAAAGAATCACGGCTTTAGGGTGCATTTGGCAACAAGGATTTGATTTCTCATTATGCGATTCATAGAATCACGTAATTTCTCCAAATCCATCGTTTGGCAATATATTTTTAGGCAGGATTTAAATTTTGGCTCAAATCTCACCCTAAATCCTGTCATTAGTTTATAACATGAAAAGAGGTAAGTGCAAATCACAATGCTGACCCATTCATTGGGAAAATCACACCCTAAAATATTAAATATTAAAATCGCATTTATAAAATCACACTATTTCTAAATCCTACACGAGGTTTATGATCATGAAAGCAAAACTCATGTACTTGTGATTTAAAAAAATGTGATTTTATGAATCACACCTTTAAATCCAAATCAAGGTTGCCTAGGGATGGCCGAATGGCATTATTATAGATGTTACACCATGTTTGGTAAGGTTTTTTACTTGTTTTTGTCCCAATATTTGGATTTGGGGAGGGGGACGGCCCAAAAACTTATTCGGTTGGAGACGAGTTTCTTTTGAAGAAGACTTATTTGGCTAGAGACTTGAGTATCTTTGAAGAACTTTTTTTTATGGCATTGTCATTGACAAAGACTTAAGTTTGTCTTTGGTAATTGGTAAGGTTGATTTTTAGAAATTGGAAAGTTGCCACTTTTGGCAGCGTCATACCCAATCCGTTTCATGGTATTGCCATACACGCGTGGCGCATCGGATGGGTGTTCAGGACAAGACGCGTAAACACCGTTAGATCCCCCACAACCCAAGCCGAGATTGCTTCAAAACCAGAGGTTCCTCCCGTTCAAACTTCAGAGAAGAAGACTTTACTTTTGTAGAGATGAAAGAGAAGACTCAGAGATAGGAGCGGAAAGAGATCAAGATCTCCTTCTTGAATTGTGCCGGCGAGGCAGTATGGATCCGCCGCACGCTTCCCCTTTCCGTTTCCCACCCGCCCACGTCCCCTCCCCCCGCCTCTTCCACGACGACCGCCCCCACCACCTTTTCCCCTTCCCCCGCGACCGCGATCTCTTCCCCTCCCACCATCACCACCACCACCACCACCGCCACCAATTCAGCCATCTCCCTCCTCCGCCTCCCTCCCCTTCCGCGGCCTTCCCCTTCCCCCCACCCTTTTCCCCCCACCACTATCCGCATCTTCCCTACCGCCGCCCCCATCTCTTGGACGATTCTTTTGGGCCCGGGCCTTCGATGTCCTTTCCTCCACCGGAGTTTAACCCCCCTCCCGACCGTGACCGTCGGCCCAAGCGCTCCCTGGAGCCGTGCGGCAATATGGGCAACCTTCGCCATCAGCGGCGCAGGTTTCGGGATGAGTTCACGGCGTTTGAGCGCGGGCCGGTCACGGGTGAGGGCGATCATGTGTTTCGGAGGAGTGTTAAAGATAGGATTTTTCGGCCGCCCGTTAAGAAGAGGCTCGCGAAGGTCACCGGCATTCTTTGTGGGAACCCTAATAGGAGGAGGAAAGAGGGTAATTTAGGTCAAACCGCTTCGCAGGCTTTTTTCACGGGCAAGAAGGAGGCTGTGATGCCCGCGAAGGTGGAGGTTTCAAAGCAATCTGAAGCAACGCTGATCAGTTCAGGGAATTCAGATGCCTGTCCCTCGAGGACCACAGCGAAGAAGATGAAAATAGAGAAAGCTAAGGTACTGGTTCCTTCCAATATGCCGAAATCTATGGTGGTTGTGGCTGATAAGGGGGAGGATGAGAAGGTGCTGAACCCATGCCCTGATGAAAGGGCTTCAGCTTCCATTGAGACGTTAAACACGAAGTCGCACAATGACGATGACGATATAAAGGTGACGAATTCAGATGCAGTTGCAGAGCCTTTGACTTTGAATCAGAATTTAGGTGTGGAGCAAGTCAAATTCGGTGAATTAGCAAAAGAGAAGAAGAGGAGAAAAAAGAAAACTAAGATGTCTACGTCTCCGAATAAGCTGAAGTCCGTGGTGGTTGGTGCTGTTAAGGGGGAGACTCAGAAGGTTCTGAACCCATGTTCTGATGAGAAGGCTTCACCTTTGATTCAGAGTTCAACCGGCGAGAAGGTGATGAATTCATATGCTGGTGAAGAGGCTGTGACTTCGAATCGTAAGTTAGGTATGCAGCTAGTTCAACTAGGCAAAGTAGCAAAGAAGAGGAAAAACAAGAAAATTAAGATATTTCTCTCTTCGGATAAGCTGAAGTTGATGGCGATTGGAGCTGGTATCGGCGAAGCTGAGAAGGTTTTGAACCCATGTTCTCATGAAACGGCTTCTTCTTTGATTCAGGGGTCAAACGCGAAATTGGGTTTGGATAATGACGATAAGATGATGAATGCAGTTGTTAATGTAGAGGCTTCGTCTTTGAATTATAATTCATGTAAGGAGCTTGTGGAACTAGGTGAATTTGTGAGATCGGTAACTGATTCTGACCAGACAGATGAAAAAGTAGATGTTGTCGTGAGGGAGGAGGTAATAGAAATAGAAGGCTCTACAGAAGCTGTTGCAGCTAGAGAGTTGCATACCAATTGGGCTGAGCAATCAGGTGAAGGTAAATTACCAGGTGATATTTTAATTTCGTCTCAGAGCTCACCTTCAGAGGCCGTGGAAGGCAATAAATGCAGTTGGACAGGAAGTGAGGAAGCCTTAGAATATAATTCCAGTATGGAGTTTGTCGAACTAGGTGAATTAGTGAGATCTGTAATTGATTCTGGTCAGATAAATGAGAAAATAGATGTTGTTGTGAGGGAGGAAGATGTAATAGAAAGAGAAGGCCCTACAGAAGCTGTTGCAGTTTGTGAGTTGCATACCAATGGGGGTGAGCAATCGGGTGAAGGGAAGTTACCAGGTGATATTTTAATTTTGTCTCCGAGCTGGCCTTCAGAGGCCGTGGAAGGCAATAAATGTGGTTGGACAGGAAGCGAGAAAGCTTCAGAATATCTTGCTAAGAATTCCTGTAAGCAAGAGGCAGAGCTTTTTGCTGATGGGCTCTTAAGGATCAAGTGTCCCGGAGCCCTGCCGGTTGTTACTGAAGGTGACTTTTCGATTACTCCTTCCACTGGAGCAAAGGATTCAAATATATTGGAATTAGATGTGTTACATTCAGATTCCAATCAAAAAATGGCATCCAGCCCGATAACAGAGTTAAATGCTGGTGAACCGAAGATGATTGATCCATCAATTACGGTTGCAGCCCCTTCAAAGTCAAATGCTGGAACAGTTTCAATCCCAGAAGCTGATAAAAAAGCAGTTGAGTTGATGGTGATGGACAGAAAGAGGCCAGATACGGTAGTTTTACCTCCATTGCCTCCTAGCAGACAATTTGCAGTCGATGCTGCGATTTCTAAGGCCGCCTCAAGCAGAGGAATTGCATCCACCTTTCCTCAAATGGCAAGTTTTTCTTTTGGCACCCTGAAACAAAATGCCTCTGTCCCTAAGGATCAAATTGTTAAAAGAGCTCGAACATGGCACCGAGAGGGTAATAGTCATTCGTCTCCCTCTCCTTCACCTGTGCGTGAATCTTGTTTAACCTCCACCTTGCGTAAAGAGACACCATGCCAGAGTCAGATGGGATCCTATATTCGGAAAGGTAATTCTTTGGTAAGAAAGGCCTCTGCAGTGAATGCTTTGCCACAAGCCAAAAGTAGAACTGTCTGTGGTGAAGAAAGAAGGGAGGTGCTGGAGGCTGAAGGGAGTGCTTCTCATTTGCTTGAGAGACCTAAGACTCCTCCTTTATTCAATAATACCAAGTTTCAAAAATGTGCTTCAAAAGGCTCGGAACTTAATAGTAATAAAGCCGTGGTTCCCGCCGGACTCTTTGGAGAATCATCTACTAATTTGAGCATTTGCAAGTCAGAAGATCAGAATTATCTGAAAGGTGAGGAATTAAAGATGCCTACTAAAATGAAGAGGGTGACATATGTGAGACGAAAGTCCAATCAGCTGGTGGCGGCTCCAAGAAAGGAAGTTTTTAGCTCTGTAGAGGACAAGGCTCAAGAACTGCCCACAAATTTTCCTGCTGATGTTTATTACAAGAGTAAGAATAATCAAATTGTTCGTAATGTTGCAGCATTGGAAAGTAATATGAAGCTGGAAGAAAGTTCAAATTTAGATGGTCAAAAAGTTGCTTTCATGCTTCCTTCCATAAAGTACGGCAGAAGTTTTAGTAAAAGAAAACTCGCAAAAGGTTTGTACTAACCTTTATGTTGTTTCATTCTCGATCATGGTGACATAATTATTGTTGTATCCTTATCTCTGTCTTTTCCATACCATAATTGCATTGCTGTTTGTTTTCATTAACTATTTGATAAGGAAATCAACGGCAAATTAGCTGATACATATAGAATATTTGGATTAAGAAAGGGATGGAGCAGTTGAAGAACAAAGCATAATGCCAAACTGCACTCAATTAGTCTCATAGCTGAGGCATGGATGAGAAAAAAAAAGTATTGCCAATCGGTAAAGGAATCCAGGAGAAGAGCTTATCTAGAGTAATCTTATTGGCCAGGGATAACTGACCTGATTTTTAATTTTAAAAGGTCTTTATGCCAGCAAATTTCTAGCCAATTGGCATTATTTAGCTCTGTTCTTTTCCTGAATTGCTCTTTCCTTAGGTTTTTAGATTGTTTAAATATATGACTTTTGAGTGCAATGAAGGAAGCTCATTGTGTTGTAGTGATTTGACCATGAGAACACGTATCGAACACCTGAGCAGCCAAACCACTAAATTGGGTACAGATAAGCATGTATAAGGAAGGTGTGGATCGTGTATGATAGTCCAGCTACCATGTCCTTGATAGCAACTATGTCTTGTTTGAAGTTAATTTTTCCTGAAATGTGCTGCAAAATGATTTTTCGATGTAATGAGTGTGCATTTGTTTTTGAAGCAGTATTGGAGCGACCATCAAAATTTTCTTTTGTATGGACACCAAGTAAAGACAGGTCTGATAACAAAGACAAGACAACTGCTTCATTGCAATACAGCAAAGTCTTGCCCTATCTTTGTCCATGGAAACGACCAATATACTGTAGACATTCAAGCAGAAATTCAGTGGTGGATTCAGATAAGCAATCCTTATTTGTAATCAGGTAGATAGCTTCAAGTTTTTCATTTCTGTAATTACAATGTATAATTTTTTTTTTCTGTGCATATATTGATTTGTTTTTTGGGGCATTCAGTAGGAAACTCCAGACCTTACGAAAGAGAGATACATTATATACAAAATCAAAAAATGGATTTTCTATTAGAAAGTCAAGGGTTTTAAGTATTGGTGGCTCTAGTCTGAAATGGTCCAATTCAATCGAGAGACGTTCAAAGAAGGCTAGTAAGGTTAGTTGATCTCATTTACGCTGATAACTTTTATTGAAATTTGAGAGCCATCTTAAAATGCTTGTTCTATACATAAGCTATACACTGGCTTATTGTCCACAGCTTATAATTCCTCAGTTGTCTCTCCATCTGTCCTTGTGATCCTCATTCTCTCGTACATTCTGTCCAATTGTTTACTTATAAATTTGTGACATCCTCTAACACGCAAAGGCTTAGTCAGAATAAGTGCGTTAGATTTGAATATTCACTTGATACCACTACAAAGAGAGTATACACTGCTGCTGGATACATGATGAAAATGTTGCTTCACATGGCTAAATTCCAGACTTTCTCACTTAGAACAGGCCTAGAACATTTTGTTGGTAGTCTATGAACGGCTTATATCTTTCTTTTGTCTGTATGGAATGCTGATTGTGGAATACTTGAAAGTAATTGTAGCTAATATGTTGTTGGATTACTCCATGATCTTACAAAGACTTTATTTGTGTGCTCTTTGAAAGAATTTTGACTATGCTATTTAATTCACTTTATTATAATTGTCATTTAGGAGGCTACGCTTGCTGTGGCTGCTGCTCAGAAGAAGAAAAAAGAACGAAAGGAAGTTGCTCTTGCTGTAGGTAAGTTAAAGAATGTTGGCCATCTTTCCCGCAAGTCAGCTTGTGGCCTCAATCTACTTCCAGGTTGATTGACATTCTCTTTGCTGTTTTTCCATGCCATTATTTAAATTGTATAATATACTAATTCTGCAGGTGAACTTTAATCTGTTATAGATTTCTATTCCTTCTTTTGACTCGGAAGTGTTATTTACATACCTCTGCAGGTGAACGCATTTTTCGTGTTGGCTCAGTTAGATACAAAATGGACGCATCTAACAAGACTCTGATCAGGATTTCAGGTGTCTAAAAGATTAAAGTTTATCCTATGCTTTAATATGTTGATTTATGTTAAATTTTGAGGTTAATGTTGTTCTAACCTTTTTACTTTGTCAATGATTGAATTCATTGCGATAAATTTGCCTTCTGTTTTCTGAATTTGTAGATGAGAAATCAGCAAGTGAAGTTGATGATGCTCAATCAGGAATTGCCAACAAGAAAACATTTATCCCTAGGAGATTAGTAATTGGAAATGATGAGTACGTGCATAATCTTATTCCTCTTCTCCTCTCTCTCTTTCTCTCTCTCTCTTAAGGTATGGTGTAATTAAGTTGGTACATGTGGGGCTCTATTCTGCAACTTACTAATGATCAGATATGTTCGAGTTGGTAATGGAAACAAGCTTGTTAGAGATCCAAAAAAACTGAAGCGCATCTTAGCAAGTGAGAAGATCCGATGGAGCTTGCACAATGCAAGATTGCGACGGGCTAAGAAGCAGCAGTATTGCCAGTTTTTCACAAGATTTGGGAGGTGCAACAAAGAAAATGGGAAATGTCCATATATTCATGATCCAGACAAAATTGCAGTTTGCACAAGGTTTCTTAGGGGTTTATGTTCTGGTACTAATTGCAAGTTGACCCACAAGGTAAAGTTACAGCTCCAGTTTAATGATTTTCATTAGTCTCTAACACTTTAAGAAGGTAATCAGGGCTACACCATATGAGACCATCATGGAGCGGCTTTTTTATTTTTCGGGCATTTTAACCACAAAATTGGTAGATAAAAAGATGAAGTCAGCTTTTCTTTTTTATAGTTGATGAATTCAACATATTAGTCATCTTTAAATAGTTTGACCTGTTATTTGGCCAGCTGATATTTGATAAAATTTAAATTTATTTAGTGAGTTTAACCATGAGTGATCCTTTCTTTCCTTTTTTTTTTTGTTTCGGGAGTTGTCTATTTATAAAAGCAAATCATCCTATCAGGATCACTGTATGTCTCAATCTTTGAACCTAATGCAAATGCGTATCTTCATCAGTGAAGCTGAGACATTTTAAACTTTTTCCCTTTAATATGTGCATCTCTTTGGGGATTGTACAATACAACTCCTCTTTATTTACTTGTATGTGTGGTCCACGTCTTATAGGTAATTCCAGAAAGAATGCCAGATTGTTCTTACTTTTTGCGAGGTTAGTACCACTCTTTATTTACTGCCTTATTTTACTCTCTCTCATCCACAAATATAGCATATGGGACAACGTCTTCAATTTTATCAACAGGATTATGTACCAATGAAGATTGTCCATATCGTCATGTTAATGTGAATCCGGATGCTTCTGTTTGTGAAGGGTTCCTAAGGGGTTATTGTGCTGATGGTGACGAGGTATACTAATGTGATACAAAGTAGCAGTTGTAAATTATTTCTAAATGGTGAAGCAGTTACATATGCAGCAACCTTTATACTTCAGTCATTCCTTGAGTGGCTGTTTGAACTGTTTGTTGTATTACTTTTCTACATGAGTTAATTTCTGGCTTGTTTTGTGCAGTGTCGCAAGAAGCATACTTATGTGTGTCCTTTCATTGAAACAAATGGTACATGCTCACAAGGGCCTACATGCAAGCTTCACCACCCAAAAAATGTGAACAGAAGTAAAAAACGGAAACGGGTTGGGGAGCAAAGGAACATTAATGGACGTTACTTTGGCTCTTCTGACCTGATTGATGGGATTGAATCTGAGGTAAGTTTTACAAATGATCAAAGTGTGGCTGCTGCTGGTGAAGATATTTTCTGTCATGATGGAAGATACACGGATTATATAAGCCTTGGTATTTCTGAAGAGGAAGAACAAACGAAGGATTCCACTGAGACATGCTTAATGTCGTGCAAAAGTGAACCCTCAGAATTACTTCTAGACGACCTTGACAAGCTCATAAAACCAGTTCGTATCATGATGAATCAGACTGCATTGTGAAAAACGAATAGTCATCAGCTCCAGGGAGAGATTCTTTTATGATAGATGCTGTCAACATGGTGATATGCTGAGAGGTATGAGTTTTTGGGACCCGTCTCACAAACCGTAGAACTGACCCATCCCTACTTCCTAGTCTGATCTGCCAACTCCCAAATTGAAAATGTGGTTTTGATCTACTACTTCCTACGGCTTTGCTGAGTTGTGGTAAGGGCTTTTATTTTTACTCATATGGAGTTTATAGGACTAAGTTTGCATTCCTAGTGATTGGTTGCAGGGATCCATGGAGAGCGCGATGGATGCAATCACCATGGTCATCGATACTGCAAAGATTTGTCACAGGTTCCTACTTCATTGGTGAAAGAGGCGAGGCGGCCTCTTTGTCATCATTTTGCTTGCCCCCCAAGGAGATGTATGACTGTTCAATAGACAGACGCTCCTAACTTCCTGAAATTCTTTTGCAATATGTTTTGTAATGTATATGTTCACCATTTTTTTTGGAATGTTGTACAAAACGATTACAATGAAGCAATAAAAGAAACAAGTTAACTTTTGGATGATGAGCAAATGACTTGGAAGCTCTGAAATTCTTCTACTTTTTTTTTTGTAAAAAATGATGGCACCCTTTCATAAAAAAGCAAATGATGGCACCCCTGTCGTTTCATCAAGACCGTCAGTTTTGTAAACGCCTGCATCTTAACCGCTCGTTAGATGGTAAATCTGGAATTCTTGGTGGCGGGAAGAATTGGCGCCAAACTTTACCGCGGTTTGGGCGGAGAGAACTCCGTATTTAGACGAGACCAGGCTATAGTCTCTCCCTCATTTTCAAACCTCCAATCAGAGAATCATGGCGGCCGAAAACCCTCGCAACGGCCCAGAGGTGGAAGAGAGGATGGCCAAGGTTCAGAATACCGAGCAGAACTGCGCCATGGAAGCGGCTTCACATCTTCTCAAGGTGAACAAGCTGTCGGAGCACGCCGCCTTGCCCTGCAGGAGTTCTGCATTAGCTGCTGGATAGGACCTCTCCAGGTTTTCCATGTATATGCTCATATTTCCCTTTCAGCTTCCGGCTCTTTTGTAGCTTGTACTCTGTGCTCATTTATCTTTCCCTAGTTTTTGTATTATTAGCTCAACGACCACAAAAGTTTCTGCTCGTGGAAAAGCTCTGGTTCCTACGGATTTAAGCATTGCGATCCCAGAAGGATCTTATGCTCGCATAGGTAATTCGTCAATGTCAATTTCATGTTATTATGTGATTGTTTGGTGTTCTAAAATGAGTTAATACGGCACAAGGATTTCAACTTTTTCTTTTTACATGGGCATCTCATTTGCAGCTCCGCGATTTGGTTTGGCTTGGAAGAACTCGATCGACGTGGGTGCAGGCGTGATCGATGCTGACTACAGGGGTCCCGTGGGAGTTATCCTGTTCAACACTCTGGACGTGGAGTTTGAAGTGAAACCTCATTTAAGGGCTGTTTGGTTAGTGGATTTTAATGAATCTAAAGCTTAATTAAGAGAGAATTTATTCAGACTAAATTGGTGTAAAATGGGAATGTCCTTTGGTTGCTGAATTGAAAATTCACAATTCAGTCTTAATTTGAATCTCCTCATGAGAAGATTAATAAATTAAGCCTGAATTGAAAGAGAAACCTCTTTAAGTCTGAATTTTAAATTCAGCTCAAATTTATGAACCAAACAAGATTCAGTTAGTTATCTCCAAATTCAGGACAACCCCTTAGAGAGGATCATGACGCCGGAGGTGTTAGAGGCGGAGGATCTTAATTCCATCGTGCAAGGTGCGGGTGGCTTTGGTTCCACTGGCGTTTAATTTCCGTATCTGTTCTCTGAATGCAAAAATGCTCTTTTAAAGAATGTTGGATTAGGACTTTTGTCAAACACATATTATGTAGCAAGCACCAGCACACAGTTATGGTATTTGCAACCGTTCCATGCTTAGTAACAGGCAACAACCTTCAGTTTGGAGCCTATGACACATATATGTCATCTAGAAATGAACTGATTGTTGATGGGTTGGCCAGGATACTATATGAGGGCGATCACCCTGCCCCTTTTAGTCCTATGCTAAGGAAATGAATTGATCATTTTGGTGGGGTGGCCAGGATTATGCCTCAGGAAGCGGAGGTTTTGAGTTTGAGTGCACGATTTGTGTGAAGCTAAAAGTAAGTAAAAGGAATCAAGTAAAAAGAAGGGACATGTCGTTCAGATGATATTTCTGAGGGCTAAAACAGTTGTAAGTATAGAATTATATCAAATGTGAGTCCTTTCATGCATGTTAGATGTACTAGCAATTCAGTCTGGTCCCACATGCTGCTCCATGGAAGGGTAGAGCCGGGGCCATGTAAGATTATAGATGACCTTCAGGATAGGGCATGTCTTCATTACCATAATAAATTCAAGGGGTGCACAATCTTTTTGAGATCAACATGGCTCCCCCATGATCTGTTCCTAACTGCATATTTTGTGCCCTTAAGCTTTATGCTATCTCAACTATTGTAGACTGGCAACCTTCAAGATATCTTAATCTACTATTATCTTAAGTGTCACCTTAGTCCCTATGTTTTAGTGAGATTTTAAAAGAACATTAGTTTTGCTTCTCGTGCAGCAAGCTGTGTGATCATAGTGCAGTAGCTTATCCACAAAATCAAATCATTTTTCAAATATCAACTTTGTGAAGATTAATAATTAATGTATAGCAATCCCTGGCAATGTATTTACAACATGCTGTTCAGCATTATTTATTCTACACTCCATCACTTAATTGTACTGTCTCATAGCTAATTACCTTCCAATGAATCAATTATGTACGTATGTTCTATTAAATTCTTTCATTTAATTTTTTATGTTATCTAATCATGTCAAGTCACACATTTTTTCCGAAAGAAGTTGCTTTAAACTTTGGAACAATTATATTCCAATTTAATTAGTACTCCACCTAATGATATGTAGTTATGCATGAACTAGAACAGGCATTTACATTAACCCAATATTTTAACAGATATTTATGTGAACATTCAGAATGCTAAGAATTAACAAAATCACCATTTTTGTAGGTACTATCATATTATTATCTACTCCCACTGGCCGGAATTATTATCACCGTAAGGTTTTCCAAAATGAACTAGTTTTAGTTCATTCTACAAATCCTTATGATGATAATAATTCCAGACAGAGGGAGTACAATTATAAGAGAATAAAATCATAACTATAACTGAAAATCTAGTGTAGCATACTATAGCATAAAAATTGAGAAAAGCCCAAAATTGAAGACGTTTGGCATGTGAGACACTAGAGGGCAGAAAAATCATTAGACCCCACATCCAAGTATTATGAAATATTCTAATGGCAGCTATGACAGAGGACGCACCGCAGTAATATTTTCAGGTCAATGTAATGGAATTACACTTGTTCAAGGCAATGCAATGGAATTTTATAAGTCATCACATCAATCCTATGATATCCCAAAAAAGGGTTGAGATGTGTACATTTCACCACGTTAACCTGAGCATAGGTAAATTTATGGTCTTTCCTTTCGTTTCTGAGTATTGTTAGAACATGCACCTTGGTTGAGGAGTGGTTTTTCCAGTTAGTGCCCTCCTTTCTTTTTCGTCACCGGCGTACTGATTCCATTGGATTCAAAAGGGCAGGGAACCGCCCCCTTAGAGTACCATATTCGCTGCCAATCCCTCAGGCGCGTATACGGTATAACGCACACATGTCACACGCATTCTCAGTGGCAAAATGCTTGCAACAAGTATGTGCATGGGTCTGGTAGATGAAAGCGTCGGTGGAACTGGAGAAGAGAGAAAGGGTAGCAGACGGAGAGGAAATTGAGGGCGGATTTGAGATCCTTCCTTCCCCTTCCTTCAGGAGGTCGCAAATGGGTGGTCTCCCTCCGTCCCACTCTAATAGTTCCATTTGAGTTTTTTTTACCAAATTGAGTTATTAATGTGGGAGAAAATAAGTAATTTTTTTAAGTCCAGGGGGGGATATTTTTTTATTGAAAAAAGGGGTGGGGCGGTTTCAAATTTCACTTTCTGGTGGTGCAGGGGGAGGTTCCGGGTCCAAAAATTTAGACCCGTGGTTGAATTACAAGATTTAAAACGGCCCCAGGGCCGGGTTTGCAAATACGGGCCCGGTGGCATCCCTAATTTTTCAAAATCCAAGGGCTATAATTTAAAGTGGCCTCATATAAGCTATATGAGAGCGATCTCATTTAAACTTTTCCCTATATATATATAATATAGGAAAAAGTTTAAATGAGATCGCTCTCATATAGCTTATATGAGGCCACTTTAAATCATAGCCCTTGGATCTTGATCTAACGGCTAGAAATAGCCATAATGATCTCACCCACTCCCTGATGTGACACACTCACCTACCCACTGATTCAATATCCATCCTCTGATCGGAATCCAATGGCGATAAAGATTGGCCTCATACTCTTTATATGAGAACGATCTCATGTAAACCCTTCCCTATATATATATAGATATATAGATAAGGAAAAGTTTAAATGAGATCGCTCTCATATTGCTTATATGAGGCCACTTTGAATCGTAGCCGTTGGATCTTGATCTGACGGCTATAAATATCCATAATGATCTCACCCACTCCTTGATGTGACATACTCACTTACCCACTGATTTGATATCCACCATCCGATCAAAATCTAACGGTAATAAAGATTGGCCTCATACTCCTTATATGAGAACGATCTCATGTAAACTCATCCCATATAGATATTCATTGGAGATTTTAAGCTCTTTGCAACAAGCCAACCTCGGTCTTGTCTGGCTTTGAGGCAAAAAGTGCTGGTGCCCTGTTAATGGCAAAGGTCAATAGTAGCAAACTGCAGAATCACATCGACGTTTACAAAGACGCTTGCATTATTATTATTATTATTATTATTATTATTATTATTATTAATTTGGGAGTCATCCTCCTGGGGAAAGAAACAAACAATTATTCCAACCGGGAAACAAATCAGTTCATTTTGGTTTCTAATCCGGACAGGTAATGTTGGGACGAAGGCGTCAAAGGAAGTACACTCTTCCCTCACAGCACAGTAACTGCTTGCACAAGTCTTTGAAAAGATTATACCCATGGACCATGGCGCCACTGCTATTAAGTGATGACAGCGACAGAAAGATGATATGAGCCAGCTGAGATAAAGTTTCTTTTTTCCTTTCGGCATGAAAGCTGACGTACAGATGTTACCCCGTTGTTATTTTTTCCTATCTTTTCATTGTGAAAGTTTCTAATTAGACAAGAATGTGTATATCGAGCAAGTATTATATTCATTAATTGATTGAAGGCAAAGTAATCTTTTCGACAATAATTGAAGCCAAGTTGGCAACTCATTCCCTCTGTGTGGAGTGTGGACTAAAATGCGTTGCACATATTCTAGTAACTACTCACGAGCTGCAGCCGACCGACCACCTTTCCAGTATATCCGTTCCTCTTCAACTTCAACGCGGGAGGGAGACTGGCACTTCCACTCCTCGACCGTACTCTGCTTGCCGCGTGTTCCCTTTTTTTTTTACTATGGGAAACGAATCCCCTCGTACGAGAGTCGCTGACGCAGAGTCTTCATACCCACCAGCTTGTGGTTCTCCTCTCACTTCCACCTTGCCTCAAGTCCTCTGAAAACACCTTGCAAAGTAGAAGCCGAAGCAGCTCGCGCCAGTTATTTGGATCTCTTCAGTATATTTCTTGTCTTTTTCCCCATCAAATTCTCTGCCTTTGGTTTTTTCGATTTTTTGTTTATTTTGTGTTTTTTTTTGGATTATCGATGCTCTTACGGGTTTTTTGCTACAAGGTGTTCTTACGTTTTGCGTTAACTGAGGTGTATCGAAACCATATGTTATTCATTAAATAGAAAAAAAAAATGTAGTTCCTTTTAGCTACTGAATTTGGTTTGTCTGTATTTTGTGGACTTGATAACATGTCAAGTCTTCTGCCTCATGTTTCTTGACTTGGTTGAATTAGCCACCATTTGATTCGAACTGGAATTGTTTCATTTCTTTTAGCTTGTTTCAGTCATGAGTTAAACGATGCAATTATGCAATTCCTTTAATGTTACGGGGAATCTGTCAATTATATATATTGCTAGTTTTTTTGCCCCTGAAAGCATAGGTAACTATTTATATTGATTATGTCCACTTCAGTTTACTTGCTGATGGCCATATATGAATATTGCTTTATGTTTCTATGAGGTCATCCTGATTGCTCATCTAATAATTGATTTCAAATTGACCTTTAGTGGCAAATAAGCAGCTTCTCAATCTAGTCCTACATTGAAAAACTTGTGTGACTCCAAAGATCTTTTTCTATATAATTGAAAATCTTGAATAACTATGTTGTTTGGATGGCAAGACATAGCTGCAGATATTTGGGATAGTATGCAAAACAGCTGCTGCTCGATGAGTTTGGAAAAATAACCTCATTCCGTCCACTTATTAGTGGTAGTTTTTTTTTTGCTAATCATCATAATATTACTGGTGGTGGTATTTGTTAATAATCTATTAATAACCTATAAACCATTT
The DNA here is from genome assembly GCA_039654745.1 of Houttuynia cordata. Classification (NCBI taxonomy): domain Eukaryota; kingdom Viridiplantae; phylum Streptophyta; class Magnoliopsida; order Piperales; family Saururaceae; genus Houttuynia; species Houttuynia cordata. The sequence goes on from CM077504.1 coordinate 28,971,807, forward strand.
GATCCTCAGTATATGCTTGCGAGGAGAATTAGTGAGGGGTTGAAATGTTAAAAGTTTTTTTTTCAGTATTAGATTTTTGGCCTGAAAGAAAAATCTCTAGTTGCAGAGAGAGGGGGGTAAAGGCAGAAATAAAGAGGTAATAATACGAAATTTTGGGTTTATTGCTATTGCAAAAGATCTAAAAGCATTCTTATAAATGATATAACAAACTCAAAATGTTAGGAATTTATTTTCCGAGTCTGAAGTGGCACAAGTTGGTGATTAGGAATAGTTACTAGGACAAAGAGTGCCATACTGAATTCAGACGTTTAGAAGCTAGAACTGCAATTTGACAAGACTGATCGAGGAATTATTGCATACTGTGACTAGCTACAAAACCTGATTCTACGATATGGTGCTGCCTTTATTTTTCGATTAACTGGTTTTTCTTTTGTTCGTCTTAGTCAACCAACTATGTTTTCATTATTTAGTATGAAGAATAACAATTTGTTGAATATTGCTTTCGCAGGTGAAAAAACGTGAACTTATCTACAATATTTAGCAAGACCATGCAATTGTACCACCATCCATACTCGCTTGACAGCCAGAAGGTACGGATTACCTTAGAAGAAAAGGTGATAGATTATACTTCATTCCATGTCAATCCTCTAACTGGAAAGAATATGGATGCATCCTTCTTTAGAGTGAATCCTTCTGCAAAGATTCCTGTTTTTCAAAATGGTGGTCATAGACTGTTTGAAACAATTGACATAATCCTGTAAGTATGGCATCTACTATAAACAAAGGGTACTGTATCATCTTTTTGCAACTTAAATGACTGAAACTGCCTTTTTAGTTGGTACTGAGTAATATTTGGAATTTGAATAAACTATTGTTAGGTATATAGACCGCATTTCAATGCTTTCAACTGGAGTTGAAAACACTAGGGAGATTAGTCAAGATGTGTTACAATGGATGCAGAAGATTCAGGGATGGGATCCCACTCTTTTCACACTCTCTCACCTACCCCACAAATATCGTCTTTTCGTATCCAAATTTTTAAGGCGGGTTATCATTGCCCGAATGGCCGAGGCTCCGGACATGGCTAGTTCATATCACATCAAGCTCCGGGAAGCTTATCAACTTGAAGAGAAATTGAAGGACTTGAAACAAGTAGCTCTGAGTGAAGAGCAACTGCTCAATCTTCTTGACCGTGTTGAGGATAAACTCAAAGACTCTCAGTATTTAAGTGGAGACGATTTTGGTTTGGTAGATTATGTGTTTGTTCCAGTTTTAGCTCGAATCACACTTTTAAATTTGGAAGAAAGGTACATTGACAGCCGGCCAAAAGTAGCCCACTACTGGAAGGCGGTTCAGCTAAGACCCAGTTATAAAGCTGTAATAGGCAAGTATTTTTCTGGTTGGAGAAAGTATAAGACTCTCTTCAAAACATTTTGTTTCGTTGGAGTGAGAGCACTGCTTAGAAGGTATTAGGAATGACCCTTATCTCTTAAGTGCTTGCGTTTGTTTCTTCATGTCTAGCGAGGTTTTTTTAGCCGAAGGTGCTTGGTGCAATTGCCAAGTTGTAGGAGTGTTTTTCTTGTAGAAAAGGCACAAGATTGCTGGAAATATATTGTGGATATAAAATACTTTCAGAAGGTCGGAGTCTACTCTGAAGGTGTACAGCTTACGGGTATAAAAATGCTGCAATATGACCAGCAGCAGTTGTGAAGAATTTCGAAAAACACTGGACGGATTTTCTTAATGAATAATAGGGTAGCACAATTGGAATAAGGGAAGAGCTCATTACTCCTTGTTTTTGCAATGGAGTTCTGTAAAAAATAAAAAGTTGTGTGCCGTGTCGAAATTGTTGACTTGGGGCTTTCAGGTGAGCTGTGTATCATTCTTACATTATTATTTTTTTATGTTTCCAATGGAGTTACAGTAAATCTGATGTGATTTTAAAGTGATATGTATATTAATCTCAACTGATATGTTAATATTATTGAGGATTCAAATGCATTTGTTAAAGTTTGGGTTGTATTTGTAAGTCTTACATAATCTCAACTGATATGTTAAGGAAATGCACAAAAAAAAGCCGTTTCTCAAAATGAACACTGGAAGCCAAAATAATGCAGTTCATCTAGCCTGACCAATTGTCATTACCAGCATCACATTACCACTTGCTACATCAATAGATTAGAAAGAGCTGAATAAAAAGAGAAATTATAATTTTATCTAAGAATCCTGGATCTCCCCTCCACTTGTCCCTGGTCCTGCTTTGTGGTCACAAATTATTGGTCAGGCTAGACGATCTGAAAATAATGCTGGTATTATGAGAAGCGTTCTCATATTTTATTCCGGAACTCATTGGAGAATGTATGTGAAACTCATATACATCTCAAGACATATTTATGGATTATTATGAAGTTGACTGGAAATACCTTTCTAAAATTCTTCGACATTGCTCTTTGCTAAAGTTTCACGCCTTCTTTAGTGAAAGGACACAGATTAATTACATCCAAACGGGGATGAATGCTTTATTAGATTCACAAAAGAAAATTACTCCCTTTATTCCATATTTATAGTCCTATGTGGTTTTTTCAAAATGAGCTAAAATCAGTTCATTTTCAAAAACTAAATATGGCTATCAATAAGGAATGGAGGGAGTATCTAGTGACCCTGTGTATCAGCACAAGATCAAAATTCAACCATACGCTCATTTACATCTGATTGTCATACTAACCGAATGCAAGCCGGAACTCTGGCACCTATAGTCTAGAATTATGCTTGAGGGGGCATTACGTGTAGGCTTGTACGCAATCATACGTCTGTCCCTTCTGATTAATTTTGTTGAAAAAAAAGATCAAACCATAGTATAGGGCTTATTTAAAAACTCAGTTTCTTTTTTTGAAACAGTGCAAGAAAAACAATACAAAAAAGGAACATTCTATATACTCCAACTGGGAGTTAACATGTTTATTTTTTTTTCTGCTAAAAGGAAAATTAATTGAAGTACAAAGAAGTTACACCTAAATAATCCTTCTTGAGCACATTAAGCTAAAAAGGGGAAGCGTTACTAGACCAGCAGCATACCCCACCACCAACACCACACAAAAAAATAGGGACGGAGTTACAATTAAATCGACAAATCTATTTTCTTCTCTGTACACATGCTGAAGGAAGATAGATAAGAACCCGTATGATCTGTCTTATGAGGAGTGAACATGTTGAAACCAATTTGGTTTAACCAAATTGGGATTAGACAGGAACCAAGTTGGTTTTGGATGTTATACCTTGCCATTTGGGGGAGAAAATAGCTGCAGAGGTGTGCGATAGGATTCCCGCCTTAACAACAGAGATGTGTTATTCAAGAACTAACTCAGCTACCTCCTTGAACAGAACCAATCACTTGTTCAACCCATATACGAAACTCACTGATCATAGAATTGAAATAAAGGTGGAGATCTTGGAGAAAAACAACAAGGTCCTATGTTATGTAGGAGAATTCAGGTCACTTGAACTAGCTAAACATCAAGTATCGAATATATGATTACAGCTATTGTACACATAGGTATTGCATTAATACAATGCAATTGTGACAAAAGTCCTTTTGTTAAGACGCTGAGTACGGATAATTACCAGTATTACAATTCAAACAACCTCCATACGGCACTGTCAAACAGCAAAAGTGAGTACAAAGAGTAAATAACTTATGATTTGAACACCGCAGGAAGATGATAACCTGAAAAATCAGTTTTAACAAGTACTAACTCGATTTTTACTCCATCTACAATCTGAAATATCGTAAATTCAAGTTGAGCATGCACTCATCTGAACAGAACTACATACACAAGTTGCTGTCTGCCTGGGTTAAATATTGAAGAGAGCATGCACCAGAGAAACAACAGGCCATGACATGGTTTGCCTTGAATATAAAGGCTTTATTCAGTATATAAATAACCATAGTATGAAATTACAGTATTGATGACAACGCTGATAATGGATACACAGCAAAAAAGAAAAAAGAAGACTCAGGTATTGCTCACCACATTAATGGAGGGCCTAATTACCCATGATAAAAAAAATGACTCGCAAACATGCCACAAAGTCCAACTCAAACGTGAGAAGTACAGGGATTCATTTACCCTAAAGATGGATGCATCTGTATATCATAGGATCATCCACAGCCAAATTTTACAGGCATATGCCAAGAAGCAACCATTAGCCTTCCCAGTGAATAGTGCACAAGAATTTCTTTCATGGTAGTTGCAGAACTCTAGAACTTGTGACTTTGTGCACTATGATGGCCAAATCATCATCACCAAGTAACTCCATGAATGCAGCCACACGTTGCTGAGTTAGGAAGGCCAGGATGCTAAACGATAGCGTATAAGTTAGCCTGAAACTCTGTCAAACTCCCCTGTGCTTATGCTGTACGTTCCATGCCTCTGAGAAAGCATGGTAAAAAAAGCTACAAACTGTAAGACTAAGCTTCTGAAAATACATCAAAGATTTTCAAACCACGAGGAAAAGACATTACCGTGCACCTAGTTAGCTCAGTGAATAATAGGAAAAACAATCTAACTCTTTTGCTGCCATTTATTTTCATCTAATTTATCTCAAACTTGAACAGTTAAATTATCGAAATTTGAAGCACTATAACCAATTACAATTATCAATTTCGACAAAACCAGGCTAAATTCGGGGCAAATGTGGCATTGAATTCCACTAACTCTAAAAGGACTTACCTCCGCAATGACAGAGGGTTCGTAGCACTTGAGATGTTCGCAAAAACATTCGAGTATGACTTTGTCAAATACGCAAAATTGGCAACAGGAGGCAGAGCAGAAACTTTTTCACCCTTCTTCAGCATCTCCTCAAGGTTCAGTCTCTGCAACGCCAACACAGATCTCGACTCCTTCCAGACGAAAACAAGAAGACCACTCTGAGTCACAAACAAGGACCCTGGCTTCGAACCCGGATATCTAAAGCCATACCCATTCGCAATCCCCTCTCCATTGTAAGCACATGCGATCTCCACACGCGAGCTACCCTGATCACCATCCATAAAGAATGGAAATTGATCCCAACAAGGATCATCAAGCTTCACAATGAACATGGCTGATCCATTCGGATGAAGAACATAATGTGTCCCTTCCAAAATCTTAGTCCCAATCAAAATCCTCTGTCCCTCACACTCTTCGTACGAAAGCAAGACGAAGAACAAGGCCTTGCCGGGCTTATCCTCCGATGACCGCCCAGGCGGCCACCCAAAAGTACCACCCCAAAGTCCAGCATACTCCCTGCCGGAATCCGCCGCCTGTAACGGCAATTTATACAGCGCAAACTTGTTGTCGTGTATGTTAGGCCATGCCCTGTATGTGGTTAATTTGATCCTGGAGGCCCTTAAGCTCAATCCCACTGTGTTGCTCAGCTTAAGAAACTCACTGAGCTGAGCATGCTTACTCTCACTAGTTGTGGAGCAACCATTCTTAACAAATAACATGCTGCTACCATTGTTACTATTCTTACCATTCTTCCAGGCTTTTCCGATTATTTGCTTGAGATATCTACCCAAGCTTCCCTTCCGCCGACTCGAGGATTTGTCATTCTCGTTCACATTCTCTTCCACAGGAGGAAGTGCCCTTTTGGGGCAAGGGGCATCCAGGCTGGCTGCAATCGCGTCAATCCGGGCAGGCCGGCGCTTACCGTGGAGGCCCAAGAGAGCCAATCTGCGATCCGCCGGCAGCCCAATTGTGTCCTCCTCCCTCCATTTCTCTCCCTGACGAAACAGGGGGCTGGTGGCAAGGTGATCGGGGGGCTTGATCCGAACCTGGTCTGCGACGAGCTCCAGCAGCCTCCGACGGTCGCCGAAGGCTAGCCGGCCGAAGGAAACGCTGTCCTCCGATAGGACCCTCCCACCGGTTACCACGGCGGAGGAGCGCGTGATGTTGGTATCGGACCGGAGGATCGCCCGAGTGGACGGGCGGGAGACGACGACCTGGCTCTTGCTGTGCAGCAGGCGGGGTCGATCATCCGGCAGCGAGGGCCCGACGACCTCGAGGAGGAGGACGTTGGAGTCGGGGTCGACGGGGCCGAGGGAGCCCGGGTAGAGGAAGTCGGCGTCGGCCTGGCGGCCGTGGAGGAAGAAGAGAGCGGAACCGTCGGGGCGGGCGAGGATCTCGAAGACGGGGGCCCAGAGGAGAGGGCCGGAGTCGAGGGAAGACGCGGCGGAGGAGAGCTCCTGGGGGATGACGCGGCAGGCGACGAGGGAGGCGAAGCCGAGGAGGGCGAAGACGACGTTGCCGAGCTCGGGGTTCTGGTGGACCCAGAGGCCGAGAAGCGGCCGCGCGAGGAGGAGGAAGCGGGCGAGGCACTTGTAGGAGGAGAAGGCGGAGCGCCAGGCGAGGAGGCGGCGAGGCGGGGACAAAAGGCGGAGGCGCTCGCACTGGGGGAGCCAGAGTTTGTCGGAGGCGGCGAAGGAGCGGAGGGAGCGGCAGGTGAGGCCGAGGTTGCACAGGTCGGCGGGGGCAAGCCCACGGGAGATGAGGGCGAGGACGTCATCGGGGAGCCGGGCCAACCACCCCGACGACCCCCCATCCGTCGCTGCAGCCTCCACCATTAGCGACGCCCGCGCAATTCGCAAGCTTTGGATGGATGGAGGATCAATCAATCAATAATAGAAGGCCCTGCCTAACAGTACAGTAGTCCTAGGGAGAGATTGAGATTAATTATTGTTGACTATACAAACAGTGGATCTGAGCCTCTGGTTTGAATTCTTGTAAAGAAAATAAGAATGGGACCAAAGTAGAGAAGCGTGAATTAAATGAATTGGAATGGTGGGAGAAAGAAAGGGGAAGTTATTGTATTTTATTGGCCGACATTGACGACTGATGACGGAGAGTGGATGGTGGTGGGGGGAAGCAAAGGGAGTCAAGCTTGCTCAAGTAAAGCAGACAGCGACAGAGACAGAGAGAGAGAGAGAGAAGAAAGAGGAGGATTCGTTGGAGTGGGGAGGAGAGCCAAGGAAGGAGCGGTGGAGTTGGTGGAAGATGAGTGAGGGTAACCGTCTCGTGGTCTCAGGCGAAATCCTGGGTGGGGGTGGGCTATGGGCAAATGAGAGACCGCAGACGACGCGTGGATGGGTAGATTCCACACTTTTTCTTTACGTGGGATAGGAGAGAGGATTACAAATTCAGTGCCCCTAGGGCCTAGAGTCTAGCACCAATGATTTCCAATACTCCTGCAAACGAAAGATCCACGTGAGAATGCGGAATTTTTAGTGTTGTTAAAACCTTTTGGTCTTCTGAGGTGGGGTTAGGCTGGTTACAAAATAATTTAAACATATACTTTAAAATGTTGAATTTATGTGGAAATGATTTGGTAGCAAAGACTCCCAACTGCCGGAGTACAAACTACAGCTGTAGCGCACCGACCATATTTTAAGCTGATGATACCCATTTTGTCAACAAAATAAAGGACTGATCCTTCCTTGGGAGACGTGATCAGCTGGTGAAGCTTAAGCGGCAAAGTCTCATGATAATTTTAGAATCCTTCGGATCGATCGACTGCGCACACATTAGCACACGGGCCTAATATTAAAGCGTAGATGCATGAGCTAATGTGGTTGCGCCGGCTAATTAAGGGGCCGTTTCATCCATTTTTTTGGGATAATCCACTAACTAGCAGTTGGTTAATGGATTATCCCAAAAATCCTAACGACTTTGGATTTTTTTCAGTCGGATGGTTCTGATTTTTTACGCTCCAAATGGCCCCAAAACATTACTAGCTGATTACCAACCGAATTCGTAGAAGTCATGTATAGGGCTGTTCGCGGTCGGCCGCGTCCGAGGTATTTGTGGCCATGTCTGCGCCGAGATGAGTTGTCCGTAGATTTCGGTGACGGACACGGCCAAGGGACCTCGGACAGTTGTCTGTCTGTCCGAGGTCCGAGGAGGAGGAGGGGCGGCGGCCGGCGGGGTGGAGGAGGAGGGTGGCGGAGTGGGGGGAGGAGGGGGGCGGAGTGGGGGGAGGAGGGGGGCGGCCGCGGAGAGGAGGCGCCGCGGCGGGGTGGAGGGGAGGACGGAGGGCCGCCCTCGGGTCATCGACGCAGTTACGGAGGAGGAGGGGCAACGACCACGTCGATGACCACCGGCGACGGATAAAAAAAAAATTTATTTTTTACCTGTCTTCCGATGCGCTGTGGCTTCTGGCCGTCGCCCAAGTCTCGCGCTAAAGGAGGGGTGGCGGCGGGGGTGGAGGAGGAGGAGTAGAGGGGCGGCGGGCAGAGAGGGAGGGGAGGGGAGGGGAGGGCCGTGTCTGGACACGGACACAGACATGGCCAAATGGGTGGTGGACAGATTTTAACAGACACGGACGATTGTCCGTGTCCATATCTGCCTACGAACAGGCCTAGCCTCAATTGCGATGATTCCACTATAAATATCATTTTTCACTTTTTTCATGTACCTCGTCTTTATGTTAGCGGTTTTTTTGGCAACTTTATGTTAGAGGTGATAAGAAGAATCTCTCATGAGAACTAGGACCATATTCTTCTATAAATTCAAACTTAGGGGCCGTTTGGGGCATGATTATAAGCAAATATCCACAATGGATTTTTGGGATCCACTGTAGTATCCATGTTCTTTTTCTTATCCTTCAGCTGGATAGGAAAAAAATATGAATACTACAGTGTAGCAAAACATCCACCGTAAATGTTTTGTTTTTAATCACGCCCCAAACGGCTCTTTAATCATAACGTAAAAGGAGTTCGTAGTTGTTTTCCCATTCCATTGCCTAATACCAATAAAAAAAAGAGTATGATAAATGGTGGTGTATATAGTTTCCTTAACATCAACACTTCTGTTAATCCTCAGACAAAAAGGTACTTATCAAGTTTGACAGTATAATATCTGTGTTTAAGCTCTTCTGAACGGACGCTTTTACCCTTCATTATATGGACCTCCACGTATCATCAGGAACTTGGCAAATGACCTAGTGGGTTTAGCCTAATGATCAAGGAAAAATTCTTCTATATCCATACCCTCATATATTTTACTAGGGTAACCAAACTGAAATTCTGATGTAACCCAATTTCAGCTACGTCAATAACCAGACTACTAAAAATGAATGATCCTAATGGTTCTGGCTGTTTCTCTTTGTACTTCTCTTCAGAATTTTTGAGTTCCTTCCCTTGGTGCTTCACCTTGATACTTAGATGAATGATCTTGAATTTGTCAGGAGTCAAAGTTCGTTTTTCTTTTCTCATAAGAGCTTCTCTCCACTTCTATTCGTTTCTTCTTTTCCTGCAACTACACTTCCTTTTATCCATTTTAGCTTAGGACTCTCTCTTGCTGAATGATCACTACTCCCGGAAGAAGTTTTGCTGGGCAATGGAAGGTGTTGTTGATCTGTTCCTGCTGCATCTGAGATTGATTTGTCGGGTGAAGTGAAAGCCAAACAAGAAGAACCCTGCATGGCTCGTGTTTGAGCATTTTCTCCACTCACAGCTGCTTCCGTGTTGATGGCGAAATTTTCTTCTCCTTGATCCCAGAATCCTAAAAGAGAAAAGCCTACATTTCTCAAGATGCAGAATAGCAATGACCACAATATTACAGGCAGCTGATTTTACATATAAAAGATGCCATTTCCTCTGTTATTTGATAAAAAGGTCTGCATGAAGTGGTACATGGAATAGATGCTTTCCCTGTCTTTTGTATGGGACTAAAATCATCACATTCAAACAACTATCAGTCAAATCCAGCTCTTACTCTAGAGCAAGCGATAAACTCGGAGTTGATCAATCAAAACTGGAGATGTTCACAGAATTATGCCATTCTTTATATGCAGAGATATTAATAAAAAAAATGGCCAGCAAGTTAAAAAAGCCTCACGTTAAACAATGTATAAATACCTTGTGTTGCAAGTCGAATCATTTCTTTCGTTCTCTTGCCCTGTTAATACCACGTTTGACCCACATACTATCCATATTGCTCCATCTGGCCACAGTTCGGCAAGCTGAAAATACAAATATGAACAATCGGTCACTGCTTAAAAAACGTGATCATAAAGCATCTAAAACAAGCTATTTACAATTTGAATAGCTTAGACAAAAAACCGTGCAGATATCTGTCTATTTTATTGAACTGTCACTATTTTTGCTTCTTATGCTCAAATTTTATTGGATGCCTCATGTTCATACATAAGCATTACTGTGCTAGTATATGTTTACATAAATATTCGTGCAACAAGTTGATACAAAACCTCAGCGAAGGTTCTGCGCCTTGCCCACTATCTTTGAATCCGTGACACAATAACAATGGACCAGATTCCAGTTACGGAAATAACAAATATAAGGGAAAGATTTACATGACAGTGGAGCCACCTGCTTGTTGCTCTACATTGGTAGGTCAGTTGTCAACTTGTTTTGATAGTTCTTCTTGGGGCTTCTTCTTCTTCAATGCAAGCGAGGCCCTGTCTTTCTCCTTCTCTCAAATCAAGTCTCTAGCAGCTTGCGTCTCAGATTCAATCGCTTTATAGGATCAATTCAAATGAATTTGGAATTTACAAATTTCGTCATGAATACAAAATATTCCTATATTCCAAGGTTTTACGGCAAAGAAGAGGCAATAAAGATATGGCCCCGGATTTACTGTTCCAGTGATTAAATATCTGATTAATCCTTCCTAGGTAGGCTAGGCATGATAGCCTTTAGAATACCCTCCTACCTGATGATATTTTGCTGAAAGATGATAAAATTTAGTGCAATGACTCTATTGCCATTAAATAGCAGCAGCACAATACTGTTGTAATCAGTTGTAATCAGTCTAGGAAGATGAAGAGTCAGTCTCGGAAGATGAAGAGTCAGTCTAGGAATATGAAAGGTCAGGAATGTTGTAATCAGTTGTAATCAGTCTTGGAAGACGCGCCTCTCCTTCCTTATAAGGAGGACGTCTTCCTCCTTTTGGGTACGCAATATTGAATCTAGTTTTCTTTATTATCTTTTCTTCTTCTTCTTCTTTTCTCCCTTTTTCACCATGGCGTTTGATTTTGTTCGTGTTCCATACGGGAACACAACATTGGTATCGGAGCAGTTCGATCTGCGGGCTGATGCTGATGTCGTTCCGATGGCGCTTGAGCAGACGTCGTGCAATCACCGAACACGTCGTGCAGCCGTGCACCGTGCTGTCACCGCCGTGCAATCGTCAGCCAGGTCGCCGACGGTTCCACCGTCACCGACGCCGTTGTTGAACCCCGCCGCCGACACCGGGTATTCTGCTTCAGCCACCACCGGCTCTAATCCCGACCAAACCTATGGAGATCAGCATTCACCCTCCTCTGATCGATGGAATGGATCACGGGCAGCGAGGTGGACAGACCCCGCCGGTGCCGCCCCGCCGACCACGGTCATGCATCCCACCGGCCATGCGTCGCGCAAAGCTTCCAGCTTTGCCACCTTCCAGGCCACTTCCAGACCCCGACAGACCACGATTTCTTCTCTTAAACCGATGGCCAGCTCCGCCCCGTGGAGCCAACCATCACCTGCGGCGATCTCAGCCACGACTCCCGCGACCACGCTCCCAACGAGGGGGGCCAGCCCTGTCCGACAGAAGTCGTCTCAGATGCCAGGGACAGCGGGTGCTGACTACCACATATCCTTATCCTCCCCTGGCCGCCAGATGCTCGATGAAATGCCTAAGTGGCAAACAACACCTCCATTGTCAGTTGTCCGCCAAGTGTTTGACGAAATGCCTGAGTGGCGAACGGATGGTTTTTCTCCTGCTCCTTTGGCTGCAGTCTCCGATTATACACAACAGGTTTGCAACTTTTTTGTGGATCAGTATTACTATATGCTTTATACCAAACCGGAAGTAGTTTTCAAGTTCTACCATGATTCAAGCTGGCTCAGCCGACCTACGGCCAACGATACTATGCGTTCCGTCACAACTCTACAAGGGATAGCTGAGCAAATTCGGTTTTTCCACCATGAATGTATGAGCACCGAAACAAAAGTCGAAGAGGTTCAGGAGTTACCCGAGGGTGGAATCCGTATTCAGGTGACGGGAGTTCTCGTTAGCTATGACTATTCGACAAGAAACTTTGCTCAGTCCTTTGTGCTCGCCCCACAAGTGGGTGGTGGCTACTTTGTTTCCCGCGATATGCTCTACTATGTGGAGGTGCCTGACCTCGTGACAGCAACGTCAGTATCGGATACTCCTTCCTTGGTCGCTGATCTTGACACGGAGGGCGAATTACCGAATCATGAAGAGATAATTGACGGGTTGCCAGACGAAAGTGTCCATGACGATCCCGTGGCCAGTACTGACCTTGTCCCTGATGAGAGCTCGCCTGTTCATATCCTTGAGATTGCTGAATCAAACCATGATGACAGCAGTTGCTTGCCTCTCTGCCCTGAAAATGAGTCAACACCGGGAGGTGCAGTGAATAATGGCTCAGTTGGGAATGTTGACAGCTTGTCTAACCCCACTTCGGATGTAGTTGCTCCGAATGTTGACAGCTTGTCCCTCCGCTCCTCCCCTCGCACAGCCGCTGCCGCCACCATCGCCTTCCCCCACCCACAGCCGCTGCCGCCACCATCGATCTTCTTGCTGACGCCGCCGCAGCCGGTCCCGTCACCGTCAAAGGCGTCCAGATCTACAACCGGCCCATCTACCTTGACATGCAGGCCACCACCCCGTTCGATAGGGTGCTCCTTTATGACCTCCGTTCCGTCAAACAAGGCCGGGGCATCCTCCTCGCCGACGACCCGACGGAGATGGCAGCACCGGCCATCGACCCATCCGCTGCCTCCAAGCGCCCCTACAAGGCTTTCCCTGTCTCCAGCCCCTCCACGACTCCTCCAAGCCATCCATCGTCCTCTGGCCCGCCGCTGCGGTGTCCCAGCCATGCATCCCTCCCCATTGGTGGTTACACTCTCTATTGGTGGTGCTGGCGGCGCAAAGGTGAAGTTTTTGGCGGCCAGGATTGGGGGCGGAAAGGCATTCGGCAAGGGCGGAGCGAAGCGCCACCGGGGGGTGCTCCGGGGCAACGCCCAGGGCATCACCAAGCCCGCCTTCCACCGTCTGGTCCGCCGTGGAGGCAACAAGCGCCTATCTGGGCTCCTCTACGAGGAAATCCATGGGATGCTCAAGCTCTTCTCCAAGAACGTGATCAGAGACGCCGCCACAGTCCTCGTCGGCGGCCGCCGCAACTTGCTTCCGTCCTGCTTCCGGGCACTCTCCGTCACCCCCGCCGGAAAGCCCGACAAGGATGACATCCGCCTCGCCATTCCCAGCAACGACCGCCATCACCTCCATCACCGACATTTCTCCGCCTCTGCCTCCGACGACCGTTTCGCCGCCTCCGCGGCCACGCTCCGTGTCGCCCACCTCGGCTTCCGCCGCAGCCTTTGCCACCACACTCACGACCCATCCAGGTGCCTCCTCGCCGCCGGTTGCCACATGGCCCCTGCCGCCGCCAAGGGTTCTTTCTCCTCTTTCGCCGTTAGCTCCTCCGCTGCCAGCCATGGACGCTCCTCCACGGCCACCATGATCCTCGCCAACGCGGAGGTCAACCAGGCGGAGGACTCGGTGGACATCCATGTCCTCCCCGTCATGCAGATTGGCTGCGAGGGGGTCCTCCACAAAAGCTACGTGACTTCCATGCGCAATCCAACGGCCCAGATCATCTATGGCGGGACCGCCATTGGGAGACACTGGGGTTTGGGCATTGCTCTGTTCTCCTCTCGTGGACCGAGTGTGAACAACCCGTCCATCCTGAAGCCCGACGTGATCGGCCTCGGCGTGAGCATCCTGGCGGTCTGGCCCAGCAACCTTGGGCCCTGTGGGCTTGCAGAAGATACTAGGAGGGTTGGTTTTACTGTGCTGTCTGGGACATCGAGATGCTCCCCGCACGTGAGCAGCATCTCGGTCCTAATACGCGAGGCCCATTCGACGTGGCACCCAAGGTTTGACAACAATTGCATGCTGCCTCCAGTCCCTCAACAATCGCACGACATCCTCGAGACGAGCCGATCCAAGTGCTACCACCCCATCGGTGTCGACCATCTCAGCTTCCACCGTGCCTGCCACGACTACCGCCTCCGACACACCACCGCCGCCCAGAACACTACCTTCCATGCCACTGTTGGAATATTGGATTCTGTCAAGTTCATTTTCTCCGACGGCGCCACTGCCCTCCAAGAGCGCCGCATCCCTCATCCCACCGAGAGCCCGACCGGTGGCGTCTCGTCCAAGGGATTCCTCCTCTTCTGCATGCTTGAGTATGCCATCGCTGTGGCTGCGTCTACCGAGATGATCGCCGACGGTTCCCACATCCTTTCTTGGTCGCCTTGAGGACAAGGCTGCAGCGGAGCGTGGTGGAATGTTGTAATCAGTTATAATCAGTCTAGGAAGATGAAGAGTCAGTCTCGGAAGATGAAGAGTCAGTCTAGGAATATGAAAGGTCAGGAATGTTGTAATCAGTCTAGGAAGATGAAGAGTCAGTCTAAGAATATGAAAAGTCACATCTTGTAATCAGTCTTGGAAGACGCGCCTCTCCTTCCTTATAAGGAGGACGTCTTCCTCCTTTTGGGTATGCAATATTGAATCTAGTTTTCTTTATTATCTTTTCTTCTTCTTCTTCTTTTCTCCCTTTTTCACCATGGCGTTTGATTTTGTTCGTGTTCCATACAGGAACACAACAAATACCTCCACTCAAAACAGATTTTTTGACCAAAACAAACACTCACCATCATTAAAAAGGAACACAACTACTACTTCCAACTTGCAATTCATGCCCGCCAAAGTAAATAAAACTCAGAAAGATGGTATTGAAGATAATTCTTAAAAAAGAAAAGCTCTGTTCCAATAAACAAATGCTCACAAAGTTGTCAAGTGATGAAATCATAAATACACACGTTATGTACAGCACAATTCTACATCTCCATGGAAAGGGGACGAGTCCATATCTGCACAATTACTGCGACAACATGTTCCATAGCTCTTGCACCAAGACAGCCAGCTCAGCTTCCATTAATCCGAAGAGGAGGGTCTAATCGGTGTTAAATCTGAAAGTGGTGAACACAACCTTGACAGGAAAGGATAAGATTTTATTGCCCCTGCTATTGTGCAAAGGTCTCTATGGTACTTGCAGCATTCCCAAAGGGATGTGTGTAATCGCAAGCAGTGTCTATCAAAATGAAACGGGGCAAACCTTTTCTGTTGGTGAAACTGAAAGTGATGAAGACAATCTTGACAAAATAAGGCGCGCCACATTTTCTGCTGCTACTGTACTCGTCTCTATGGTACTTGCTGCGTTTTCAAATGTGTTTATGTAATACAAGTGGTGCCCATCCAATGAAAACGGTGCAAAACTTTCAGGAGCTTCATAGTGTGGGTATGCAGCCCAGTTGATTCTAATAGTTTCCTTCTTTGCTCTGTCTCAAGAGTAATTTCATAAGCATGTCAAATTTAATTGATAAAATGGTCTTTTTTTTATCATCCAAACTATGAATTAGTACCAACTTTTCCATACTGTAGCAAGGACAATAAAGTTCACCTGAATAGTCGATCCAGAAGTTCCTCTGTTATGACACTACGTGAAAATACTTTGTAAGCAATATCTTCTTTGCCATATTTCTTCTGAACACCTATGCTTGAGAAAGGAACATCTGCAGATTCAATTGTACCCACGAGGTCCGGAATTTCTGAAACAGAATTTAGACCAAAGTACTCCTGCATAAATGAAAAACTTTTAAACACTCAAAAGACTAAGAAAATACATTTGTGTAATTACAGTGTACATTATAATAGAAAAATGTGTAATTGTAATGCCATCATGTTATGTAACTCTACAAAAAAAAAAAAACAATATCCCATTAATGTATAGGATGTCACAAGGATGCAGGCTGTTTGTTATCAGTGAGGCATTTCATCAAATAGCTAGCAGATTCGTCTATTTTCTTATTAAGGGTATTTTAGTAAAAGACAGTAAGTTGGTTAAATCAGTCAGTACTGTGAGAACCAGAAAGGGGTAGAAAGGACATTTACTTCTAGAATAGTAGTATAAATAGGAGTCAAGTCTGTTAGAGCAATTCAGTTGATTGTAATTTGAATTTTGAAATTTAAATTTGTACTCTGCTCATGGATTTGGGCTTCTGAACTGTGGATTTAGTTCATCTTTTTTCTGTAATTCCACTGTGGATTCAGAGGCAGCTTGTGGATTCAGGCAATACAATCATTTATTTTCCCAATTTAGCATTCAAATTCTGTTCTTCTTCATCTAGCTTCATCATACAATCTCCTTGGTATCACTCCCAATACTACTAAATTTGAATAGCATCTAAGAAGCCAAAGCTACTGGATTGAAATGGCTCTTAAAAGGTCTCGCACGTCCTAAAATCAGACTTCTATCCCAAACCACATAATCGGAGAAATGGAGTCCTTAATCCAACAATATACTCACAGGATTCAGTAAGCCCCTGACAAATGTTGCATGAGTATGTTGTAGCTTCCTTTTAGGAATGGAAACTGGAGGGGAAAACCTGATGTTTAACTCATCTAGGGGCGTGGCTACCACGGCGATATTGCAATTGTACGAATTTCCTTTGGTCGAGTTGAGCTCATAATGGCCTCCAACATAAAAGATAGACATTATCTCCTCCTCCAGATGCAACAAAGCATTGGATTGGTTTATCAAACCAGCAGCAAGCTGCCAGTTGCCTCCTTCAACAGACCACAATCCTGAATCTGATCCTGCTAACGAAACAGCACCAGCGAGCCCGCTCATTGTGACATTCTGACCATAGTTCACTCTTGTAATTACCTGCAAAAGAAATTATAACCATAAAAGAAGCAACGGCGATCAATTATGTTTCAAGTACAAAGAGGGTAGGCACTATACAGTCTATTCCATGCTGAAAGAAAGATCTATACTTCTCCAGAGCAATGACAACATGACAGTCATTAGAGCTTCTAGAGGATGAATTTAAGTTTAAAAACTGAAAATTTAAGTAGATTGGAACTCCATATCTTACAGTGACAAGCTCTGAAATAAGTTGCTGAGACAATCCCGCATCAGCTAATTCCTCCTGCAAAGTACGTTGGGTCATGGAATACAGACCAGCCCACCTCAGCATCTCCTCCACCGTCTCAAACGCCGGCCGAGAATCGGCATCCTTGTAATAGTTCATGAAACCATCCACCGCTCTCTATCCAAATTGAAATCATACCAAATTAAGACAAAATATCAACACAAAATTCCAGCCCATAGCAATTCAAGAATCAATTTTCACCCTTTTTCACTAACATTAACAAAACGCTCCATTCTAAGGAGCGAGAACCCGTAGCGCTTGAAGACGAGCAGCGAATTCAGTAAAGAAACAATCTTCTTCTTAAACTTCGAAGTGGAAGTCGAAGACATGGTCTTGAAGAGAAACCGGCTCCCATCCCAAATCCCAAGCGTCGACGCGTCGTCTCCTTCGCGTACTCTGCGCCGCAGATTGAGGAGACCGGCGAAGCCGAGAGCATGAAGGTTCTTAGGGTGGATCACGGAGCCGCCGGCCTCGAAGGTGTCTCCGGCGAGGGAGACGGTGGAGGTTCGTCCGCCGACGCGACCGGACTTCTCAAACAGATGGACAGTAGAGATGGAGCCGGTGGGGGCGTAGGTGCGGAGGAAGTGGGATAAAGAGGAGCCGCCGATTCCGGCGCCGACTATGCAGACGGTGCGTGGGGGGTCTGTGCAGAGCTCGGTCGCAAAAGAGGAGAAAAAGAATAAGGATAGGAGAGGGAGAAGAGAGAAGAGGCGTTGATCGGCCATGGATGAAGCTTGCGACTTGGGCGAGTCGTCCTCTGTTTGCTACCTTGCTTTGCTGACGAAACCGAGGGATCGACATTCAACACAGGGGAAGTAGGCGAACCAGTTATCATAATGGGCCTTTTGTCGACCAAACTTTAGTGGGCTGTAGCCTCCTGATGTGCCCATTTTGAGACATTTATTTATACTGCCACTTACGGTATTACCTTTGAGCTGTGCGGGGACGGAGCTTGACAACATTTGAAGATTAGTTAATAGAATTTCAACCCTCCACTTACCCCTCCACATTCAAGTTCATGGGGATCTATTGCTCTGTTTTTTAATTCTGGGTAAGTCATTTTTCAAATGCAGCCAAAGTTTTTTTGTTGGAAGGAGTAGCCAATGAAGCCTGTCTGTATTTTAAAAATTACGGATCCACATGCCTGAGTTTGCTCCCCCACGACCAAATACACGGGCGAGGGAGACAGGGAATTCTAGCTTTTTGCATGGGCCTTAGAGTTCAATAAATTTCACTCATTTCCTAATACGGACAGGCTTCACTGCACGGACGGAGAGAATATTTAATTATTTTTGTTGTAATTTTTTTAACAAACTACCGTTTATGTTAATGGAATTGATTTTTTTTTCTATTTACAAGGGATTAATTATAATTTTGATATGTGTGCGCAGTATGGGGTAACCAATTGTTTCGTTCCTTTTGAGCTTCCTAAATCCATGTGCAACATTAATGATTGGAAGCCAAGGCAATTCTTTTGGTGAAGATCGGACATTTATTACTGAAATTTCCGATTAGTTTTCATGATGCTTTTAGAATCACACTCACAAAACTCACATGGAAGCCACAGCCTGAAACCTGGGGTCCTTAGGAAGGAACTTCTGCTTGGCATACACATACATATAATCACCGAACACGAACTTTGGATAATCTGGGGCATCCGCTTGACAACTCTTCTGTACCAGCTCAGTTGCCGGTGCAATGGTGGCTTGAAGAGACGGATTGTAGAAGGAAGCAATGGACCGCCGGTTGCCATCCTTCATCGCCAGCACCCGGTGCCATGCGCTCTTGTATCGCCCATTGCTCACCACCTCGATCTGATCTCCCGTATTGATCACTATGGCATTGGCCACCGGCTGGACATCAATCCACTCGCCTTCCTTGAGGATCTGGAGACCACCAACTTGATCGTCTTGGAAGAGGAGGACTACTCCACCGGCGTCGGTGTGGGATCGGAGGCCGGCCACCATTTCCGGGTGAGGACATTGTGGGTAGTGACTCACTTTGGTGCCGAAGAATGGCTGGTGCAATTGCTCGTCTCCTCCGTTGCAGAAGGCACTTTTTATGTGCCCCTTAGCCAGGCCTAGGTTTTCGTCCATGATCTCCATCATCTTCTCGGCAAGCTTCTTCACTTCCCTCCTGAATTCCATCATGGTCTCCCTGTAACACGTTTCATGCATGATATGTCGTCAACAACTGTAATTATTGGAAAACGTTTTCTATAATTTTTGCACGTAGATATGTACGTGCATGCATGGGCATGCTAATAAAACATGTATAATGAGAAATGGCTTCAAGGTTGATGAAAGGTGGTGTAAAGGAAGATGAGATGATTGTTTACTTGAAGTGGGGGGGTTGGATGGGCCATTCGTTGTTGTCTAGAAGGGTGAAGACATCTTCCCAGTCGACGTTGTTGAGCTCTTCTTTGGTTTTGTTCCCCTCCAGCACATCATTCAGGAGGTGGACAGGCAGGGAATTCAAGAATCCTCCCTCCCTCATCTTGTAACACTCGGAGCTCACCTTCTTCACTCTTTCCAGGAGCTCCTTTGGGATCCCATGGTTCACCAGCTGCAGAGACACGATATTTGATAATATATATATATGATTGTCATATTACTAATTTGGAAGTAACTTGCTAGAGACATGTAACACGTTGATGAGATAAAGGGATGGCATTATGGCTTGGTGAAGGACCAGCTCAGTGAGAACTGAGAAGAGATATTTCACCTGAAAAAATCCCCACTCCTCGCACCCGTTGGCGATTTGAGCCATTGTTGCATCTCTTTCAGGGCCGTGGAGCTTGGAGAAGTCGATAACAGGAATTGTCATAATGGCAAACGAAATGGGAATCAAGTACAAGAAAGAAGTGGTTGGTATGATATTCAGAGTGATGTGAAGAAAACTTGGCGATGTTTATGTTTCTGCAAGGGATCATAGGTGGACTTACATAGGAGAAAACCATCTGGGATGTCAACGCCTTCAGAAATAAAGAAATTGGATTAGGGGCGGTGGCTCTGGGCGGCGTCACTTATCTATTTAACAAGCGCAAGGTCAACGGCTGGCAACCCACAACCGAAGCATCCGATTCAGGTTGATGTACATGCTAATCACTATGTTTATGAGAATTTATGGTTAATAGGTGTAAGGCAAATTAATTTACTAAATGGATTCCATGATAGTGCAGTACTAGTGAACTTTATCGAAGTGACAGTTCTCCTAAGTATCATTTCTTGTGGACAAATATTTTGTTTCTAGACTAGATGTGCTTAATTAGCAATCGTAGCAAGTGCATGATCAAAGTAATCTGTATAAAAAAACAAAAGTGCATCGTAATTACACTGTACAAGGTAATGCTCTAACGATAACTATGCCTCGTTCAATTAGTAAAAGAAACTGGACGTGATTATTTCGGAGAAATTAATTTTCTGACGAAGTAGGTTTTAGTGAAAACTATTTTACAGTTCCACTGAATTTAAAAATGAGCATGAAGCCAAAGATAAAAAGGAAAGAAAACATAATTATGAAATTCTGAGGAACAACACGCTGAGTCTAGCTGTAAGAGTATCAGATTACTTTACATTAGGAAAAGTTTCCATGTCAACCCTCCCTTTTTCATGGGAGCTTCTTCAACGTGCTCTTATTATATCATCGTTGTCAACGCCTTAATTATCCAAGCTATCTGGCGACTCCATAACTTCAACAAAATACAATGGTAATTGACTAATAGTTGCTGCTTTGTTATTTCTCAGTATCAATATGTAACCTCAACATCTTTAACAGCTCTTCTCTCGTGGGAGCTTCTTGAAACCTGCATCTGCAAGCTTCTTTGTTTAATTATCATATAATTAGTATAACAGAAGACCTCATCCCACGAAGTACATAAATCCATGCCATACACGCGGCATAAACATACGCATGCAGGAATGACAATTCGAATAATATGCTGTGGGATCGAGTTTCTTCACCACAAAACTAGAAATGGTCAACGTACAATGCTCAAATTCGAATAGAAATTCAATTCAAAGTTACCCTACATTATTGATTCTTCAGCTAATTCTTGTTTTAATACAGTAGCCAGCAATGAAGATGAAATGAAAAACATTTACATGCATTAACATGAAGTTCAACCCCTTTCCTAATAAAGACACATGTGAAAGTATTGAAAGTAGATGGTAGAAGAATTTAGCTTCATGATGAAATAGATTTCTTACTTGACTTTCAATCTTTCAATATTCGTGAGTATTCATCCTTTTAAGTACCGTTCATGCATGTCCTTGTTCTGATAAACTTGGTATATTTTCTCTTCTCCATTTGTTAATTAGTGAAGTGTAAACCCAGCAATTGAGATTTGACCTGAAGGCATGTCTAGGGTGGCTGTACGAGAACTCTGATTTGGAAAGCACAACCAAGATGAACTCAGAACAATCATTTTTCTAACAGGGCCTTTAGACTTTTGAACGCAGATTGTTGTATCCTCGACAACGATTGGACCTCACGATAAGGATGGTTCATCCCCTGAAACAATACAAATTAAATAAACCATAACCAATAATAGCATTGAGACCCCATCTTATGCTGCCCAAAAAATATCTTATGGGCCTCAAGACAAGAAAAAATGGGCCGACACAATGAATAAAGGAGGTATGGGCTTCTTGAGCAAGTATCATTTTTCCGTCTTCTCTAGATTGATCATTGACGGGTGCCATTAACTGGGCCTATTATGAACTTTCGCCCCGTCAATCCGGCCCAGACCTTTCAAGTTTATCTTGTCAAATCAATTGTCCTGACCAACAACCGGTAATACATACTCCCTCTATGTGTCATTAGCTGTCAGTATTAAAAAGGCAAAATGAAATAAGTTAAGTTCGTTTTGGTTTTCTAATACAGACAAGTATTGTAGAGGTAGTAGAAGATATCTCTGTGTTCATAACATCGTAGGCAAGGTATGCTTTTGGGTTTATTCTCCGTAAACCCTAATACTAAATTGTAGAAAGCAAGCATTCGATTTGTGGTCTAAATAGTTATGTATATTCTTGCATCTAACGGTAACTATAAGCCTTAGAAACTACTCCATTCATTCCAAAATAGTGTACATTTGAGAAAATTTTTATTTTTACCATGAAACTCACGAGGAAGTCACGCGACTTCTTCTTATTGATATCCCGTTCAACTCGTATACTCGTTCACGAACCAAATCAAGCCAATCCTTCCAAGTCTTCCTCAATTTTGGAAAGAGAAAACTAAGTGATTCGGAAAAATGTATATAGTATTTTAGAATGGTGAATATTTTCAAGGGAAGGGTTTACATCAGATCGTTCTCATACAAGGAGCATGAGGTCAATCTTTATAGCCATTGGATTCCGATCGGAGGATGGATATCAAATCAATGGGTAGGTGAGTGTGTCACATCAAGGGTTAAGTGAAATCATTATAGTTATTTGTAGCCGTCAGATCAAGATACAATGGCTACAATTTAAAGTGGCCTCATATAAGCCATATGAGAGTTCCCATTTTTAAATGTACATAATATTTTAGTACGGAGAGACTATTTATTTCATTATTCCATCTAATTAATTCTAAGTATCTCCGTACTCTTAACCCCTAACCGTACTTATTTTGTTGTTTTATTACATTTCTACCACTATTTACAGCTTCCAGCTAAGGGGCTGTTTGGATAGTGAAAGAGTAATGAATGTGAAATCAAATTCAGGTGAAAAAATTCATTGACTTTCATGATGAATGTGAAATTCGTTTGGATAGTGAAATTTTTAAGATGAATATAATTGGTCATGTGTTTGGATAGTGAATATGATACAGTAAGTAATTTTTTATATTTTGACCATTTTACCCCTACATGACCTCTTTTCTACACTCTGTCCGACATTAGTAATACCATATAATTTTCCAAAATGGATTAATTTTAATTTAATTTGGAAAATTAAATCTTGGTACAAATTTGGGATGGAAGGAGTACTGTTCATGAATTATGATGAGGGCAAAATTGTATTTTCGCAGATGAATTGAATTCACTTTTTTAATTCACCTGAATTCACCACACAAACCTGTTTCACCCTCTTTCACGTGAAAGAGGGCTGATTTGACAGTGAATTCAGCCCTCTTTCACTATCCAAACAGCCCCTAAAGCCCTGACCCTCTCCCTCGAATTCTTTGAGAAAGGAGAAGGGGAAAAGGAGAGAGAGATGAGGAAGTGGGGGAAACGCAAGAACGAAGAAGCTGATGCTGGAGACTCCGACGGAGGCGGAGGCCGTCCATCGAAGAAGGCGGCCAAAAATGCTTCAGACGACACTGATTCGATCACAGTCTGCGAGGTCTTCCCCAGTTCATGACTTTGTTGGGTCATTATTCTATTGTCATGTTTTTAGGTTTTATTTGATGTTATTTTGTGGTTTTTTGGAGCAGCTGCCTAAGGGCAGGAAGGTTTCAGTGAGGATGTGGCAAGGGAAAATCATGGTCGATATTAGGGAGTTTTACACTACTAAGGATGGAAAGGAAATGCCTGGCAAGAAAGGTGCTTTCTCTTTCTTATGAAGTTAGAAGTATAGAGAGCCTTGGTGCTAGTTTGATTCGGAAAAAATATGTAAAAAGTAGCTATGTCCGTGATTTTAGCTTATGCACCTTTAGTAAATTCCGATTGATTACCAACTTTAATGAAGCAATCAGAATGAATTTTGGTTTTTATACACAGTGAAGTGGGAAGGTTAGGAGGGAAGATTTCTGTTAGAAAAAAATATGAGTTATTGCAATGCCGTCATTTGATGGGAAGATTTCTGTTGCTAGAGGAAAAAGAACTACTCTCTCTGTCCATTGAAGCTCGTTTGGATTTATAAAAATATGGGTGCTACATTACATTGCTGGGTTTGCTCTCTCAGGGCCAAAAACACGGGAAGAGGGAAGAAAAGTCTGTTTTTTTGTACTGGCAATAAATTTCACTCATTTTGCAATCCAGACGAGCTGCACTGGGCGGAGGGAGTATATGTTTAGTTTGAATAGGACGAATAGAATAGACAGAAAACTAATACTTATTGCAGTGCCATCATTTGCTGTGGAGATCATTTTTCCTTTTTGTTTGAACAACGTCCATATTCAGATTTTTTTCTTGGGAAGTAGTCCCAATGAATCTCTCTACTAACTACTTTATTATGATTTATAGTTTTTGCCTTACACAAATAGCAAGCTTTACATGGCTCCCCAGAAAAGGGTCTTATTAATCACTTTTCCTTCTTGACAAAATTTAATTAATTTCTTTTGTCTATGTTTTGGTTTATTACCTGTATTAGGAGGAAGAATAGGTCCATTTGTAGTCTGTAGATAATGTATGCTACTTATGCAAATGAAACCATCTACGGATGGTGAATGACTGTTAGGTCATCGATTATTTTTGTGACATAATTATCATCAAAGGCTGATGTGTAAAATGCTTGGCATTTGGATATCGTATATATTTTCTGAAATTATATTTACATTACAACCATGCATTCATCACCATCCGGACACACAATATCTGTTATGAAGGTTTCTTTTAAAAAAATCCAGCTAAATTTACTCTTCCAGTCCAATTGTCATATATAGTGATTCGTACATACGCACAAAAAACTACAGTCTTAGCAGACTATATCCATATCCATACTAATAGAAAAAGTAGTCCTAATATATGTTGATAATATTATGTGATGGTCTTGTTTTCAACATTTTGTTCTCTTATCATGTGTGAGTTTTTCTGATCTAAAAATTCCATCTGTTAATAAGAAACGATCTTGCTTTGTTGCTTCATTAAATTTGGTAATCTTTGAAATTGCCAGAGGATATCTTTTCTTTGTAGTTAATGTGAATGACTGTCTTGCATTTTTTGATTAATGTTAATTCGGGTTAGGAACCAGCGGGGGTATATTTTGTTTGGCATCTACGCGTGAATTTTTCGACTCCTATAGTTTGAAGTAGGAATGTTTAGGATGATATGTATTCAATGAGCTGTCTGCTCTTTTAAGCTGTTTACATAGCACGACAAACTTTCTGTACCACTCACACTTTTGACACGTTTTTTTAAAAAGATTGGTGACGCCAGATTAGCTGGCATAGGTTAAATTTTTGCTTGGGTTCATTATACATTCATTCTACATCCAGCATCATACTGTGTTTTTCATTAGCTGTATATTTCAACATAATCAAAGTAGTATATGTGTAGTCCTAAGTATACCAAAAGGTATCGATCATTTTTAAGGTGACTCCAAAAGTTATAGATCATTTTTAAGGTGACTCCAAAAGTTATAGATCATTTTTAATGTTCAATCAATCAGTAAAAGTCTATATGCTTACTTAAATTTTACTACTCCCTCCGTCCAAATTTTACATCCAAATTTACCTGTCTGGATTAAAAAACCAAAATGAACTGATTTTAGATCATTTTGGTTTACTAATCCAGACAGGTAATTTTGGATGGAGTGAGCATAATTTATTCGTTATTGCCTATTGGGCAGTGATCTCCATTTATAAGGAGGAAGCTGTTCGCAGTGTGCTCAAACTAGGTGTTTACAGTTTTTATGTTTTCCAGGTATCTCACTGAGCATGGATCAGGTATGCATAGCATCTTCTTAGAGTATGTATAGTTTTTTACTTAGCTCGATGTTAATTTGTTCTGCATGGCTTCTATTGATGTAGTGGAATATCTTGAAAGACCATGTGGCTGAAATTGACAAGGCTGTGGCTGATAATGCTTAGATCATGTATGGAGTAGTGTCTACCAGGTTATTGGAGGAATGGGTGCAAAATTTTGTGGGGTGTAAAGATCTACCTTCTTAACTTTTGTTCATGCATGGCTGGTTTTCATTGTTACCAGCTTTGTGATGGAAGATGGTTATATTAATATTTCATGTGCAACATCATGTCATGAAGCCAATCCACATAATTGAAAAGATGTACATTGAATCTTCTTATCATTGTCCCCTCTTCAGAGGGGTTGCGTCAAGAAGGGTATCCGGCGTAAAAACTTGCTACTATGTTTTTTTGTGGATTTTGTACCATTTTGATTCCGATAAGAGTGAAATGTGGTATGTAATCCATGCTGCTGACCCCATATAGCTAGGATAAGGCGGATGATGATGATGGCGTATCCAGTACCATTTGATATTTTATTATTATATGTCAAAAAAGATGTACAGGCATGGCATACAAGTGCCTTCTAATCTTTTGCTATATGCCAACTGAAGACTATCTATCTAGGATGGCAGCTCTATTTCCATTGGCAATGTGAATGCCGAGATCTTCCCTTTTTTTTAAAAAAGGCTAAAAAATGCTCATTAACTGCCGCTTAAACTGTAACATTCAAGCTATAAGAAAAAATTTATAGGAGTTAATCATGGGAATCTAATGTGCTCTAACGTATGCAGTGCTTATTCTCACTATTAATGACTCCTTGGTGGATACTTGTTCTGCTTTGCACTATTTGCAGTTTCTCTGCAATATAAGTGTTGATCATATGCAACATTACCGACATACCACTCCAAATTCAACGTACAATGTCTTGTGGATATTTCAAAAGATATTAGTCTGGATAGTATTGGACCTACACTGCTTGCCTTCTCAATTGACTTGAGTGATATTACAAAACTTATCTAGATCCTTTTCATTCATGATGGATTTGCCAACGATTTTTAGACGGGCAACACTCCTAGACTCCTAGTATGTCAGAATGGATGGACATGATGACACTCCAGGATTGCAGGTTTATTTTCATTACCAATGTGAATACTCAACATTCTGTGAGTGACACTATCTGTTTCAAGGATGAGTACATGGCTACACGCCCCCCTGGCTTAGCCTGACCACTCTCTTTGTACACAGTAAATATTCACCGGTTATATATATACGGACGGAAATTCACTGACCGTGATGAGAGGTGGGCTGGCTAAAATTTGGGGTGGTGAACTACTCATCCTTGTGTAAATTTGTTTGCGATTGCCTCTTTTCAAATAGGTAATATAAAATATGTAGATACTACCAAATGCAAGCCGATCTGCTTCATTACCTGTAACTTTTAAAAACACTACATCGAGTTAAGGATTCCAGCAATTGGCACAGCTTTCAGGCTAAGAACCTAACAACCCAAAAACAGCAACAGAAGCAACAAGGTTCCTGTGTTTTGTTAAAAAAGAACGATCGCCAAGAATTAATGTAAATTTTCATTCCTAACTCAGTCCAGAGATGAGAAGCGATCATCAATATTTTTCATTTCCTTGTTTCTCAATGCTTTTGATAACTATAAAAAAGGAAACTATAAACACAATTACAGGAATAAAAATGGCTTATATAGGAAAACTAGTAAGCACAATACTTGATCTTTGAGGCATTTTTTCCAGATTCAAGAGGAGATTAGATGAATGAGCGGTAAAAAAGGTGTTGCCAATTTCTGTTACGTTAATGAAGTGGCTATATCGAATGAATGAAGAACTTGCTCTAACATGTTTCTCGTTTGGCCACCTAATGGACGCTCTGGCTGGTCAGAGTATGTTATGTTAAGAAGGAAGAGTTTTTTAGAAGTAACAAATGCCGCTGAAAAAACCCTCTTCATCCCACCCCTGGTGCTGTCCACTTTGTACTCAAATTCATACACCTGAAGACCTCCAGACCCAGATCTTTCAGAGACTCCAACAACTTCCGTATCCTTTGTGCTTTCCTATGAAGCAAAAAACAAAATTATTCAACAGGTTCATAAATTAAGCAACATCTAAAACTCAGTGATAAAAAAATTAAGACAACCGACACTTGTACCCAACATTGCTAATATCATCATTTTGGTTCTATCCAACTCCATTTATCCATACATGACAGGGACAAACTTGTATACCCCGTGATATAAGCATGATACCAGATTACCGCTGTCAAGCAACTTGCTCAAAATGTAATATCAAAACAGATGTCGAGACATTGAACCAGACAGCAGCCATTCGAAAGAAACAAGATGAAAAAGAAAGGAAACACCAAAGCAGGCAGACGGCATGGATACCTCATGCAAGATATATTACATACAGTACATTCAGTTGGCAAAATCCTTGTGATACAAGCAAATAATTCGCTTCCAAAGGCCTAAAGAAAGACTCATTGTTCAAAGATAAATTAGTCAGTTTTTCAGCACGTATCTCAGCAACCATCAGGTCCGCTTTATAGGCATAATTTGTGTAAACTACCTGTTCATTTGCATATTCAGGAGAGTTAGTGCGGGTTGCTTTTGCGTGCAACTAAAGGATAACTTTTTTGCCAATTTACTATGGCTTTTTCAAATACCATTTTTACACGACTGTAACCATTAGCATTTAAACAGCTTCACTGATAGTAAAATTATATTTCTTCACTTAAGAAGAATTTATCATCACAAAGGTTTTATATGCAACAATAATCTAGAACTAGAGATAAGAATAATCTAGAACTAGAGACAAGGTTTAATAAACTAAAAGCTATGCTGAAGAAGCCTGATTTCGTGTTATATCAAAATTATAGTATGAGGGGCTCTCAGCCAAGCAGTTAGCCATACAAAGAGTTCCATAAGGTGTCAATGGAAGTCATGTCTATGGTTTTGTGTGCTAATACAAACAATTAACCATTGCTATAACATTTGATTTTCCTGAACGAAATAGAGCACAGATAAACGCAAGTGCCACATCCTTAGTTACAGACCCAAATAGGTCAAATTTTGTAAGCTAAATTAGAAGCAAGGTGTAATTTTTGACCCGGAGAAGTCTTGCAAGTATAACCAGTAAAAGTTAGGTTGGGAAATCACTTTCAAAAGGGAAAATGACAAAGTGGTTGATCTATACATGAAATATGCATTTTATTATCTCCTAAACTTATGATTATGCTAGTGTTTGATTAGAATTTCCACTACTTTAATATAGTTTTTGGTTTTTGTAGAAAATAAGAGTAATACACAGAAATGAGGAGAAAAGTAACTCGAATGGTTAAATCATCATAACTTCGTGTACAAAAATCGGATTGGACTGATTCAAGTCCCATGTCAAAGTTCAACAAGTCAGCTTTCCAACGCCACCAACCACGCGCAATTCGGAGTTCGGAGCAGAAAGTTATAGCCATTTGAATTTCATGAACAGTAACTACGATCGATCGGCTATCAATGCGATCGATCGCCAGAGCCGTAAAAGCAGCGTATTAAAGGAAACGATCGATCGGACTCAAAACGATCGATCGTATCTACCGGAATTTTTGATCCGCGCAAGACAGTAACTACGATCGATCGGTATCATACGGTGTCGATCGGCAAAGCGATCGATCGGGGGAAAATAACGAAGGAATTGCGATCGATCGGACAACGAACGATCGTCAATACGGAGCGATCGATCGCCGTATATGGAAAACCGAAATAAGACCTATTTCGACTCGGATTTAGAAGGGGACTTCATGGTTTCTCTTCACTATTATAAATAGGCCTTATGGGAGAACGTTTTGGGCACCACATATTCAACCCTTGGAGAATCTAGAGCTAAATTGGAGGCCAGAGCAAAGGAGAGAAGAAGATGAAGAACATGAAGAACATAATGGTGATTTCTCTTCCGATGCGAGGCTAAACACCTTTCCAAGGCGTAGATGAAGCCCAATAATCTTGTTGTGTAGTTTCTTTTCTCTCATCTTATATTTTTACTCTAGTTAGTGTATGGATTTTATTGTGTAATCACCGTTAATTCAATAAAGATTTGTTCTTTGTACTCGAGAGAGACAAGAGTGAATTCTTGTGAGTTTCAATCCGAAGAATACTTGTGTATCCGAAAGGAACGTGAGTAGACTGAGGTGTTATATATCAATAAAATTTCATTGGTTTATACTCGAGAGAGATAGATCACAATTCCATATTATAACCGTTTTATGTGTTACATCCGAGAGAAGAGCACTATATTTTGAGTTGACAAGTGTATGTCCGAGAGGAATATGCTAGCCAATTGAAAATCTTTATTCAAAAGAGAGAGAGAGACGATACACTAGTTATTGTGGTAGATTCGAAGCCTTGGTCTTCTCCATATTGATTAAATCTCACTTAGTTTAGTTAAAGATCATTGCTTTCTTAGTCTAGAATCAACATTGCTACTTTCTTTTGAATTTGGTAAAATATTAATCTGTCCCTGAGGTTCGACAACCCTTATTAATACTCGCCGTAGTACAATTGCCTTGTGCACTTGCAAGGGTTTTAATTTTAAACGATCAGTGGTCATGTAAATAACTGGAAAAGTTCACTGTCACCATGACGTCAAAGAACATGTCCACACACTTCACTAACCAGTATCATGAACTGCAGCTTTTCTCAGGAGGCAATTTTTCGTTAGCGCGCACTCCTGGCGTATATTATCCATGCCTTTGGTTATGTACAGAAGATTAACTTAATGCAGAACATCATATTCACTTACAAAATTATATTAATAACACAGCAAAGGAGCAATCTTAAGGAAAAGAGTACTACCTTGCGCTTCTCAGCTTGGATGAGCTTGTCCGCCACAAATTGAGGAGTTCCAAAGTCAGCAAGCGAGGCGAGACGTACCGGGAAGACAACAACTCCAATGTTGTTCCCTCGTCCGCTCAATTCTTCAAACAGAACCGTCGCCCCCGCCTTGTCCACCTGAACTTGAGTCCGCCCACAATCAGTACTGATTCAATTTATTTTCTTCAACATTTGTCAATTTGTGCATCTATTTCAACAACCCAAAGAAATTAAAAGGCAAAGAAACAACAAAAGAGATAGGTGAGGGGGGAAGAGGGCACCTTAATCCAGGAAGAAGGCCTGAGGAGGGAGAAGCCCTCCTTGCGGTCAGTGTACAACTCCAGGATAAGGGCGGGCAGCGGCGCCGACGAGGGGTTGGGCGGGGCGGCCAAGGAGGCTGGCGCAAAAGCCGGGATGGTGAGGAGGATGAATGTAAAAGAGAAGCTTCTACGGGAGGAATTCAAAGGTTCCAGATGAGGAGATGGAGGAGGGAAGGAAAGACGATTTCTGCGACAAGTTATGGGAGCAGCAGATGTTGTGGGAGAAATGCATGCATGGCCGGCAATGGCCGGAGACAAGAGCGCCATGGCCGAAGTCTGGCTAGAGCTCTCTCGGAGCTGGGCCAGCTGCTGGGTGGTCGTGGTACTGGGAAGGGAAATGAGGAAATTGGATTTTGAAAAGCAGCTGTTGGTGGGCCGGTGCTCAAGTAGAAATGCTTGGGCTTGAATACATTAGAATTTGGGCCTCCAAATTGGAAGCTCAATAGGCCTGGTTGAAGCCCAGTTTGCGCATCTTTTTTTGGGTGTGTCTGAGTCAATGTATACATGATATATCTTTATTTGTATCTTTATCTTTATCTTTATAAAAAGCACCAACTCGAGGAATGGTCGTCGTTGTTTCCCCCCTCCCTAGATTACCCTTAATGAATTAAGATTATTTAGCTGTAAACTTTGTCTTTCTTGAGTTTTCTATGGGCAAAACGCGGGAAATTGGTGAAAAAATGGTCATTAAGAGCTTGTTTAATGATGTTAAATGTTTTAGAATTTAGACTACAAATGCCCTCGATTAGTCATATATGGCAGCTTTGTATTTTTTTCACTGCGTTCATTCATATCCCGGGGTAAATTTGGCAAAACAGTCAGTTAATTAATACATACCATTAATGCTAATGCTGATAAGCCTAATTAATAATTAATAACCCTGCCCCCTCCTCCCTCTCTCCCCCCAAACCGTATCCCCTCCTCTCTCTCTCTCTCCCTCTCTCTCCTGTAGCCAACCCTCTCTCTCTTAAACCGCTTGGCCACAAGTATTAAAAAGTTAATTTTTAAATCCATATTCTACTCTTCAAACTGATTTTTGCAAATTTTTCCTACTTACCAACTTTATTCAAGTTAATGTTTTAAGAAAAAGGGAAAAAATTAAGGCCAAAGTAAATTTTCATCAATTACAAGATACATGAACAATCGCACAAGTTCCCTCCTTCGAATCTCTTCTCCTTGAGAGTCCCTTGCATCTTCTCTTACCACTTCCCGACATCCCTCTCGTCATGACCAGTTTTTGGAGCTTCACTGAGGACAAAAAATGCCGCCTTTAAAAAGCTCAAATTCAAGCATGAGAACAAGGTCTCTCTGTTCTTTTTTGTTCTCTCCTCCTGTCATTAATTTTAATTCCTCAGTTCTTTCCCTTAAGGCACTCGATCTAATTGCAGACGGGGTTATTTGGCTTGTATTTGTGTCACTATTCCTCATTGTTTATCAAGAACCGTGTGCAATAACACGTGTGCAATTTCTAGTGCAAGAAAAAGAGGTTGATATGAGAAGGGAATAGATAAATTGAAGGAAATAACTAAACTCGAGAGATCGGATTCAGTCGTGGTTTGATGTATTTGATTCACAATTACGACCTGAACTAAATAATGATGTGCAATAGAGAAGTTTTCTTTTGATAGCGCGTTTGCTTTGCAGCAATAGAACCATTCAAAGGGATATAGGCCTTTATTAGGATGCAAATCACATGTTTTATACCTGAATACCGAAATAGTCAAGCCACATACATCGACTATCATCTTCTTTTGCCCTCACTGCGTTTTGAGGACTTTGGCGATGAAGACTATTATATATACCGATGTACCCTTCCAGTCAATTATTTTATTATAAGTCCATACAATTTTAAGATGGAAAAGTTATAACGTGTGCCCGGTACATCTGGCTGCATGTGTGCTGGGCACATCGCAAGCCTTCGGATTGAACCCAATATGACTAAACCTTGCATCGTCATATTTTGTGTGGAACCATAAAATTGCGGCCCGTTTATGTTCAAGCACATGCGCTTGTAGGTGTACTTCGAGTAGTTTCATACGAAAGGAAGATAAAATCAAAACCTAGGTATATAAGACAAATGAATTACGTCCTTATTTACAAACAAGAAGCTACATGTTCTGTTCAAAAATAAAGTTGCAACTTATTTGATACACGTATTTCTGTTTAGGATGTTTGATTACGCTAATAATATGTTCCTTTTTTCTCTTAAAAAAATGGAAATGTCATGCTTACCGCATTTTTTTCAACCCAGTAATTGTGCCAACACACTTTTCATGTGCTCATAACGACAGGGTGGTCTTGTTACGACCACGTATAACTTATTCCATATTTCTCAGCATTACAATGTAAGAACACTTCATAAGCTTTTGAACTACAGGCTTTGAATTCAGTTTTACCTGGCACGCCAGACTAATAGCACGTCACAGATGAGTTCTTTTACAATACCTCTGGCTTCTTCCAAAGAAAATATTTAGCAGTGGAATTCTCTTCAGGCTTCCTTATGCATAAATATTGGGAACATACACCATGGACTCCTAGAGTTCCAAGGAAAATAAGACTCGAATTCCAACTGAATACAAAAAAAAAACATATCTTATGTTACTAAGCTGAGGGTATAATGGAAAAATAACAAGGGATATAGGAGGTTACCAGACTTCGATTCCTCATCACATGAAAACATTCACCAAGTTCCAATAACCACAGAAGGTAACTTTATCATGGCATATACAATTCATCAGACTCCATTGCAGATGACCAATACTGAAAGAGTGATTCTACTGTCAACTTTCTCGTGGCACTAAGCATAGATATAAAAAATCGACACCCATCTATTTTATATTCTTCAAGAGGGTTCCTATGGCCAAAACTTCTTACATTAACCTGCAGGGAAGAAAATAAGCAAAGTGTTTCAAGCATCATCAAAAAATTGAGTTGACTTAGAGGTGTCAACTATAATGCTTTTCCAAAGACCATTCATCATAACAGGTTCACCCCAAAATTCTACCATGTTATAGAATTGATCTTCCAATTGGCAAGTGTAATTAAAAAGAAAAAGTAATGCATTTCGATCATATATGTTTCCAGTAGGTAGAAGAACCACTACTACCACAGTAAAAGGTTTATATAAAATGCAATGTGCTGTACTGGACACAGGAAACTATGATTTATCCAACATGGGTCTGTAGTTTATAAGGATTTACCCTTTGGCATGATGCAGATATATACTATGTGCTGTACTGGACACAGGAAACTATGATTTATCCAACATGGGTCTGTAGTTTATAAGGATTTACCCTTTTACAACCGTTTATGAATGGGTTGCATTTGCAGTGAATTTAAAACTGGCATTAAAATAACAATATTGCACAAAAAATTACCGCTGAGCTGAGCCTGTTCATATTAATCAGATGGTCTCTCCAGAAACAGTCCAAAGTTTTCAATAATACACCTCTCTACAATGCAGTGAACAGAAACAATTCTGTGAATAGCTTTTAAGTAAATGGTTGCTCGTAACATGATCAATACACAAGTTAGTGCTTAAAAATTCCACACTAAATCTCCCTTAACACTACCTCAATTTCTTCAATATATGCATCATCAAATCCAGATTCTTGTACCACCGCCAAATAAGAGGCAATAAAAAAGTCTCCCAAGTATTTGCGAAGGAGATTCACAATTCTCTTGTATCTTCCATCCCTACAAGTGCAGAGAATTGACCTTATTGAAAAGTATGGAAAAATAAAAAAGGAATAATGCACCGCATTGTAGCTCACTAACTTTGTTATCTCATCTGTGCAGATGGTGAGCCAGCGTCGTAAAGAAGAACTCTTCCGACGAATTCCTCTGAATGTATTTGGAGACAAGGGCATGCCAGGAAAAGAAATCGAGTCCACTGCAATAGAAGTTAATCCATACATTTGTTCGAGAGAAAACAATAAAGCCTCTTCAGTTACACCTGAAAAAGAATCTATAGAAAGACGAGTCATAAAGACCGGCATTGTCAGACTATTCATTTCCGCAAATTGAAAGGATTTTAATTTTACACCCACAAAGAAACAAAAAATACTCAGTTTACCTTCCAAGATCTTTCCTCCAACTTGTCTATAATCTTTTAACAGCTTGCTTAAACACCAATGACTTGGAGGCTAGCATAAGAAGAAGAATTAGAGAACTTAACATGAATAAATTATAACTGTATAGAGGATATTGAGTACCTTTGTTGGGTCAGCAATCCCGAAGACCATTTCATCCACAACCGCCTGCATGTACCTAAGCATAGATAACACGAAGATTAAAAAACTAACCATAGCAAAGAATTTTGCATGATCTTTGAATGAGAAATCATCAAGGATTTTAAAAGGTAGCAGCTTCTATATCACCAGTGTCTTCAGGTAAAAGTTTAAGAAAACACAAAAGAAAAGTCTAGTATAGAATTGTTACACGTTTTATTTCATCGTATAGATCTTCAAAAAGAAGAGATACACCACGTGACCATTCTCATAACAAGTTTGCTTAATACAAAAAGAAACGAAAAAACAATATGCACAAATGAAGGAAACATCAATGTGCTATAGCTATGAAACAACAGGCCCCCTAATTCTTGGAGAACTTACTGGAAAATGTTCTCGGAGCAACTTTTGGAGTCACCTGTCAAGATTGTTTGCCTTAATTCGTAAACATGCTTTCTTTGCACCTGGTGGAAGATAACAATGATGCAGCTACCAGTGAATGCCTCAAACTCGATCTTCAAAGAAGCACATACAATTAATCCAAACAAATACTATCTTTATAACAGTCATCATCATCATCACCATATGCCTTATCCCAGCTATCTGGGATCGACGGCATGGATTCTATCCCATATTTGATTCTTAACAGAAGCAAAATGATATTATAAATTCAACATAAAAAAACATAATGGCAAGTTTTTACACCGGATGCCCTTCCTCCAGCAAACCCTCTAAAGAGGGGACAATGAGACAAAAGAAACAAAAGAACAGTGATAAGATGTAGATCTACAAAACATAATTACCTCCAACACTTCATCAAACTCAACGAGGCTCTTTCTAATATTGAAGAAATATTTCTCTGCATTTATTTGCAGAGCCAAAAGCTGCACAATTAAGTAAATAGCAAGTTGTTAAAAAGACAACTGATCGAGGTTAGGATGAAAAAGAAAGCAGGACCTACGCCTAGAAGATACACATCGGACCTGCTTAACAATGGTATTGCCTTCAATTGGAATATCCTCATCATTTGTTATCCTTGATATAAGCCTCACTGCCCACTCAGTATCGAAATTGAACTTCTGAAACATCTCGTCCTGCAAGCTGAATTTACAAATAGAACAAAATAAAAAGTCAACATAATTTCCCATGCCGTCAATTATCTAATTACGCCACTAGCACATCTGATCAGGCAACCACGCATGGCAATATCAGTCATTCTATTTGATCATGCAAAAAAATTCACCATAGCCAAGAAAAGTACCTCACCATAAACCTTGTTGATCCAGGGTCACCTTGTCTACCTGCTCTACCACGAAGCTGCAATGTTTAAACTATAAAATTATTCAAAGCCAATACAAGCAGCTGTGTTAAGATATAAGAGATCAACGAGGACCTAATTAATTTGGCAACTCAAGCTACGTTTACAAAATCAATATTAGCTCACAAGAGATGACCAAGGCAATCTACATTTAAAATAATTAATAGTGTGAAAGAGAGATGTGCAAGCTAAGTAGATCTGAAGCTTAAATAACAAAAACAGATAGCCCCACCTTACGCAAGAAGAAGGTTAAATATACTACAACATTTTCTTTGTATGGATTTTGCACCATTTTGATTCCGATAAGAGTCAAATGCGGTATATAATCCATGCCACCGACCCCAGATAGCTGGGATAAGGCGTATGATGATGATTTTAATCAAACTATTAATAGAAAGAAAATCTGTTAGAATCCAACCTGATTATCTATCCTACGGGACTCATGTAAAGATGTCCCTATCACATGAAGCCCACCCAATCTTTTCACTTCAGAGCCTTCTTTAAAGCAATGTGCTTCGCAGTCCTCAAAAACAGAAAGATACGCAAGACCAATAGTTGGCCTTATAGGATACATCTCAGATTCCTCAGCAATCAACTTTTCTAGCTCTTCCCTACCAAGTGTCTGACTCATCTGTATTGACTCTGAAATCAAAGATCTCGCTTTCTCATATGTCCAACCCTTCCCCTCACTTTTGCTTAGATATTTCGCTGTAATGATTAAATGACACTGAGTAAAAAGAACAAAGATGAAATAGTGTATGCATAAAGTAGAAAAAAAAAAGAGTAGGCATTCAGGTCTAAGTCATAAGGCGCTACTTGATTATGATTATGATTCAGATCTAAGTTTCTAAGTTACTAACCCATAAGTGCCATCCTTGCCAATAAAGCTAGTGATGTTGGACCAACCTTTATCTTCGATAGTGCCTGCAACATTAGTTTTAAATGGATGCTTTAACTGTTAAAACAATCCGCAATTTTACATTGAATAAAATGATGGTGTGTAAGCACCTTTTCGGAAACTGGTTGACCATCAGTTTCAACATTTGGCTCCTCTGCCGTCAAAAATGGAAGTAAACTATCCTTGACAATTTCACTAGCAAGCATCTTTTGAGCATCACAATAAAAATAAAAACAATTTAGGTTGCAAGGACAAACTTAATCATATAAGTAGTAACTAAAATTGACAACATATAGATAAGAATGAGTTGAATCCTGAGTCTGATACATTCACTATTGAAAAAACACAGAGAAAGATAACATGTTCCTTCAGAAATTCATCCCCAAAATCATGAAAAGTACAGAATTAGCTACTACATGCAGGAATTTTTGCCTGTTTCAGCAATTGTTTACACCTTCAATGAGTTCATTTTAAAGTTCGAACAAACCTTTTTCAAACAAAATATATCAAGTAGATGAACAAGAATCATGAGGAATTCCTCCACTTGAATTACCACTTTATTCACACAGCGGTGGCAAGTCATTGGGCTAGACATCTCAACAAAGCAAACTAATAGGGACTCATAGTGCATACCTTTGGGTTACCACCAAGAATTATATCTGTGCCTCGGCCTGCCATGTTAGTGGAAATGGTAATGGCATATTTACGACCTGCCTGAGCAACAATTTCAGCTTCACTTGCAGCATACTGTTCAAGATTGGTTTCGATAGAATAAAGTCAGCAAGTTCTTTGCAATAATATACTTAAATTGCCACTAGAAAGTCATCTAAGATCCAGGTAGAACATCATTTCATGAAGAACAAAAACCAAAAAAAATTTGTCAAACCTTAGGTCTTGCATTCAGAACATTGTGAGGAATTTTCCATTCTTTCAGTAGATCAGAGAGAAACTCAGAATTTTCAACACTGCAGAACTTCAGCAATATTATCATCGTATACATAGCTGAAGTATGGCTTAAAAGATTGCTAATGAAAGAAATCTTAATTAATTAACATCTTTCATAGAGGTCATACACTTATGAAAAAACTATTGTCCTTATAGTATCAGCTTGTCGTAGATTTCTGTAATCTCCTGGCGTTTAAGTTTAGCACATTTAAGAAAAAGAAGATCACAAGAAAATGCCGGAAACAGTTTCCACCTTCATATGTCACTATGGTCAAGTGAACCGAACCTCCAAATGCCCGTTGGCACAATGGTCTTCAGCCTCCCGTCACCCGTCTGGTGGTAGTCCTGGGTCCGAATACTGATCCGCGCATCCAAAATAAGGGCTCTTAGAACTAGGTGTGGGTCTGTGTAGGTCAGTGCCCACGGGTGGTGGTTGTCAAAAAAAAAAAGAAAAAAATTGATCTGAAACCCTTCTGTTCACTCACAGTACACCATACCCATGAGAACAGATTTAATTAAAGCAAATGTACATCACAGGAACCTCACAATTCTGGACGATTCACTCAAATGAGAGCCAGCACGAGAGTACTATCCTAACATTTGAGAACACGGGAATACAGTTGAGTGAATGCATTGGCTGGTCAGGAAACCTCTTATCCTATCATAGCATTTGAGCTGCTATATAATTAGAACTAGTAACAACTCCAAACAGTGATCATGCCTATCTTACCAAGAACTAGTAAAAACTTGAAGCAATGACTACCATAGTGATGTCCTTTATGAATAAAGACAAAATTTCTTTCAGAAAACACTCAAGACTACCGCAAGTATTGGCGGCCCAATAACTTTATCAAAACGTACTAACTTGTTAAATTCATACATAATTAACATGTCCAACACAAAAGTCCTAGAACCATCGATCAACAAAAGAAAAATCGATATATTTTTCATGGAGGCTATTACAATTTACCTTGTGGTTCCCACCAAGACAGGACGACCTTGCTGGAACATGTTTTCAACTTCTCGCCGGACATTCTCCCACTTACCACGTGCGGTCTTATAAAGGTACAACAAAAAAACATATCAAAACTCAAGACCATTTGAGTAGTTAGAGATCCCAAAAAGAAACGACTGGGGCAAATGATGGCAAAGGGCCCACCGCAAAAGCTTGAATAGGCAAATCTTTACGAATATTTGGCATGTTAGTAGGGACTTCAATAACAGGCATCTGGAACATTTTTAAAAATTCTTTTTCCTGTTACAAAGACAACATAAATTAGTTCATTAGGAAAAGAGAAAACAAGAAGAACTTAACAACCATGCATCCAAGTTACCACTCTGCTCCCACCTTTTCATAAGTTACGCTAGAATCACAATTTACCTAGGAACCTCTTTCTTCTTATGGAATTATATCAAGAAGAGGAAGCTGAAGATACTGTAAATGTAGAAACATCATTTCGTGGAACCAAATTAAAAAGAAACATACTTCAGTCTTCGCAGTTCCAGTCATTCCTGAAAGCTTTGGATAAAGCTTGAATAGAGATTGGTAAGTTATTTGCGCTACAACCACTGAATCGGCCTAGTGTAAGAATAAGACAATAAACATGTCATTTCAATTCAAACAAAAGATCAATAAAATTCAAGTCTTGAACAAAATATTTTAATCGAATAAAGATGTACCTGAATTTGCAGACCTTCTTTAGCCTCTACAGCTTGGTGAATACCCTCAGACCATCTCCTCTTCTCTTCAACTCTTCCAGTGAGCTGCAAGAAATGCCCTTTTGGTTTCTCATTTTTTCTAAAAAAAAGAATAATTCTTCACTTGAAAGAAAATTAAATATCATTGTTCTTATGGTTGTCACTACCCCACCATCCTCACTGTCACCATCTACACCTTATACAAGCTAAGTTTTTCCTTAAAAAGGAAAGAGAACTTTGAATTCTGATTATTGGTACTACATCAAACTCAAAGACACTGGACCCTTACCATCCAACACTTTGCAACTGAAGAAGATCGGTAGGGGTAAACTTAAAACGGAAATATTGTTGAATGAGACAAAAAAATAAGTGTGGATGACCTCGTTAATTATCAATGCTTTCCCGTTTCTGACAAGGTACTGTACATCCCTCCTATAAAATTCTTTTGCCTTTAATGCATTCATCACAAACCTGCAGTTCATGTCAAGAAGAATGAATTACAATAAATAAAGGAAGGTAACCACTCGGGCACACTAAAACAAGGTGAGAACAAAGACAGAAATCTACTATGGCAAAAAATAGCAAAATAAAATTCAGCAATACCTGGCCCATGGGTCATTTTCATCCCATAAGTCATTTGTCTCAAGAGCCATTTCAGCAAGAGCAACACCGTCCTCCGTCAATTCAACAGAGTTATCCTTGAGTTCTACATTGTAATGCTATATAAAACATTGCTCAGCCCACCATAGAGTCAACATGTAAGAACTTTGGAATAGTCTAAATTGCTAGACTTACAAGGCCCCGTACAAGCAGCTCTGCTACTCTTGCTGCAACTGGATACCGGGCAGCATCTTTATTGGCCTAATTAAGAGAAATTGAGAAGAACCATCAAATAAGCTGGTCTATTTAGATTAACCTTGTAATAATTCATGTATATAACATCTTCGATTAGTATTGAAAAAACAAAATACAGCATAAGAATCAATCAATCGATGCAATTACCTCACCACTTATTAACAAGGGATTTCTGCCTTCATCTATAAGAACCGAATCAACTTCATCTACTATGGCAAAATGGAATGGCTTTGGCCTGTTTTGTTCATGAAATCCCTTTAATTGCCAGCAGAAACAAACTGAAGAAGTTTCAGAAGCCTGATAATATACCATCTCATAACAAGCTGATCTCTACTTCCAGATAGATTATCACGTAGGTAGTCAAAACCAAGTTCCTGCAGGAAATTAATGATCATAAAGATGAATAGTGAGAGATTATATAATGAAATTCTTGAAGCTTTGATGCAGAAAATAGCCATAACTTACTGAATTATTGGTGTATGTTATATCACAATTATAGTTAATTCTTCTCTCCTCTGATTTCATTCCTCTCTATGAATGCCAGCAGCAGATCAATTAGACGATGAATCTTGTAAGAACTTACACAAACAACAATAACCAATAAAAATGAGCTAGAGGAAACTTCAAAACCATATGTATTCGATGGAACAACTCACCTGTATCAGACCAACTGAAAGACCCAGAAAACGATGAACACGGCCCATCCATTCAGCATCTCGCTGAGCCAAGTAATCATTGACAGTTACAACTGCCAAGCCAAGACACGTTACAAACTCGATGTATTAAAAAATTTTGGCGTATATGAAGCAGACATTACGTGGGAACAAAACTTTTCTTTCGTAAACTTACACTAACTCAATCTTCTCATCAAAATAAGACAAATTTCATCAACTTCTGGTATTTAATTAACGGTTTTTTAGCAATCTACCTTAATACCTGCCTCATAGATACATGGACAATCAAAAATTTTCAGCTGCCGAGAATGATGGTTCCGAGATTTTGACATTTAATTCATAATGGAAAATAGGAAAAGGCTACTTTTTTTAATAAAAAAGATGCGCATGGTGTTGATTAACTGAAAACAACATATCTTGGTAACATAAAAATACTTTGCAAGGTTCGAGAGAATTGCTGGAGTCGATAAGAGACTATTTTGATAATTAATAAATCCTCATTTTGACATTTTGATGGGCACACATATAGCTATCTTAAGATCACCTAATCGGTCACAGAAGTAAGAAATTTTACCATGGACCCCTTCACCTGTCAAAGCATTAAGATAGGCAGCTAAAGTTGAAACAAGGGTTTTTCCCTCTCCAGTCTTCATTTCAGCAATAGAACCGTCATGTAGCACAGCCCCTCCTATAATCTAAAACTCGAGTGTTACAG
Source organism: Houttuynia cordata (assembly GCA_039654745.1). NCBI lineage: Eukaryota > Viridiplantae > Streptophyta > Magnoliopsida > Piperales > Saururaceae > Houttuynia > Houttuynia cordata. The sequence goes on from CM077504.1 coordinate 29,014,025, forward strand.
GATAAAAACCATATTCATTCTGCAGGAAGAGATAAGACAAACAATACCTGAACATCAAAATGGCGCATCCCTAGTTTTCTTTTCGCAGCTTCACGTACAACAGCAAAGGCCTCTGAAATAAAAACAGATAACTACCAACATGACTCCATGTTTCTTAGAACGTATATTGCGTAAAAGATGTTAGAGAGAGCTGAGTAAAATTCAGACCAGCTTGAATATCTGCAAGTGTCTCCCCTTCTCTCAAACGAAGACGAAACTGATCTGTTTTCGCGGTTAGCTGACAGTAAAAACTGGCAATCCTAAGTTTATCAAGAACATTTCTTTTTCTCTTCTTTGAAATAGCATACAAATATGTTGTAGAACTAAGAATTCACAAGCAGATTATTCTTTTTATTTTCCTTCACAGATATGGATATGAACAGCTCAAATCTACCACTAACATGAACTGAAAAGTGAAAAGTGAAAACTACAACCGCATACCTGTTCGTCGGAAAGCCGAGAAATTCGGGGTTCGAAAGAATTGACGGCGTCAACCAAGCGATGGTAGTCCCGAACAACCCAGTAGTTCAAGTTGGTGAAGTCACTCCAGCTCTTATTCAGATGCCCCAAATCCAACTGCATACGATACCAGACATCAATAAGGGGTCTAGTCCAATACAAACGGAAGAAACAGGCGTAGCACTCGTAGGAAGAAGACCTTGAGGGAGGAAGCAACAAGCAGCCTCGGAGAAGAACGGCGGCGGCGGCAGGGAGATGAGGGGGAAAGGAAGGGGAGCTTCGGGTTCCTCCGGCAGGCGGTGGAGACGGCAGAGGAGCCGGCGGGGAAAGACAAGGGGCCGGAAAAAGCCGCCGCGACGGCCATTGGAGTGGCTCCGTTCTGACTAGGCGGGGGAAGGGTGGGCGAAAATGGAGGAGGTTCAGTTTTCTCGTCGGGTATGGGTAATCGGGGTACTATCCGACCTGATGGATTGGCAGAGTGGACGTCGATCGGACATACGTAAAAGTCCCAAGTCTCCAACTACTCGGTCGGGTTGTATACTCCTTTGTTCTATTTTAGCCTTTAGGGGCCGTTTCATTAATGAATTTAATGAATCCAAAGTTTAGTTTAATTAAGAGATAATTCATTCAAGCTGAATTAGTGTAAAATATAACTGTCGTTTGGTTGTTGTATTGAAAATTCATAATTTGGTCTTAATTTAGTGAATTTCTTCATGAGAAGATTCACAAATTAAGCCTAAGGGCCTGGTAGCAATTTTCTATAGTGGAAAAGCCACATTCTAAAGAAGAAGCAAAAGAGAAGAAGCGGACTCTTTGGTTGGAAAGAATCAATTTTTAGAGAGGAATTTAGGACTCAATGACATATTTTATAAATAAACACGAAAGACAAAGGCACATAATATGAAAAAATATGTTTTCAATCATGAAAACGCATTTTTTCTTATTATGTGCCCCTGTCTTGTTTATAAAATTATAAAATATGTCACTGAAAAAAGTCAAAGAAGTGAGAAATCATTTTTTTTAAATCTCCTTTGGAGAAGATTTTAATCCTAAAAATTGGGTACATATCTGCTACCAAACATGCCCTAAATTGGATGAGAATCCTATTTTTGGCTAAATTTTAAAATCAGCTCAAATTCATGAACAAAACATGATTCAAGTAGGGCTGCACCAAAAACCCGGACCCAACCCAATATGGAACCACCCTGGCATTGACCCGAGTCAAGTCGGGTCCTATCTCGGGTAGGGTCGGTTCCAATATTTAAAAATTCGGTTCTATCTCGGGTCGGGTCGAGTTTGGCTTTAAAATACCCAAGAACCGAGTTTGGCTTTAAAATACCCAAGAACCGAGATACCCGAGATATACCATTTAAATCCCTTATTTTTAATATATATAAAATTTTTATTATTATTATAATTATATAAATTATTTTATTAAAGATTTTTATGATTATATTAACTATTTTCTTAAAATCTCGGTTCCTATCTCGGGTTCTCGGGTATTGCGGATTTTATCTTGGGTAGGGTTAGGTATAGCAAAACCCGACCCAAGATGCAGCCCTAGATTCAAGTCAATTATCTCCAAATTCTGACTGAATTTACACTAATCATCATGTATGTGAGCTGTAGAAGGGAAGGAAAATGGTCCCACAGGGTTGCCACATGAAGCTGGTGAGGTCTACCGTGACAATCTCGTCTGCCATATAGTATGACTCATTTTTTCTGCTGCTCAGTTTTAGCTCCAGCAATATCGCTATTAAACCCCGCCCACATCCATTATACCCTCAGATGCCTCCACCTCCGCGCCACCCCCGCCCCGCTTCCGCCTACTTCCCCCTCCCCTCTTCTTGCTTTGAAGGGGCCTTGGCAGCGCAGGCAAGGAGCCATCCGGCGAAGGGCAGAGGTCAAATCAAGGAACTGCGGGGGTGACAACTTGGCAAAGCCAGAGCTGAGGATAGTGAGCATCTTTTTCCATGCTGTTAGAGCCCACAGCTGTTGATCAAAAAAATATAATATGTAATCAAGATGGATTGTACTTTACCCGTCTGTATTGAATTATATTCCAATAGAACTTGGAATTGCATATAGAAATCAAATCGTCCGAGGCACAGTGATTCGGCACTGCTGACTTCGAAATAGATATTGCCGCCCTCTCGTGCACGGGCTTTCTCCAGCAATCTGTCCCAAGATATAACGGACCAGTCGACAAGCAGTGCACTCCAACAAGTCAGACTCGAAATCAGATAAAAATAATTGTTGCCTGAAGAAGAGTCACAGAAGGAGAAAGAGAGAAAATATATTGTGTTTTCCCGTTCACAATATGTATAGGAGGATTCCAAAGGGTTCTTTCAGAAGGAAAAGGACGCAACTTTTAAGGAGAAATGGTAAAATCCCAGACTGTAACCGTCGGTACGATCGATCGCCTCAGTTTTTTTTTCATATTTCAGTATTTATGATCGATCGTCCTGAATGCGATCGATCGCACCTCAGTTTTACGAAATCACAGTAGATACGATCAATCGATGGAAGGCCAATCGATCGCGGTCTCTTTTGTGATCGATCACGATCATCTTTGTGATCAATCGATGATGCAATCTTTAAACGGGTTTATTTGTCCATTGTCCATCCAATTACCCATCTTATCATTAGATCATAATCAACAGCTCCTAATCTCTAAAAAATAATTAACCGTTTGATCAAAAAATCAAAGGCTCTAGATGCGAGATGTGAGATGCGAGTACTAAGTGCACCACAATGCGCCCACACCACGCGCACGCGTGCGTGTGTGTACCATTAGGTACACCAACGTATGTGTGCACCTTCATTTAGGAGAGTCCCCACACCCATATAATATACAAAGAAGAAGAAACTTTCCTCATATATACCCTATCACACTCATGCATGTTTCCTATGTGGGACTAAAGAAATTTCCCATCTTAGAGATTTCTTTTCATTTCCCAAATAACTTAGCCAAATGATAATGATATCTATAAAATATACACATTTTATATGCCTTTCTGCCTATTTCTTAGTCGTAATTTTAGTTGAAGTAAGGATAATTAATTGTTAATCATGATTAGATGAGTAATTAGGAGTTTAATAAATAAATGTGTTTAATTGATTAATTTAGATGCGTTAATTGGATTTATTGGATTTATAATTTACGATGCGTCTAAATTATATTTAACTTTGTTCATGTAGGTTTTCAGAGTCCAATTGCAAATCGCCAAAAGTGAAGCACGTCAAACGGATTTTGAAGATCCGGCGGTGGAGATTAAGAAGACGGGTTTTTAATACGAAAAAGAAAAAAAAATAAAAAAAACCCGGCCCGAGCCGAAGCTCGGGCGCTCGGGCTTTCGTCTGTTTCAGAACAGAAGCTTCGGTGCTCTGTTTTGATGGTCTCGACGGTGAGCTGGGCGAGGCCGGAATGGGTCGAGAGACGGCACGGCCACGGCGGTGACGGAGAAGAAGATGGCGGCGGAGCTCGAGGCAGCGAAGTAGAAAAGGCGGTTCTGCTCGAGCTCAGGCGATGGGTCATGGCGAACCACGGAGGAGATTTTCAGGCGATCACGGCGAGGCGACCGGGAAGAGCATCTCACGAAGGATCGTGTGCGATTTGGAAACCATTGATTAGGAAAGTTCGATTTGGGCTCAATCGGGAAAACAGAGGCGTCTTGGATGTGGAAAGTTACCAAGAGGAGGGCCGTGCTCGACTAGGAAGGAAGGCATCTGCATTTAGTAGACTCTGGAAGCTAGGATCGAAGATATATAAAAAATCGAGAGCTTTGGCCGGCAGGGGAGAACAGACAGAGTAATTGAACTCGACCAAAACAGAGCGCCGACAGAAGGAAAACAGAGCGCCGGTGAGGAGGAAAAATCAGATTTTTCCGGCTATTTTCCGTCGGATTTCGACGAGGTTTTCGCCGGAGGAAGAGGAGAAGAAGATAGGAGAGGATAAAGGCCGGATTTTGGACGAATTGCACGACCATTCGAACTGCTACAGTACTGTTCTTCGTGCTACAGTAACACGGATTTTTGGGAGAGACGATGAATAGTGCCGTGAACAGTATTTTGTGAACAGTACTGTGAATAGTGATTTTGTGAGCAGTGTTTCAATGAATTCGACAAATCAGGCTATTTCTTTCTCTTATTCCATGTCTGGCTAATTTTCTTATCAAGGCTAGATGAAGCCCTAAATATGTATTATTACTCTTAATTGTTTAATGATTTGGAGTTGATATGATTGTTCTTAATGCAATTTCATGTTTCATAATTCGATCTAGTGCTTGACCATAGACTGGTATGATTATGACTGAAATTTGATATTGATATTTCCTGTGTCTAGATAATAACAGGTTTGTATTGATTCTCTGCCCGACCAAAGGATAGAATTAATATATTATTCATAGTGAATGAACTTTTCGTGTTCGACCAAAGAACGTGTAGTGAATTCACTGGTAATTTGTGTGTCCGACCAAAGAACATGAATTGCCATATCATATCATCTTATGGAAATAATAATTGAGAGTAGTAATTGCATGTTTAGTGGTGGATTCGACGCTTTGATATTCTTATTCATTTGATTTCTCAGTAAAATTTATTTTCTTTAGTTAATTAAAATCATAAAAATTCAATCTTTCATTAGAATTAGATTAATCAACCAAGTCCTTTGGGTTCGACCTCGTTTCCACTAGACTATACTGAGTCTCGTGCGATTGCGAGTAAAAATAGTGAAAAATTCAATCAATCAGATAACATTTAATGAAAATGAAATTCTTACTAATCCTATTTGAATCAATCAATAAAATGTGGGCCTTAGATGGAATTCATTTAGTCGGCTTGCACAACTAAATTAATTTGGACCCATCTACCCAAACCAAAAACCCATCTTTTGCATTTGGCCCATCATCCCAAAATAAAAACCCAACAGCAACAACCTTCCCAATAAAGAACAATAGCACCAGTTCCAAACCTTCCAACATCGGCAAAAACTGCACCATCGAAGTTAACCTTAAGAAAGCCCTTGGGAGTTGGGGGTCCTTCCTTTGAGCAGACATGAGGGGAGAACACAATATTATAAGAAGTTTTGATAATAGGTAAGAGCTCCCCTTAAGATGTTAACCTTGGCCGGCACAAAATCGCCTACCTGGACTTTGTTCCTGTGACACCACCAGAACCAGGCATAGGTGAAGGGTTCAAAGGCACAGTGGAAGCGCGAGGGATTGCCCGTCGTGAGGTTAAATTCTCCAAATCAGAGCCTTTTTCTATGATCTTTCTCTTGCACACAATATCAAACAAAGAATATGCAATAGCATATGAGCAATAATATGAGTGCACATATAATATCAATTCAATATACAAGATTTCTACGAATTGAAAACTACTAACCTTTGGGCCTTTGTGCCCTACGATCAATCCACATAGAAATACTCACAAGATTAGAGATATGTCAAAGATCACCAAGGACCCAATTGCATGAGCAAGAATCACTATTCTCCATGAGACAGTGATCTCCTATTCCTAGTCGTGTATGGAACTAGATCGCCAAAAACCAAATGCCAAGATGAGGGAGAGAGAGACGCACAAGCGAGAGAGAGAGGAGAACCAACCGTCAAGTGGCAAGCCGTTACTGTTCACGTTCTCCCTTTCCCTATTTATATGGGATAGTTAGGGCTTCTTTGATTTCCTCTCTAACTCCATCCCACTAACTCTCTTAATGGTTATCTATAACTGCCCACTCTCAAGTAACGTACTCCTCACAACAGTCCTATTTAGGTGTCTCTTCCATTTAGTGTGGACCCCACCGGGCCTATGGGAACCTAGCACACTCCACGTGTCCATGCATCACACGAGAGGGCCGACTCCTCGTATCTATAACCAATATCCCTTGCTATGAGTTTAGTGCTCATATTTGTGATTCAACAGTGACTCGTGCACTAGTTCTGTCGTAATCCAAAACTATGAACATGTTTAACAAACAGATCCGTTGTTAAGGCCTTAGTTAACGGATCAGCCAACATCTCAAGCGTAGGAAGATGACTAATAATCAACTTTCCCCATTGTAGCATGTCAAATATATAATAGAAATGCACCTCAATGTGCTTTGCTCTGGAACTGATCTCCTCATTACGGAGTGTGGTCATAGTTGCCAAATTATCGCAATAAATTTGGACAGGAGCATCAGTCCATTGTCCTAGCTAGAAACCCTTTAATCCACACTGTTTGGAAGTTGCTAAACTACATTCAACGAATTCAGCTTCTATAATAGACTTAGTAACACACTTCTGTTTCTTACTAGCCTACTCTACGGCGCCGCCACCACATATGAATACATAACCGGCAGTGGATTTCCTGTCATCTTTACAACTAACATAGTCTGAATTACTATACCCTTCTAATGACAGATTCTCAGCCTGATATGTGAGTTTCATATCTTTGGTACCCAATAGGTATCTAAACACCCGCTTAATAGCCTGCCAGTGTTGCATACCTGGCTTAGCATGATATCGACTCATAAGGCTTACTACAAAAGCCAAATCAAGTCGAGTGCAATTCATGATATACATCAAGCTGCCAATAGCTAGCGCATATGGCACGGATTTCATCTTTAGACGCTCTTCGTCTAATGAAAGTGTCATTTTCTCGGACAAAACTGTCCCTTTATAGATGAGTGAATCTATGGTCTTTCAACCAATCACACCGAAGCGTTTCAACACACTTTCTATGTATGATTCTTGATGTATACTTAGCTTCCTTGCTTTTTCATCCCTAGGATGCACGATACTTCACTCGTATCTTTCATTTCAAATTGGGACTTGAGTCATTCTTTTAGACTAATAATCATACTGGTGTCATTCTCCATCACTAATATGTCATCTATATATAGTGACAATATCATAAATCTACTCCCATCTCTACAAGGATACACACAATGGTCATAATCATTGGCCACAAAGCCATATTCACTAATCACCTTGTGAAAAGTGAAGTACCATTGTCTTGGTGATTATTTAAGTCCATACAATGATTTAATAAGTTTGCACACTCGTTGTTCCTCTTCGGAAACAACAAACCCCTCGGGTTGTTCCATATAAATCCCCTCCTCTAAATCACCATTTAGGAAGGTAGTCTTTACATCCATTTGGTGCAATTCTAAATCCAAGTATGACACAATAGCCAATAAACACCGTATCGAGATGAACCTAGACACATGAGAATATGTCTCCTTAAAGTCTATGCCCTCTACTTGGGCAAACCCTTTCGCCACAAGTATGACTTTATACTTATCTATTGATCCATCAGCTTTGAGATTCTTCTTAAATATCTATTTACAGCCAATATGTTTCATTTCATCCGATAAGTCAACAATCTCCCAGACTTTGTTTTTCAAGATTTTCATTTCCTCTTGAACAACCTTTGCCATTCCTTGAAATCTGAACTACTCATAGCCTGCTCAAACGTGATAGGATCATTAAGCAAAGGTTCATCTACGGTAATTTCATCTTCACTAAGTATAGCATAGCAATCCTTCAACATAACTGAAGGTCTACTACATTCTCTTGATGCACGTGTTTCAACATACTCATTTGATGTATTTCCTATCATTTGTTTATTACTAGTGACAATAACATTTTCTTTTTTATTTCAAATGATTTCACTCTTTGACTAGGAGTTTTAATGTCTATATCCCACTATCCCATCATCATGATGTACTACGAACCGATACCTTTTAGAATGATCATAATAACCTATAAAATTACATTTTATTGTCTTAGGATCCAACTTACTTCTTAGTTGATCAAGCACCCTAACATGTGCCTTTGACCCCCACATCTCTTAAGTTCGAAAAGTTTGGATGTCGACCTGTGATTTACACATGAAATATATATTTTATTATCTCCTAACTTATATTTATACTAGTGTTAGATTAGAATTACTACTACTTTAATATAATTTTTGGTTTTTGTAGGAAACAAGAGCAAAATGCAGAATTGCGGTGAAACGTGACTCTAATAATTAAATATTCATTATTTCGATTACATGTCTCTGATGAGACTGATTCAAACTTCATGTTAAAGTACACGAAGTCAGCTTTCCAACGCCACTGACCGTTCGCAATTCGGAGTTATGAGCAAAAAGTTATGATAATTGGAAATATAGTACGCGAAAGAGAAGTGAGTAAAGAGAAGAACCGTCGAGATGAGATTGGATGGATGAGATCGATACAACGGATTTTCGTTTAATAAATAAAAAAAGAATAGAATTGAACCGGTTCCATTCCAGTCCGGTTCGGTTCAGTAAAAGAGAAAAAAAGACCCGACCCGAGCCAAAGCTCAGGCCTTTCGTTCCCAAACAAAGTGCTCTGTTTTGCTTCGCCGGACGGCGATGGGCCTTCACGACGGTCGACGGTGGTTCTGGGTCGAGCTCGGCGGTGATCAGACATGGCGATGATGACAGCGAGGCTGACGGCTGAGAAGGAGCTCTCTGCTCGAGCGATTGCCTGTGAAGGGTGAGGCAGCTTGAGACTCCGGCAGGGTTGGAGTCGAACGACGATGGCAGAATGACTCGACGGCGGGCGTTGCATAGAAGATGACGGAGACCAATGGACAGTTGATGACGACGACCGTGGGTTGACGACGATGGCGGTGGAGAATCTGACGGCGTGTTCGGGTAGGTGCTCAATTGGAAAAGTCAGTGCCAGAATCGGGAAAACAGAGGACTGTTTATGCCAGAATTGGAAAGCTTTGATTTGGACTCTTTCCCTTAATAGAAATCGACTTCAATTAGGACTTGGACTCTGAAGTGCTTATAAAAACTGAAGAGAACGGAAGATTTGGGAGGAGTTTTGAGAGAGGACTCCCGGCCAGAAAAAAAAAACAGAGAACTTTGGACTGGTTTTTGCCAGAAAAACCAGGGCTTTTCGGCGTGGTTTTCGCCAGAAGGAGGGAGGGAAGAGTTGGTGTCGCCGGAGGAAGAGGAGGAGAAGAAAGGGACGAAAGCTCAGAGTTTTGAACTGATTTCGATTGCTACAGTGCACAGCCGATTTAGGAAGATGATGAATAGTAACTGATGAACAGTAAATTGCTACAGTGAATAGTGATTTTTGGTGAATAGTGCCAAATGACTCTGACAAATCAGCAACGTTCTCCTCATCCGATGGCCGGCTAAATTCACATCCAAGGCGTAGATGAAGCCCTAGATTTGTGTTTCATTACTCTTGATTGTTTTATTTAATATAGTTAATATTATTCATGCTTAATGCTATTTCATGAGTTTCTTTTGAGTGTTTGACCATAGACTTGATTGATATGCATGAAATTAGATCTTTCCTGTGCTTAGCTAAGAGTAGGCTGGTGTTAATTCTATGCCCAACCAAGGATAGGATTATTAGCCCAAATGATAATTCTATGCCCGACCAAGGATAGAATTAGCTATAATAATTTATAGTGGATGAACTCTCGTGTCCAACCAAGAACGTTAGTGAATTCATTGTGATTTGTGTGTCTGACCATGAACACAAGTTACCGTATCATGTCAATTTGAGCGTAATAATAATTGAGAGTAGTAATTGCATGTCTAGTGGTGGATTCTCTGCCTTGGTACTTCTCCATATTAGTTATATTCATTTTAAGTAGTTAAAATTTATTGCTTTCTTAGATTAAACCAAGCTGCAAACTTTCTTTCACTTGAATTTGGTAGATCATTCATCCGTCCCTGAGGTTCGACAACCCTTTCTATACTCATTGTAGTACAATTGCCTTGTGCACTTGTAAGGGTTTTATATTTAAACGATCAACCCATCCATAACTCATACGGGGTCAATTTGATCGACTTAGAAGGTACTCGGTTTAGTACATAGACAATGGTGTCTAGTGCTTCACCCCAAAACTGTGTTCCTAGTTCAGAGTGGTTTAGCATGGACCTTACCATGTCCAACAATGTCCTATTACGTCTTTCAGCGATTCCATTCTCTTGAGGGGTATACGGAAGTGTATACTGATCAACTATTCCTTAATTGGTAAAATAGTCCTTGAACAAATCAGATGTGTACTCTCCACCTCTGTCTATTTTAAGAACTTTAATTTTCCGTCCTAATTGATTTTCAACCTCAGCCTTTAAGGCATAGGACTTCCTTGCCAAAAGGTAAGCATACTCATGCCTTGAATAGTCATCTATAAATGTAATAAAATATGACATTCCCCTTTGAGTCTTGACGTTTATAGGCCCACAAATATCTGAGTGAATGACCTCTAAAAAGTTTATGGCTCATTGACGTACCTTTGGGAAAATGTAGCTTAATCATTTTACTAGAAATGCAATCGTCACAAATGCGCAAAGCATCACCAATCTTAGGTAGTAAACCACTACCCGACATGCAGTGTAATTTAATAACATTAACATGACATAGGCGCAAGTGCCATAATAAAACATCATCATGAGAATCACAAACTAAATACTCATAATCAATTATGTTATTAAAATCAGTAGCAAAGTCATCAGCTACATCAAGTTTGAATAAACCATCAATCAAAGAAGCATTAAATAAAATATTGTTCTTCTTTCCCAGAGTCTCCTTGTCACCCTTAAACCTAACTTCAAATCCACTTTGAGTAAGCAGAGGGACTGAAATCAGGTTTTTCTAATAGATGGTCCAAGCAGGACATCAGTAAGAACCAAAGTGTTTCCCCCAGAGAGAGGAATACGAATAGAACCAATCCCGAGCACATTACAATAAGTATTGTTGCCCATAGATTTTGTGCTCTCTGGGATTTATTCCTTTCATTTCCGCAAACGACTCCTTGATCATGACCACATGTCGTGTTGCAGCCGAGTCTAGCCACCATCCTCTAGTATTATTGTTCACAATCAATGCCTCAAACATCATACAAATAATGTCCTTTCCTCTACCTTGTTGTTTCTTCTTCTCATTGCCCTGTGGGCCATTAGGACAATTTATGCTAAAATGGCCCATTTAGTCGCAAGTGAAGCAAGCTCCCTTTTTCTTGTTCTTGCCCTTGTCACCTCCCAAAATTGAGGCTTCTTTCCCTTTTTATTGAAATTCTTCTTCGAGAGGCCAACATAGGATCCACCATTTTTGTTGCCAACATGATGAGCAAGATTGGCATATGTATTAGAGGCTCTCACATGGTCTTGTCTTTCCTGATCCAAGCCTAGCTTGGCAGTAAGGTCATCCAAAGTGAGTTTCTTATCACTCAAGTTCAGTGCTACCATAACAGGCTCCCATGATGGAGGAAGACTAGTTAGGATGTTAGATACTTGGACTCCGAAAGAAATAGGATCTTCAAACATCTCCAACTCACTAGAAATAATAGAATGACATTTATGTGTTCAAACACATTTTTTTCCTTCCTCCATCCTCATATTAGAAAAGTGAGTGTGTAACAATCTGATATGACCCTCAGTATGCTCTCCATACCTTCTCACAATAGCCTCATACATTTCTTTTGCAGTGGTATGCTTCTCAAAAAGCAACTCAATGTTTGGCTCCATAAACGTTAACATGGTGGTCCTTGCTCTAGCATCCTCTAGTTTGAACTTCTCATACTTTCTCTTTTGAGCAGTGGTAGTATTTTCACTCAGAAGTTTAACTACTTGGTCCAAGAGATAGGCCAAGTCCTCAAGAAATAGGATATGCTGAATACGCCTCTTCCAGGTGACGAAGTTCATGGCATTCAACTTTTCAGTCTTGGCAAGTTCACTAGAAAACATTTGGAATGTCATTGCAACTCTCTCTAAAATAGCAAGTGAAGCAACAAGATAAAGATCTTTGTAAATCACTACAATCAATGAAATAGTATAATTAGAATCAAAGGCAAAGTTTAAATCACTAATAACAACAATCAATATTTAGTTGTTGATGTGGCACAAATACTGTTTCAAATTCAAACAAATCTTTCAAATTTTACCAGTGCAATCGATCGAGTTGCGATCGATCGCTGTAGACTTTACAATATCACAGTAGATACGGTCGATCATTTACACATGCGATCGATCACGTACTTTATATTAAACGTTCCAGTACTTTTGATCGATCGATCGCTCCCTCAAGTGATCGATTGCGTACTTTAAGATGAACAATCCAATAGATGCGATCGATCGATCACTAACTTAAGTGATCAATCGTTGTTCTTTAATGAAAATTCATGTACTTACGATCGATCGATTGCTCAAGTGATCGATCATTTACTAGTTTTCTTCTTGGTTTTTAGCCTGGTGCGATCGATCATGTCTGCTATGGCGATCGATCGCGTACTAAAACTTCGACAAATCAAAACGATTGCTCAAAATTTCAAAAGAATATCAATTAGGGTATTGGGAATTTTAGCATCACAACGTATTAGGGCTCCGACACCACTGAAGGTTTCATAGGAATAGCGGAAGCGTGAGGGATCGCCCGTCGTGAGGTCAAATTCTCCAAATTAGTCCCTTTTTTATGATCCTTCTCTTGCACACAATATCAAATAGAGAATATGGAAGAGCATATGAGCAATAATATGAACACATATATAATATTAATTCAATATACAATATTTATACGGATTGAAAACTACTAACCTTTTAGTCTTTGTGCCCTACGATCAATCCACGTAGAAATACTCACAAGATTAGATGTATGTAAGAGATCACCAAGGACCCAATTGCATAGGCAAGAGTCACTATTCTCTACGAGACAGTGATCTATTCCTTATCATGTATGGAACTAGATCGCCAAGAACCAAACGCCAAGATGAGGGAGAGAGACGCACAAGTGAGAGAGAGAGGAGAACCAACCGTCAAGTGTCAAGCTGTTACTGTTCACATTATCCCTTTTTCCCTCTTTATATGGGATAGTTAGCGCTTCCTTGATTTCCTTTAACTCCATCCCACTAACTCTCCTAATGGTTATCTGTAACCGCCCACTCTCAGGTAACGTACTCCTCATAACATTCCTATTTGTCTCTTCAATTTAGTGTGGACCCACCGGGCCCACAAAAACCTACCACACTCCACGTGTCCATGCATCACACGAGAAGGCCGACTCCTTGTATCAATAGGTTACGTAAATATGGGCTTAACCCATATCTATAACCAATAATAGGTTGAGAAAAGACCCGCATCCTCTTTGCTAAAAGAAGAACAGATGAAGCCGACGATGTCTTTGGCATCGCAGGAAGGGGGGGAGGGAGAGGAAGTGGGGTTTCCAGGTCCATCCCCAGGCGGCATACGCCACTTTGCATGATCAAATAGCATGCTTCCTTGCAAAATTCACGAACCCCATTAGGCAATATACCCCTACTGACAAATTTATGCTTGGTAGGGAGAAATCTACGATGGAGCATGGATTTTCCAGAGATCAATCCAAAACTTTTTAAGGCCGGAGGGACTACTCGAGCTGGTAGAGAGTTTTGGGGGGTAAAGACACTTCAGGGCAGTAAAGTAGGCTCTCTTTACTGTAAGCACCCCATTAGGAATCTTCCGAATAAGGTCAGCTTCAAAACTCACAAAATTCTCATTGATTAAAGCTAGATTCCAGCACCCCCTTTCCCTGTCAATAAGATCACCGACCAAGGTGGAACTCGGGAGAGAACTAGGTCTAGAAATGGCAAGAGAGTTGCTCGGGTTTGGCAGCCATCTGTCCCTCCAGACATTAACTCTGAACCCATTACCAATCCTCCATCGGAGACCCGCCGACAGGACCTCTTTACTAGCCGAAATGCTTTTCCAAATATAAGAACTCCGATTGTTGCAGGACTCCATGAAGGAGGATGTTGGTAATATTTTCCTTTTAGGACTCTGGCAGCGAAGGAACCTGGATCATGGATCAGACATCAGCCTTGTTTCGCCAGGAGGGCCAGGTTGAAAGCTCCGAGGTCACGGAAGGTCGGAAGCCCAAACCACCCCGAGATTTAGGAGCACACATTCGGTTCCAAGGCAACCAATGGATGCGCCGCTCATCATTCTGCTTACCTCACCAGTAATTGCTGATTACGCTGTTGATTTCTCTACACAAGGTTTTAGGGAGAAGGAAAACATTCATAGAATACGCAGGCATGGATTGGGCGATAGCCTTGATGAGAATTTCTTTTCCGGCAGTAGACAAAAAACGCTCTTTCCAACCTTTGGCTTTGCTCCTGATCTTGTCCTTTATGTTTCCGAAAGCCTTCTTATTTGCCCTTCCAATCATAGGGGGTAACCCAAGATATTTCTCTATTGTCTTGAATTCGGGAACACCAAGCACGGCCTTAACATCTTGCTTACATATTGCGGTGTGTTGCTGCTGAAAAAAACAGAGGTCCGCTGGAGGTTGAGGCTTTGTCCAGATGTTTGGCCCGCCGTGCCATTTCAGAGATTTGCCGTATCCGAGGAGAAGGAGAGGTTCCTCAGCTCCTCAAGGAAGCTCTCTCTCCGACTCCTGCTAGCTGGACTCTCTTGTTTGCTTTATGAATGATTTTCATCAAAACAAAAGTGTGTCAAGTTGAGGGACGAAAAATAGCTCTCCAACGTAGCTCATGCAAAAAGTCAAAAGTAGTGCCTAAGATCAGTAAAGAGCAAGAAATTACACATGTGAACTTGAGTTGCGATCCTTTGGAATCTCATGTTTCATCTATCTACTGGTTTTCTTCAGCCCAGGGACCTTTCACAAATGCGTATTTTTTTATTGACAAATGTATATATTATTTACAGGAGTGTCAATTAATGGCATACTAAGTAAACTAATCTAAAGAGCGGACCATTGTCAGCCGAACATGGAATTCTTTTCCGTTCTAATCTCATCGAAATCCCTAAGCCACATCACATAACTGCTCTCCTCTGCTAACACATCCTTGGACACCTCCTTTCTGTGCACCAGCCCCTCTGCATATGCTTCGAATTTCTCCATCTTCTCCCACAAACCCGCAAGCAGCTGCTCGTCCTTCTCAGTTCTCGCGCTCTTCGCCCACTCTTTGGCTTCCTCCACTCTTGCCCAGAAGCACGAGTCCTGCGTCAGCCCCGCCAATGTCCTCCTCTTCCTCCCTTCGTTCCGCTCATCCCCTACATTTCGTTGTTTCCACCATGTCTCGAACACTTGGTACCTACAAACAAACATATGTACACAACAAGTCAGCTCCACTTGATCTGGGTTGGAATTTGGAAATAACCCAGTTTCTCCTGTACTATCGGGTCGAGATTTATTAATAACTTTGGGCTCTGATATCAATGTTAGGTGATATTGGACCTCTTCCCCCAAAAATTAGCTTTAACGATGAGGTTTTCCTCAGACTTATAGCTAACAACCAGGCCATTCCAATGTTGAATAAACCCCAATATTTCTACCTAACTCTTTTGTCAGATATAGCTAAGATTGAAAGAGGGTTTGTTGTAGGCTAGTCCAACACTGGGAGTCCACTACCATCCAAGGCTCAGCAGCCAGTCACGTCCATAGGCTGGAAAATTTACCTTCGGGGGCGACCTCTGGCCAAATAATGGCCGTGGGTCCTGTGCTTCCCAGTCCTGTAATAGTCGGCGATGTCCAGGGGCTCCACCAGGAGCATGTAAAACTGGGAGGCGTTCACAAACTTGGCCCGACTCTGGAAGTCGTGGGGGAGCTGGTTCGAGTCGATCATGTGGAGGACACGATCCCAGAACTGGCCGAGCTTGTGCCGGGCCATGTTGACAGCCGCTTCCCTCTTGGGGTTGCTCCTCTGCCTGAACGAGTCGTAGTAGCTCGCCCCTTCGTCGTCACAGAAGGCCTTGTACCACTCTATCTGCGCTCGGTTGGGGGTCACCTTGGCCAGCCCGATCGCCAGTTCAGCGCTTTTTAGGCTAGGCCGCTGGCCCATCTGGGTGGCGGTCATCAGGCATTCGCGCGTGGCCGCCGCCGCCAATGCTTTCCCCTGCTCGTCCAAACAGTAAATACCAATATAACCACGATGATGAACGATGAAAATTCGTCTCGAAAAAGATTGAATTTTTAAATGGGTACCTCTGGTTTTAGTCCTAAGGCCTCCAGAGCAAGCGAAATGCCAGTTTCATAGCTGGAACTGAGCGTGCTTTCGAGGATTCGTCCTCGCCGGAGGAATTGCTGGGAGATGTTGGGGACGAGATCACCGTAGGCGAGATGATCGTCGACAATGGACGCAGCAGAGGCAGAGCCCGTCATCAAATAGTGCAGCAATTGGACCACGGCAGTCAGGTTGTCCAATAGAATAGCCCCCTCCTTGGAGCAGAAGACATAGTTCCCAAATGGCCTGTACAGGCGCTCAGAGTTCAGATCGATCGTTACAAAGCTGGAGATGAATTGACAGAGCTCTGCGATTTCCGGCTCGAAGGTTCCATTAGTCGGATTGTTACAGATCAAATGGAGGTGAGGCATCTGCATGCGCGAGTGCCAGTAAGTGAGGAGGCGGTTGAGGTGGGTGGAGGCCGGCGAGAGTAGCAGACAGGGGACGGGGTCACCGGTGGAAACGAAATGGCAGAAGCGATGCGCCAATTTTTGCTTGAGGACGGCGGAGGAGAGAGCCTCGTCACCGAGTAAGGGGGACCCGAACGTGATGCAGAGGAGGGAATGTGTGGAGCAAAGGGAAGGATAGAAAGAGAGGAAGGCGAGGGTGGCGAGGGAAGCGACGGCTCCGCCGAGGGAGTGGCCCACGAACGCCACCGCCTTGTTGTTAATTAGAGTCGCCATGATCTGCAGCTCAAGATTTAGCCAAAAAACAGAGCCAATCACATTCACAACCCCTCCAAGTTCAAATGTCAATTTGATTAAAAATGGGATTGAAATGCTAAAATTCACCTCGTTCTGGAAGTCGGGGCTGTTGTAGATGGAGAGGAAGAGACGGAGGAAGCCGGGATAGACCATGGGAGCTTGGGCCTCTCCCGCCAAGGCAGAGAAGAGATTGTTGCCGGTGGTGATGGGGACGGGGGCAGTGTTGCTTGAGAGGTCCCATCCGGAGACGGTCTGGACGCCGGAGAAGGCCACATAAGCGACGTCTCCAACGCGATCAACGAGGAAGCGGCCGGGCGCATTGGTGTTGGCGAGGTTGCAGAGTCGCCATGCGTCCAGGGGGAGCGGAGTGGCGGCCAGAAGAGACGCCATCAACTGGCTGCTCTCGAACCTGCACTCCATATCCATTAAAGTCATCGTCAACATGGGGGGAGTTGTTTCATGGGAAAGTTTTTCCAGTTTATTATTCTTCGTGAGTTGTGATGCTTCTCAAACTCACTGAGATTGCTGGCGCGAAGCTTCCATGGCTGTTTCCTCTTGTCGATCGATGACGTGTTGGGGGACTTCCTCGTGTTGCTGTGGGTCTGAGCCGCGGGAACTTGGATAAATGAAGGGCAAGTTTAAAGAGGCGTGTTGATCGGGCTCAGCTCTTCAAGGGCGTTCACGGTTGACCCGAGTGGATAGGTGCGCGTGGGTCCGGCCTTTCCTTGACGCGTATAAGTAATCAGATTAGAAACCATCGACGCAGTAGCCTTGCTGTGTCGGTAGGGGTGCAAGCGGGTCGGGCTATTGCGGGCCGGATGTTGGCCCGACCGGAGCCCTAACAGCTAGAACTTCGGCACGACCCGAGCTCTAAGTTAATTCTAAAAATCCGGCCCGGCCCTATCCCTAAGCGGGCTTAGGGTCGGGTTGCAGCCTTTCGAGCCTTTCAATCGGCATAATATTTTTACGGCGAACACTTACAAAAGGTGTGTAAAGGCCATGGTTATCGACCATGGCACATGTCACAAGCGTAGCCCGTCACCACAATCAAAATCATGCGGCCATAATGCGGAAGATGCATACAAAAGACACTATGTGAACAAATAGAATATTAATTGAATTTGATAAGGATTAGGTTGTATCTAAGAATAAGATAAGTTATAAAGCTATTGAGATGTACTAAGCAAGAGTCTGGCATTTCACAAAAAGATTAAAATAGGTCAGATGTGTGGGGACAACACAGTGAGAATAATTTCTTGGATTTCTTGAATGTTAGCCTAACATTGCTCAGTACAATTTGTTTGGATATGAGATAAGAGGTGGTGGACAGTTGGAGGTGTCATATGGGGGTTGTAGTTCATATTACATTCTCTACCGTATGAAGTAAAAACATCTGGAAAGACACTCCACTCAAGGATCAATTTTTACTTAGCCACTGGGCCTACGGGCTTAACTAATTTTTTTTATCTGGGCCCGGCCCGGCCCTTAAATTTAGCGGGCTTAAAATTTTATGGCTCGGCCTGACCCTATGCCTTAAAATTCTGATCCATACTTGTAATTTTACGGGCCGGGCCAGGTCGGGCTTCTGGGCCGGCCCGCTAAAGTTGCACCCCTATGTGTTGGTAGGCTGAAGCCTGTGTAACGTGCCCTAAGGGCCTATCCAAGGAATCTACTAATTGATGGGCTCATGTGTATTTTATATGTAACAAGTGTTTCGACCCATATTGGTAGGCTCCATAAATACTGTCCGTTGAGTTCTCTTGAGAATTGAGAGTTGAGACTCGGTTGAATAAAAACCAAAAGTTGAGACTCATTGAAAAATGAGATTATAATATATCCAGAAGTCCATTACAATGTTATTGTAACTCAGATTTTTGCCACGGGTTACTCAGGTTTCATGAGGAAATTATCTTTTACGGGAAGATGTAGAAATTCTACATCATCATTATTCTCGTATCTGTATAAAAGATTCATTCTGGTCGAATATGGATCATATTTATCTGCCAGGAGATGGTTGCATAAGAATTCAGAATTAACAGTCATATTCTACAGAACTTTGAAAGAACAAAGACTTTTATGCTTCCTACAAAATAAAAACAAAAAAAGGAAAAAGAATTGAGCTTTACGTTACTTAAAAGCATGAAAACTAAATATAGGGATGTTATCACCACTCCTTTGGCCACCTCTCCACGGTATCCCGATTACCTCGGTGTGTATGATGGGTAGGCCTTGTAGCGGCGGGATATGGTGCTCTACAAGGTCGATTACCCTGCCCCTCTAATCGATCCTGAGGACTCGGACACCCCTCATTATTAAAAAAAAACAAAGTATGTTATCAGTTATTTGATTCTCTGCAAACCATTTCCAGCCCGGAGAGGCTGTAGTGGCCTACATCAAACATGACTATAGTGCAGTTCAAGATGAGTTAGGAGATGGGGTTTGGCTCGAGTGGCCCAGGCTGGAGGTTCACGTATTGCAATCGTTGGGTCTCTTGCACTATAGCCAATGCTCCTTGTTTCCTTGAAGGAGTATAACTGTATACGGAGTAAGGAGTATGTTGTATAACTGTATACGGAGTAAGGAGTATGTTGTAGCCTACGGCTGCAGTGCAGGAGATCCAAAGGACACAAATAAGTGGATTGCACCTCTAGCCTACAACCGAGATCCAATGGCCATAATTATGTGGGTTGCACCTCGAGCCTGGGTCCACTCAAGTAGAATCCCACGTCCTACCGCATTTTAAACTGCAAATAGCGAAGTTGGTTGTAGGCCACAACAGCCGCCCCGTGCTCGTTTCATAAAATGACCTCTAGGCTTAGCTGGTTCCATTTCTCTAAGCAAAATGGGCCCTTGAGAGTTGAGATAGAAATTTACAACAGTAGGGGATTTGGTCCATTAGAGGCCCATACATAACTTTTCCTTATATATATATATATATAGTTAGTAGCAGAAATTGATTGGATTTTTCTAGAGTTCAAAATTCACAGCGACCGCTGACCTGACCCAAGCCCATGGAGTACAATTTGGGCTTCTACCGTTCTACGGAATCCCCTTGTTGTATACGAGGTAGGTTTGTCGCATTTACATCAGTTCCATTCTCTCTGGTGACTTCATTTTGAGAAGGGTGATACTTTTCAGCACCCCAATTTTTCTTAGTAACATTACATGCTTAGAATCCCAAAATTTTTGATAGTTGCTAAGTAACACCATACTATTCTCATTCACAATTTTGTCAATATTACTCAGTTGTCTTACGATAAAATCTTACCGTCAAGTATACAACAGTAGACCTCTCTAACACCTGATTAAACTTAATGGAACGGTTGTCATTTTTGTCGATGAAATGTCACTATCAAGTAGTGAGATTTTTGTCGATTGATATCTACAGTCAAAATATAACACTAGGGTGTTACTAAGCATGCTAGAAAATATGAGTTTTTTATAACCTTTCTTATGAAAATAGGTGTTACTAATAAATTTTAGAATGCTGAAAAATATCACCCTTTTAGAAAAACCTTAGGATGATAATAATTCTGGACGGAGGGAGTAGTAGGATAAGTAACTTTAACCCAACCAGACCCGGGCTGTAAACGCCAATGCTCCACCTTGACCTGACTTATGATCAGCCTCTTCATTTAACACTGACCTCTCCTTCCCCACCACAAAAAGTAAAATTGGCCCACTGCACTTTGTGCAACCTTTATGATGAAAAGTGGACTAGAACCCAAGCACAACGAGGGTGACCTGATTGGCCAGTGCTCTCTCAAAGCAACAAGCTAATAAAGCAGGATCATGCAGCTTTGCGCATGTTTAGATCATCCCAAACAAAAATTTTAAGAAGAAAAAGACTGGAAATGTCAGATGAGAACCAGTAAAGGTTAGTTGACACGCGTGCATGGGTTGCACAAAGCGCCGGATATAAGAGCTGATCAGTCTTCACTCTCTCAGCAGTCAAAAAGGTTGGTTTTCGTCTTCATTCCAATTGACATGCAGATCACAATGGGCATTAGGATCCAATCAGGCGCATTTTCCATCTCCTTCTAGCCGCTTACGTCAACCAAGACTCTACAATAACAGTCAACAGTGCGTCATTTTTACTACTAAAAAGAAAACAATGCCACGGGCCATTCCAACGTATATTCTTCTGCATAGAAACAAAATTGATTATTTGACAAGTCATGATTTTGGTAGAAATCCTCGACTCTTGAGCGCATGTCACGGGCCATACCAACAAACAATTATTCATGTGCAAGCGCAAGATAGGCAGGAATCTCTCCCCTACCGTTGCAGAGAGAGACAGACTAAGGAAATTCAGGTTTATACGTCAAAGACATGATTGAGATATGTATGGAAGGTAGCTAATATATTTACGACTCTCTTTGTTCGTTTGCTCCTTCCTTCCGTTGTTGCCTGGACCATACTGGTATTATTGGTAGAGTGGCCAGCTATGAGCTAACGAGCAAGTTGATATTGTCTTCTGCCTCTCTAGCTAGGCCCACAAGCTCGCCTTCTCTCATATAAGGAATAAAAAAAGGAACTGTAAACGTCGCATGAGTTCAAACAATGTCCTGGTGGAGCCACATTGACAAACTTGCATTCATTCCGGGTAAAAAATAGTGCTCTTCGCGCTCTAAGCCACAGTCTCGTGTACTAATGTAACTAATTGTTAGTCGTCACTTGTATAATTCTCCTAAAGGAACTGCAGGAACCAATAATGCACATGGCGCCAATTTGTTCAGGGATCAAATATAAACACACAATTATGAATGAATGTTAAAATTGCTCATGTTTTAGGGGCTTAGGTGCATGAAGATTCAATCTTGTGGTAGATGAATGATCCAAGATTAAGTCATTGCTCTATTAGCAACTAGTCTAACAAAGAAATTTAATAGTAGTAGTTGAATATTTAGATCGTGTTCTTCTAATATCGTCACTATGCTATAGGGCCCTTTAGTTGGTGAAATTTAATGAATCTGAATCTTAATTAAGAGAAAATTTATTCAGGCTGAATTGGTGAAAAATGGGAATGCAGTTTGGTTGCTGAATTCATAATTTAGTCTTCATTTGTGACTCTCCTCAGGAGGGCATTAGCAAATTAAGCATGAATTGGGAAAAAATTCTCCTTCAGGCTGAATTATAAATTGAGTCTAAATTCTTAAACCAAACATGATCTCGGTTACTTCTCCTAATTCATGCTTAAACTTGGAGTCAAATTCACAAACCAAACAACCCCATCAACATATAACAAATTAGTCATAAATGTTCACTTTCTAAATTGATTGCCTATCCTCTTATCCATTCGTTGTCTAGGGCATGGGCAACCAACCTTCTCAGCTCATCAATATAAGTCTTCCTCCATACCCATCGACCATCACCGCCTAAATACCCCTCTAACATCCAATCCGCATCTCTCTCCCTACGTCGCATCACGTCAAAAAAGTACTTTTCTTCCTCCTCCTCCTCCTCCTCCTCCAACTCATCTTCTTCATTTTTTTTCCAGAAAACTCTTTTGAAAATCTAGAACTCATGTGAAACTCTTTTTACCTTTGAATGTAGAACTACAAGTCCCTTGCGCACAGGCCACAACAGTCGCCCCCGCAGCTTGCTTTCTCCTTGCTATTGGCCAAGGCCTCTGCTCGATCTGTCGTCATCCATTTCAAGAGAGTTCTTACTTTGAAACTATTGTGACATTCGAAAGAAGAACTTCAAGTGTTTAAGTCCGTTGGAATCAAAACTAGAAAGGGCAACGGCGGAAGCGAGAAGCAATGGAGATAATTTCTCTTTCTCTTTGGCTCAATGTAATGTGTATTAGAGTTGATTTAATGTGAAGAACCCACGCCTTCATGAGAAGTTGTGTGCTCGAACACACGACTACTCATAAAGGCATGTGTTTGTATTCACGATTTTTTATTGCATTTGAAATTGGAAAAAAGAAAACAGGTAGGTCGTGTATACAAACCACTGTTTTTAAACCCGGTTCGGCCCGGCCGGTTGAACCCGGTTGGACCGGACCCGATCACCAAACCGGGACGGAACACCCGGGCTGAACGAGTTTGAAGACCCGGCCGGGTCATTAGCGACCCGGCCGGGTTGACCCAGGAACCGGCCGGGTCGGGCCGATCGGGCCAGTATATATATATATATATATAAAACCCTGTCGGCTGTCACTGCCTCACTCGCACCGCCGCCACTCTCGCGCCGCCGCTGGTCTCGGCTCTCGCACCGCCACCGCTCTCGGCTCTCGCACCGCCGCTTTCGGGTCGCCGCCGCCGCTCCTCGGGTGAGACTCGCGACTACCCTCTCCCCTTCATCCCTCCTCAGGTCTCTCTTGCACTAACCCCCTCGTCCCTCCTCAGGTATTTCTCCATCCTTTTTTCATTAGTGTGTTTTCTTTTAAACCTTGGCTGTATAAGTGGAATTGGTTGATTTTGAAGGAAAATAAGTTGTAAAATATTGGTTTTGGTTTTTTATATATCTTTGGAAGTGAATTTTTGTTGGATTGTGCTTGTTTATGCTTACTAGAGTGAAAATTGGAGTATTTATGAGGAAGCTTTGTTTAGAACCTCGTCTGCTAGTTTCTTTTTCCTTTTTTCCTTTTCTGATTTTTTTTGGGAAATTTGATGGTAAGGAGATTTTTTGAGGTGTTGATCGGGGTGAGGCCAGAGCCGTTGTGGAAATTGTTGACTACAGTTGGAGTTCTTTATGCGTGTGAGCCAATTTTTACTGTTATATACGTTACGAACATGAGTGCTATGTGGGAAAACTTCATTTTGGAAATCCAAATAAGACTATTAATGTGGAATGTATGGAGTATGATTTATATTTTTGGGTAAATTAGATGATATGAATTTTGTTCATGGACTATTTTATCTGTGATGACTTGGCTAGCAGCTACTTGTGTTTGATTCGCTATTTGCGACTGACTACTTAGACAACAGTCAATTTTGAAAATCCTGGCTTTTATGTCCAGGTCTTTTGGGTGATTCTTCTCTCCTAAATTGGCTGAGTGTAAGAATAAAAATGCTGAATGATATTCTTGGATGTTGTAATATTTACTTCAGAAAGTGATATCATGTAATTTCCTAAAAAAGTTGACAACTGCCTGCTTATATCTTACTGATTGAATCTTCCTTTTCTAAAATTCTTATGCTATTTGTTTATTTTCTTTTCGTCTATTTTGGTTGTAGACGTCATGGAGACGGGGTCTTCTTCTGCTAGTGCATATGTAGGGTCAGCTGCTAGTGTACCTACTACTATTAGTGAATCCGTAGGGGTGGATACATGTGTAAATCCATCAACCCAGTTGTTTCGGAAAAAAGAGGACGCGGGATGGGATCATTGTCTATTGGTTTCATCTGACAATGGTAAAAAGACTATTGAGTGCTTATATTGTGGTACCCTTTTTAAAGGAGGAAGGATAAATAGAATGAAGGCTCATTTAGCTATGCTCATTTTTTTTCTTTTATAGCTAAAATCTCAGTTTACTATTTAAGAAAATGATGCAGATATATATCCTCCTAGTGAATAGCTATAAATGTAATCATGTTCTTTAAGTGTGTATTTTATATGGAATTCGATTACATCCTTTTCTCGTCCGCATTCTATTCACATTGGGTTTCAAACCTGCTTATACTGTTAATCATTGTTCTTTATTTTAATTTCGGTTAATTAACTACTTGTCAACATTCATATATGTAATACTTGAGTGGCCAAATCTTTAGCATTGATGTTTTAAGCATTCTGAACAACTGTTGCAGACACCAGTCAGGCCTGGCAATTTGACTGCTTTCAAGTATCGGTTGTGCTGCCATGATAGTCAACTCTATAGCCAGGATTAAAGCAGTTGTGCAAATTTACGTTTGCTTTAGCTTGATCTGTATCTTCCGGCTGCACTAATTTGATGAAACATTTGTCTCCGGAAATTCTAATGTCTCTACATCATGTGTTTGAAATAGAAAATATTGAAAAGGATTATGGACTTTTATGTATTCAAAAGTATGGTTTATTCTATTAAGGCTGAACTTATGGGTTAGGCGAGCATTGTTTGAAAGTTCAAACTTTTGTTATGGGTGTTCTTGGTTCGCCTTGTGTTCATCTAGCCTTAACTTGCCAATAAACAAGGGGTCAGATATGAAATGGTAGCTACAAACCTGCAATTGTCTCTTTTTTAGCTTGGCTACATAAAAGAGGATCATTCGATATGCAATGCCTTGGGTACTCAATTTGATATCATAGTCCATTGCTTCTTTGAAAGTGCTCTGATTGAAGGTGTATGTCCTTTTGACACATGTTGAGTTAGTCTGGAAGGTATTGGGATTTAATGGGTCCCTACAATCTCCGGGAAATTTAATTCTTGGGTGTGAGGTGGGTTTTCACAAGATTTATATGTGTAACCAATATGTAGATTTATTCGGAGGGAAACCGATATGATATGATTTCCTTTACAAAACCTAATAAAGAGGAAAATGTAATTGCAGTTTGTAATTCAACTTCCTTTTTGATTTTCACTGAACTGAATATCCTATTGAGGACCATTTGTAAATATGTGGAATACTTTTAATCTGTAGCAGTATGCTCGCTGAACACGAAATATGATGCTAGTACAATTGGAACTTTTGATGTTAGTCCATTGCATTCGAGAATGTACTGCCATTATTTATCAATTGAAGAAAAAATGTCTCAGGCTGTCAGGCACTTTACTAATTCTGGAATCAGTTTGCTGTACAGAAGTCTAATATTACGTCATGAAGCATCCACTACTTCTGTTTTAACTTTTAAGAATAGAAATTTTTTTTTTGTATTTATTTTGCTATTAAAAAAATAAAATTTATGATGTCATCCCGGTCGACCCACCGGGCCAAACCGGGTCAATGACCGAACCGGGTCTGAAAACATTGATACAAACACACGCCAACATGAGTAGTCATGTGCTCGAACACACGACTACTCATAAAGGCATGTATACACGACCTTCTAATACTAAAAAAACGTGAAAGATACTTACATTTGTGTTTATTTCTATTGTTTGCATGAGAGATATTTAGTTTTCATCGCATAGGATGAGGATTAAATAAGCCTTTCTTGGATTGGAAATCTACCCATCGAGTGTTACTTTATCCCTTTCCAACAAGACTCTCATTTCGAAGCACAACTCCAAACTAGCATAGTGTTCTGGGAGTTCCATTACAGCTGGTGGAGGTGTTTGGAGGCGCTCAATAACAAGAGGCTAGTGTGAGGTTGAGCCTATGGCCTCCTTCTTCTCCTCCTCCTCCTTCTCTGCCACGATATCTGCCTCCTTCAAAGAAGACATCATTGCATTAATAATATCGGTTGTTTAACGATCGAAGACGGTCTCCTCGGAATCTGATTTCTTCTCTCTGCCGCTCTACATGTGTAGGAAACTGTCCAGCCCATTTGATCAATCTCATCCGGGTCCATCGTCGTGAATGGGACCTACTTTTCTGCATGCTTCTTATCAGCAGCCTGTTCCTCCACCATCTTTTTTGCAAAATTCCTCCTGGCCTGCTCCACTCGCCATTCTCGTCATGTGCTCCTCTTCCATTTGCCTCTACAATTTCTTCTCCAGGGCAGTCCTCCTTCTCCTCCTTAGCACAGATCCTAGGGGGAAGAGATCTCGTCTGTACTTTTGACCCTTCTCCACTTCTGCATGCTCCATATCTTCGTCGAATTCTGGTTGGAGCTTCTTCAATAACTTCTTCATAGAGGTTCTCTTTGTGGCTCAGTCTACTTTCTCTTCCTCACGTGAGCGCTTCATTGAAGCTAGATTGAAATATTAAAAAATCGTGTCAGTTCACACATGCAAAAGTTAAGTCATGTATAACTGCACACGAGTCTAAAAAAGTCGTGCTTCTCTGCACACAACTTCAATTAAAAACATGTGCGAAAAAGCACGTCTAAAAAAATAGAGAAGCCGTGTTAATGTGTCTTATGAGTCATCAACAGTCTTGTGCGTCAGCTCCTTGAACCGCATTTGCTTCGGAGTCTTCTTCTCCTCCTTTTGCATGATTGTCTTCTTGTCCTCCTCTTTCTCTGTTACCTTCTTCTTCATCTCTTCCTTCTTGTCGTCCTCCTTCTTCATGCACTGCTGTGTCAGCGAAGGCCTTCATAGAGTGCAGAACCTCACGCAAAGGTCCCACACTCACTCCCATCTTCTCATACGTCTTCAAGGTGACTTCAATTAATGTCTTTATGCCCTACAGACAACCATCCAATCCCCCTATTGCGTTCGAATCAATGCGTTTCCTCGAGGATGAGGGGGGACCATGCACGGGGTCTTTTTCATTTCTTGCCTCTCTGTCTTCGATCATCGAGGAGGAGGGGCCACTGAAGCAAACGAAATGAGGACTGTCTCTTCTTGCAGTGGGCAAATGACATCCACGACTTCTTTCCAGATGTCTACATGCTCAAGCACTCTCTTCCAATAATTTCACACGAGCAAAGAGATGGGCTATTTGTTGCACGTGTCTGGACACGTCTTATACGTGCAATGATGCGCATTAACATATGTGCGAACGTGAGCACATCTGTGTAGAAAAATGAGTGAGATTATGAAAAATACTGGTGGGATCCACTTAGATGTGTGACACATGTCATTCAAAACCTTGACAAACATACAACACGTGTCTTATTTTTTCCCAAGTGGGTAGAGGTGGAAGAAGGTTATTTGTGTAAATTTAATATTTAATTGCCACAGTCTCGGTTCAAAATGTGATGTGTGTCGAGTTATTTCCCCATTACCTGGCGCCAACTATGGTTTTGGCGCCTGACCCGGAATCGTTTTTTTCTTCCATATGACCCAGAAAGTACTCAAAATACGCCCAAGAAGAGGTATAAGCAGCCACACTTTGTGTTTTTCCATATCACCCAGAATCTGAGGAGCCTTCAGGCAGAGAAGACGGGGGAGCGTGTCGTAGAAGTTCCGTCCGGCATCTCTGGCCATATCATCGCCGACGCCGGCGCCGGCATCGTCGGACTCGGGAGAGGTCATCTTCACACCAAAAAATGGGAAAATGAGCGGGAAAAATCGGGTATGCAAAAACAACTTCAACGGAGGCATCACACATGAAAAAATGGTACGTCAAGTTCGAATACTATGATTTTTATAATAAAAGTTGGTTCCAGAGATGAAAGTTGAAAACTTGCCAAGTTTTCAACTATTTACAATATCGTGTCTTCGACAACACGACTATAATAGACGATGCTTTTCACTCATATACTGTTTTCAATATATCGTATCTTCTGATTTGTTGACTTGTTTCGGTATTTTAATGGCAGGTACTGATAGATAAGAAACCTGTGTGCTTACACTACGATGGAGTTTTTACAAATTCAGATGCATACGTGGGTGGGAAACGGAAACTCATGCCTCTAGATACACGAGTAAAGTACCTGGAACTATTGCAGCAAGTGTCATGCCTCTAGATACACGAGTAAAGTACCTGGAACTATTGCAGCAAGTGGAAGAAAGATTACTGCTGAAGTCTGTAGCTAGTACATTATCTGTGTCATATCGTGTTGATTCTGAATCCTCATACATCCTTGAAGACGATAAAGACCTGGAGACAATGTTTCTCCTTCACAAGAACAACCAAGGCACAAATGGACTACTCCACCTATACTTGGAGTGGACTTCTACTGGCAATAACATGGAGACTTCCACTCTCAATAAGGAAATGAATTCCAGTGCAAATAAGGAGGAGGAGAGGATACCAGAGGCAGAAG
Organism: Houttuynia cordata; assembly: GCA_039654745.1. Classification (NCBI taxonomy): domain Eukaryota; kingdom Viridiplantae; phylum Streptophyta; class Magnoliopsida; order Piperales; family Saururaceae; genus Houttuynia; species Houttuynia cordata. Next base: position 29,042,952 of record CM077504.1, read on the forward strand.
TAAGGCCGGCCAGTAAGACACCACCGGAGAGGCTGTCCAGCCCGTGCAATAAGACATCCACATCAACAGTTGAAGGAGGAAGAGATGAAGATTATTCATTTGAAGCTGCGAGGTGAGACTTCTAAGGCGCGGATACAAGCAAGTCGTGTACTATTATAGTCAACTATAATAGTACCGACTAAAAATTTGGTTGTCTTATGCAACACGACTATACACATAGTCGTGTCATTTAGTACACGACTATATATGAAGTCGTATTGCATAAGACATGACTTGACTACTTGCAGCCGTGTTCTCAAGTCCATTCATACAAATTTTTTCACATAGATTGGGAGATGGGGAAGAAGGTGAAGATGAAGACCAAGATGAAGCTTCCAGTCCAGATGAAGAAGAATTATTCGATGAAGATGATTTACCGTGGTCTGTTGATGAGTGGGATGAGCCGCTAACACTACCAAATGTTCGCCAGGCAGATCCCATGGGAAGAGACCACTCTAAGTCCGATATAGAACTCCAACATGTTGCAATAACATCAACTTCTAGAGTTCCCACGGCAGGAGACACATCTAAAGGGAAATCTGTCGCGTTGGAGCTGCAAGATTTAGAGGATGACGGTGACGGTGGTTGGGATTGGGGTACCTATTCACCACAGGTCAGTCCTTCAAAAAATTATGAGGAGGAGACAATGTTGACCGGCAGTTTGCAAGCAGACGACCATGAGGCATAACTTACCTTCGGGGCTAGATTTGAAAGCGTGAAGTAGTTCAAGATGGTTCTTACTGATTTCGCAATCAAGAGGAAATTCATGTTCAAAGCTGTGGACGAGAACAAAGACACATTTGCTGCAAAGTGCAAGATTAGAGGGTGCACGTGGTACATACGGGCTTTGTATCTATTTGACGGAGTCACCGTGACAAGGAGGGAAAGAAGACATACATGCGACACGACTATATGTTTTAAAGATCATCCATTGGCCTCACACCTATGAATTGCATGGAAGTGTCATGGCCTCCACAAGGATTCAAACTCCATAAAAATGGCTAATATGCAACAGTACATTGAGAAACATTGGGGCATAAAAGTCAACTATAAAAGGGCATTGAGGGTGAAAGAGGAATTGATTCGATTGATCAATAGCAACCCGAAAGACGCATATCGGATTTTACCACATTACGGGAAGGAATTAGAACGGTCTAATCCAAGTACACATGTGGTAATAGAAAGATCATTTGATATACCTGAAATTGAAACTGAACATGCCAGATACGACTTCAGACGTGTCTTTTGGATGTTCGGCCCGGTTGCAAGAGCATTCGAAGATCACTGAGGCCGCTGCTCACTGTTGATGGAGCATTCCTAAAAGGAAAGTACCCCAGAGTTTTATTAATTGCAACAACACTCGACGGGAACCAACAATTAATGTGCCTTGCATATACAGTTGTCGAGAAAGAGACGATAAATATATGGTACGTATGCAAAGAAGATTGTATGAGTAGTCGTATCTTCAAGTACATGACTACTCATACAGTCGTGTTGTTTCATACACGACTGTCTACAACCGATATCTTCTTTCTTTAATATGCTTTCACTCAAATTTCTGACTTGCAGGAAGTGGTTCCTCGGCCTATTGAAAGCCACCCTGTTTAGGACCCCCCGGCCTCTCTTGATACAATTGTCTTGGATAGACAGAAGGGACTTCTGAAAGCGGTTTCTGATGTATTTCCCGAGGCTCACCATGGGTTTTGCCTGAGGCATATGGTCGCTAATATGCTTCATCATTTGAATGATAAGTACTTGAAGGACCTGCTATTCCAAGCTGCAAAATGGTTCAGAAGACCGAACTTCGATGAAATCTTGCAGAAGATGAACACAATGAGGAGATCTAGAAATATGTTGAGAAAATAGATAAACGAAATTGGGCTAACGTGGAATATCCGGGTAAAAGATATGGCACTATCACTTCAAGCAGATTCGAAAGTGTAAATAATATGCTTTAGAAGGCTAGGTTTTGGCCAATAACTCATTTGATCAAGCAAACCCGTGCGCGACCACAACCTCCCATTTTGAGAGACGCTGCATGGAAGCAGAAGGGCTAACGACACCATTTAGAAAGTATGCACAGAATCATATCAACGAATTGAGGAACAAGAGTGCTGGAACAGTCAGAGTGCAACTGCTATCATTACGGCAGTTTGAAGTGACATCTTTATACCATGTGGTATGAATTTTTATAACGTTAAAATCGTCCCCCCGGAATAGTCATGTCAGGGAGAGACACGACTATTCAAATAATCGAGTATTGCACAACACGACTATTCATACAGTCGTGTTGGCAAAGACACGACTACTGATACTCTCCTTGTGTACTGTTGTGATCTTTTTTTCCTCAGGATGTTGTTGACCTGACGAAGAGAACCTGTACATGTGGCTTCTTCCAGAACATGGGACTTCCGTGCAAGCACGCCATTGCATGTATCGATGAGAGGAGCTTTGACCCGGTAGAATACTGTGAGAAGTGGTACTAAGTAAGCATGTACCGCACCACGTACGAAGAAGTAGTTTTCCCTACTTTAGACAGGAGTCAGTGGGGGGATTACAAGGTTTTATTCAAATGCGAACTGCCCAGGCTTGAAGCTCCAAAGAAGGGGAGGCGACATACAAAGAGAAGAGAGTCACAGCCTGACCCGCCAGAAAGGTTGAGGTTGAAATATGGTAATTGTCGACAAGTTGGTCACAACCGTAAAAGGTGTTCTAACCCAACTGTTGCAAAAGAACCAAGGGAGCGCAGAAATCAATGACTCCCGCAATAAGGCAATCTTACTAGTAGCGAGTCAACGCAGAGATGCCGCTCCGGCTTACCTAAGCCCCCACCATTCTTCACTTAGATTGTTGTGAAGTTTTTGTATAACAAATATTACCTTATACTGCTATGTAAGCCTGAACAGAAAATATATTAAAAATGCAAAAAAATCTTTCGTGCATCATACGTGTATCTCCATTATAGTAGTGAATCTCAATTATAGTAGTGTTTTCGATGACATGTAAATATAAAAAGAAGACACGACTATATATACAGTCGAATATTACAGTACACGACTAAATATATAGTCGCGTCTTATGCAACACGACTATGTATGTAGTCGTGTCATTTAGTATGCGACTATATATAAAGTCGTGTTGCATGATAGACGCCTGTATACGTAGTCGTCTGTTGAAGTCGTGTTGCATGAGAGACGACTATATGCGTAGTCATGTGTTGAAGTCGTGTTGCATGAAAAAAATGTATTCGAATTTATTGAAAGCCTACTGTATGTACATTAAAGAATCTTTGTACAATAAAAGAATGGTGAGTAGAATTCAATACATGCAAAAAATATGTACAAAGAAATTTAGTCTTCATCCGACATCCGCAGAAAACCCGCTACCACGACTTGCTATTTTTTTGTCTCTAGTTGAATCGTCGTCAAACTCGCTGTTAATAACCCCACGAATCATAGTTGCAGCAAGGATTGGGCACCACAAACGTGTAATTTTGGACTGATCAAACGCGGGTGGGTTGACATTGGATGCCAAATGCGCGACGTACATCATGATGAAGATGCCACAATCTTTTGAGTTCTCTTGCCAGAGCGCTTTGGCGATCTGAGTCATCTTCCAGTCGAGTAAACCCATCCATGACACCTTGTGTGCAATCACAACGTTTATGAACTGAGTGAATTTGTTAGCTGCTTTCAACTGGGATCTGCCAGACAGTGGGTTGTAGAAGCGCCATACACAGTGCGGGAAGTGTACAAAGATGAGGCAGAAATGAGAGCCAGTGCGGATTGGGAAAAAGGCATAGAACATGTTCCTGTTCAAGCCGTCGAGCATTCGCGTGAGCTTTTTTTATCAATTTCACATTATTGCCTCCTTCTTTGTGTTCCTGCAAAGCCACAAGAGAGTCAGAAAATGATGCTGGGAACGTAAACTTATCGCTACTGATGCAGGGAACACTTACGCTGTCGAATATCTCTTTGAATGCGTGGCATCCAAAAAAAATTACGGATACTTCATCCGCTCTCTCTCCTTGCGCTGCCGCAAGAGACTCAAAAACTCATCTATAACCTATAGAAAACAGCTACAAGAGTCAGAACAGTCGAAGTAATGCAATATACGACTTTAATAATAGTCGTGTCTAAAGTCGTGTCTTCGAATACACGACTTTATGTAAAGTCGTGTATTTAAAGAAGGAAAAGAGGAAAACATATGAGGCATACGAGAACATAATATATACTTACATTGGTGTTTATTTCTTTGGTTTGCAGGAGGGATACGTAGTCGTCATCACATAGCGTTGGGATTGGATAAGCCTTCTTCGGATTGGCGATCCATCCATCTATTGCCACTCTATCCCTCTCTAACAAAACCCCCATGTCGAAGCAGAACTCCAAACCAGTATAGTTTTCTGGGAGTGCAATTATAGCTTTAGCCTTTTGAGGGGTTTGGAGGAGATCGACGTTAACAGGCTGGGATGAGGTTAAACCTGTGGCATCATTCGCCTCCTTGTCATCCTTCACCTCCTCCTTCGCCACCTCCTCCTCCTCCTCCTTGGCCTCCTCCCCGTCCTTCACCTCCTCCTCCTCCTTCAGCTCCCCCCTGGCTGTTTGGATATCCGACTGCTGTAAGGAAGAGATCACCTCATCGATGATAGAGGTCGTTTGTCGATCGGATACGGTAACTTTAGAGTCGGCTTTCGGCTCTTCCGCCAAATTCTTCCTCGCCTCCTCCTCCGCCATTCTCTATATATGGTCATGTTCCCTAATCCTCTGCAATTTCCTCATGGAGACAGTCCTCATTCTCTTCCTTCACTACACCAGGGGGGAATAAGTCCCATCCGTACGTCGGACGGGACTCGACTTCTGCACGCTCCATATGTTCGTCGAATTCTTGTTGGAGCTTCTTCAAAAACAACTTCGCAGATAATCTCTTTGTAGCCCGTTCAATCTTCTTTTCCACATCCGCGCGCTTGATAGGAGCTAAAATGATATTTTCAATATTCGTGTCAATAGCAGCACAAAAAATTACATAGTCATGTAGAATGCAACACGAAAACTTACATAGTCATGTAGAATGCAACACGAAAAATTAACTAGTCGTGTACCCTCTGCACGAGAAAATAAATAATCGTGTATAACTTACCTTTACCTAATTTCAATGAATCGAGATGTGACTTCGTTGCCAGCTCCTTTGTCTGCATACCCATCGGAGTTTTCTTCATATGCTCCTTATGATCGGGCCACTTCTTTGGCTCCTCAATGTGATGAATCGATGACTTCTTCATCCTCTCCTTCTGCTCTGATTCCTTGAACTCCTTCTTCGGCTCTTCAGTCTTCTCCTCCTTGGGATGCTCAAAGGTCTGACCCTCTAACAGCGTTAACGTTGTGGAGGCCTTAGCCTTGATAGAGTGAAGAACCTCTCACAGAGGTCCAACACTCTTTCCCATCTCCTCATACGAAGACAGAACGATCTCAATTAGTGACTGTATGCCCTGAAGCGAACTCTCCAATTGCCCCAGGGCAGTAGACTGAGCAGCCGTCCTCGAGGAAGAGGGGGTAGGTCGTTTGGGAGTCCTCTTCATTTCCGGCCTCTCTGTCTTATGTCGTCTTGGAGGAGGGGCCACACGGGGAGGCGAAGGAATGAGAGATGCTTCTTCGGCCATGGGGATGATGATATCGATGACTTCTTCCCATACGTCCAGATTATCGAATATGCCTTTCCAGTAGTCGGTCATATGGTGCTTCTTATGTGCACTCTTCTTGAACTATATAATTAGGGCCCCACTTCCTGGCCACCTTTTCGCCCTCAGACTGGTAGGGCCCATGACAGCATGGAAGATTGTCGTGTGCTCAAAAAACCAAATCTGCATAGTGAACAAATGAAAACATAAGAAGGGGAGGTGCGGATACAGGCACTCGTGTACTATTATAGTCGACTATAATAGTACACAACTACATACTTAGTCGTGTCTTATGCAACACGACTATATACTTAGTCGTGTTGCATAATACACGACTATAAATTCTGCAAATGCTACATGCCTGGAGGACATATGAGGCACCGTTTAGGTATCCACCGCCCAAGCACCCTCCTTGAGATCTCGCACCCACTAGTCTGCTGGTGTGGGTTATACCAGAAACCAACATGTTATGCATAGCCCCAGCCCAATTGTATGAGCTCAATCTTGGGAGGTCTTCAATGTAACGGTACAAACAGGGATGCACCGCTCTAGTGCTGTGTGGAAACAGCACCGTGCAGAAGAGGAGGCAGATGATCATCCTCGCCATGTCCTCCTCTGCCATCTTCATTTCGCCCTCGCTAAGCTTGTCAATGATTTCATCAATGTATAGAATATCCGATCTCCTGACGGCGAAGTACTTTATAAAGAATTAACCTTCCGGTCGGCGTGGCAAGGAGGGGACGACCTCAACTGTTTCTCCCTTTGCAGGCAATCCGGTGATAAGAGCAACTTCTTGCTCTGTGAAATGTAGCGTCCTGCCCTTGATATTGAAGACATTCACCGACTCATCCCAGTACCTGACCAAATGGTCGAGGAGGTTTCGAGAAACAACTACGTCCTCACCTTCAAAAATGACAGTGAAACCAGCTTCTCTGATCAGTTGGCCACATCTTTCATGACGCCGTAGGAGCGCAGCACACTTTTTCATCGCGCCTAGTTGACAAAACATTTTTAGCGCCGATCGCGCATTGTATGTTCTCTTTATTGACCGATCCATTGGAACCTTCCTCTTCCTGCCCCTCTGTTTTCACTGTCGAGGTGCGAACAAAAAATCCTGATCCTTCTCCTCTTCCGGTGGTATTTCCTCTATAGAATCATCTCTTTTTGTATCCATATAGGTAGAGTGGTCAGTAAAAAATTCGTATCGATGAAACACGAAAACATAAAAGTCGTGTCGTCGCATACACGACTAAATACACAGTCATGTCTTTCAAAGACACTACTTTATTGTTCATAGTAAAAATTATAAATCCAAATTTCGGAGCTTCTGAAACTAAAATCAGTAAGGATTGTTGTAACTTACCGTAGTTTAGTCGTGTGAATATATGTATTTCCTGGCATGCGCCTTTAACACTCTTCATCGCCATAAAACGTAGCTTAATCGGTCACTCTGCCAGTTGCATGTACGCGCAGGGAGCTGCGGGGGAAAATCAACAACAGGAAGCTCCGAAATCCCTTGAGTTATACGCTTTAAATTGTCGCCTTTGCGCACTCTCTGTCAGTCGTGTCATCGAAATACAGCATGGGGCATCTCCAAATCGAGCTGGGTGACGTGACTAGGATCATCGAAATCTGCAAGGGTCGTCGGTGGAATCGCCGCTCAATATCGCCGGTGCGCCGGTGGAGTCGCCGATGGAAATCGCCGGAGAACCCTTGTGTTTTTCGTGTTGTATGCAACACGCCTCTTCGCACTGTATTAGAACGAAAAATATAGAAGAAGGGCATTTTGGGTATTTCAGATCAAGATTCCAGGCCATATGAGATTTCACGGGAAAAATTAGGTAATATAGGAATATAAAAGTTGGCGCCAGGTAATATGGAAAAAACTCGATGTGTGTCTTGTCTTTTTGAAGGTGGGAAGAAGAGCAGGAAGTTTATTTGCATAAATTCAATATTCACCTGCCACTTTCACTATTGTATGCAGAGGGGTGATGTTGGAATTTTAAGAAAATATATTACAATACATGGCTCTATCACCCATTTCGGAACACTTCCGAGGCACATTTCGTAGAGGACTCATTTGAAAAGAAAGTTGAAGTGGGTGTGAAAAGTTACACTAAGGGGCCTGGTGCCTGAAAAATCAGCACCATCCAGTTAAAAAAATCCAGCTGGTGAGATAATCCACTAACTAGGTAAATTTTTGGGAGTGGATAAAACTGATTTTTTATGCCCCAAGGCCCATAAATTATAACATGCTAAATAAATGTATAAAAAACAGAACATGCTACGTAATAGTCATCAATTCAAGAAAAAGCGAGAAAGAAAAAATAATTGGCCCCTTGTTACTTTACGCGGCAAAACTCCGAAGTTGCTCTGCCCTTTCGTAATAAAATTTGTCAGTTCCTTTCAATCAAAACGTGTACGTCTTTGATTCATATCCTGAAAGAGAGAGACAAGGGGAGAGAGACAGCGAGGGGGTCCACTGTCTAGGTGGGGAAAAAGCTAACACAAACATCTTATGTGGTCTTCAACCCACTAAGGACTTCCATACTCCGTCCATATTTCAGCTATAAATACGCATTTGTCAAGCAAGCAATTCATTTCAGGGCATCTGCTTCTCTGTTCTGTTCTCTGTTTCATCCATCCACCATTTCCTAATTGCTTTGCTTCCAAATCTAGGACAAAACCCATTGAGAAAGCCTTTGTCCAGTCTAGAGCTATTTACATTTAGCTTCCCCCGGTGACGAAATTCACTTAGGGGCCGTTTGGGGCGTGATTAAAAGCAAAACATCCAGATGGGATGTTTTGCTACACTGTAGCATCTGGATATTTTATATATCCAGCTGAAACACCTCCTGAGGAAATGTTTGGACTGCGAGTGCCCACCTGAGGAAATGTTTTAAAAATCCACCTGGATGTTACAGTTTTTATCCAGAATCCAGTCTGGATGTTTTGCAATAATCACGCCCCAAACGGCCCCTTAATACACAGAGAGGCTAAATAGCTAAGATGGAATTGGTGAGCGAGAATGGCGATGCCAAGCAATACCAACACAGTGATTCCTTCGATGTGGAGCAGCATCAAGTCCCTTCCACTTTCTTCGACGATGACGGAAAGATCAAGAGAACTGGTGGAAAAATGCATTAAACACAATTGCCATTGTCCTTTGAGACAGAGAGTACTAATTCTAGTGGCTGTATAAATGCAGGGAATGTTTGGACTGCGAGTGCCCACATTATAACAGCCGTGATAGGGTCAGGTGTGTTGTCCTTGGCATGGGCCATCGCTCAGCTCGGATGGATTGCCGGCCCGGTCTCCATGTTCTTGTTCTCCTTCGTCATCTACTACACCTCTGCCCTCCTCGCCGACTGTTATCGGTCAGGCGACCCAGTCACCGGAAAGCGCAACTACACTTACATGGATGCAGTTCGTGCCAATCTCGGTAGGTGGCATGCAGTTAGGCATGCACTTCTGAAATAGCAGAGATAACAATTAGTCTACCTGTCTTTCGAATTGCAGCGTCCAATTAGCTAGGATTAACTCAATTCTTCTTGTTGAATTCAGGTGGAGTGAAGGTCAAGATATGCGGTCTAATCCAGTACCTCAACCTGTTTGGTGTGGCCATCGGCGACACCATTGCAGCTTCAATCAGCATGATGTGAGTACTTTCACTCTCAAATGTCAAATTCAATTGAATTACTTGGAAGTAGTCATGGTAAATTTTGTTTACATGCATGGATATGAACAGGGCAATTAAAAGGTCCAACTGCTTCCACGAGAGCGGGAGGAAGAAGCCGTGTCACATGTCCAGCAACGCATACATGATCATGTTCGGCGTGATCGAAATCATCTTCTCGGAGATCCCCAACTTTGATGAGATATGGTGGCTCTCCATCGTTGCAGCTATCATGTCCTTCACATACTCTTCCATCGGCATCGCTCTCGGCATTGCCAAAGTTGCGGGTTAGAATGTCCCTACAAGTACGAATGAACTGGCTGCCTGTGGCCTCATAAATTTCCAGCCTATCTAATCTCATAGCTTTGTCTATGCTTGTTTTGTGTGAACAGAGACTGGAAGCTTCAGAGGCAGCCTCTCGGGCATCAGCGTTGGAGCAGTAACTGAGACCCAAAAGATCTGGAGGAGCTTCCAGGCTTTTGGCGACATCGCCTTTGCCTACTCATATTCCATCATCCTCATTGAGATTCAGGTATTTTGTTCTTTACCAATTATCATCTGTCTCCTGAAACTTCACCATAGAATTAAAATCAAGAAAGAATCAATAATAACGCACTATTGTCTTTAATTGCAGGACACAGTGAAATCTCCACCGTCGGAGGCCAAGACGATGAAGAAGGCGACCCTGGTGAGCGTGTCCGTGACGACGGCCTTCTACATGCTCTGCGGCTGCATGGGCTATGCGGCCTTCGGCGACGCTGCACCGACCAATCTCATGACGGGCTTCGGCTTCTACTGTTATAATATACAATAAATGAATAAAGATTTCCCTTTCCTAACAGCTCGAGCTTTTGGGAAATACGGTTATCTAACATGGTATCAGAGCTCCAGGCTATGGAAGGTCCTGGGTTCAAGTCTCGCTGGAGGCATTTATATCCCAATTATGTTCCACGTGCCACGCTTTGTGGACGCTTGCACGTGAGGGGGGATGTTAGAATATACAATAAATGAATAAAGATTTCACTTTCCTAACAGCTCGAGCTTTTGGGAAATACGGTTATCTAACATCTACAACCCCTATTGGCTCCTCGACATTGCCAACGCCGCCATCGTCATCCACCTCGTCGGAGCCTACCAGGTCTACTGCCAGCCACTCTTCGTCTTCGTCGAAAAATGGTCCTCCCAGAGATGGGGACACTCCAACTTCATCACCAGGGAGATTAAGGTCCCCATCCCCTTCTCAGGCCGCCATTACGGGCTTAACCTCTTCCGCCTCGTTTGGCGGTCGATGTTTGTCGTCGTCACCACTGTCATCTCCATGCTGCTCCCCTTCTTCAACGACGTGGTCGGAATCCTTGGGGCACTCGGGTTCTAGCCGCTGATGGTGTATTTCCCGGTGGAGATGTACATATCACAGAAGAAGCTGCCCAGGTGGAGCACCAGATGGGTGTGCCTTCAGATTCTGAGTATGACGTGCCTGATCATCTCCGTTGCGGCCGCAGCTGGCTCCATTGCCGGGGTCGTCACCGATCTCAAATCGTATAGGCCATTCAAGACCAGTTATTGATTTGTATGATCAGCAAAAAGCTCTGTTTTGGCCCCTTAGTAGTTGGAATTTTAGACCTAAGACATAGAGTGCAACTTAGTAATGGCGGAATTTTCGTGTGTTTTTGTCTTTAAATTGTTTTCTATATTTTGTTTAGATGTCTCCCATGTCACCTAAGATGGTTATATCAATATTTCATGTGCAACTATCATGGGGCATCCGGCGTAAAAACTTGACACTATATTTCTTTGGATTTTATACTATTTTAATTTCCATAAGAATTAAATAAGGTATATAATCCATGCCGCCGACACCAGATAGTTGGGATAAGGCGTATGATAATGATGATGATATTTTGTTTAGTGTACTACCTATCGTTTTATAGTATCCAAGACCTCTCTTAATGACGCTTTTGTGGAAAGAATAAAGGCTGATGTATGATTCCGGAAGTTTATATGGTGGTTTATACGGTTATTACCTTCCTTGAATACTTTGGTCCCGCTTTTTGCTTGAACACTGCTGCTGCCCTCACCGCAACACCCCATGGACTATGATGTCTGTTTTAGGTGTTCCTAATAATGGGCTGGATTGATAACAAAGTGGGGTTTTAAAATGCTTACCTACTTAGTAACAGAGATCTGTACGATTTCCTCTTAATGTCAAAGAGAACCACGCTTACTTAATTTGATTCTGCTCCCCACAAGAATTGGTCAGCGATTTTTTGCAATGGCTGCATTTTTCATGCTAAATTTGTAAGCATTAAATTTCATAATGATGAAAAACATAAGCATCAATTATCATAATTCATCATAAGCATAATTACTACATTAAATACCATCATAATATCATAACAAAGACCATAAGAAATGATACGCATACCCAAATCCATGATGTAGAGATCAATTTCTCTCCATCACCTTTTTGCCTTATGCCGTCCTATGATGGAGAAGAACATACATCCAAAATTGGCAAAGAGAGGACTATCTCTTATCTTTCTTTTATGTAACTGATTTCATCAAGCGGTTACTACAACCAATTATTGACCAATAGGAATAATATATATATATATATATATATATATATATATATATATATATATATATATATAGAAAAAGTTTAAATGAAATCGCTTTCATATAGCTTATATGAGGCCTCTTCCATTTGTAGCCGTTGGATCTGGATCTGACGGCTACAAATAGTTACATGGAACTCACCTACCTACCTATATATATATATATATATTTATATATATTTAGCCTCTTTTTTTAAAAAAAAAATTAGGCTATCTTGCAGACTGATACATGATTTTTTTTGACAATGGTAATACATGGATTGAACATGTATGCAATAATACTATAAAAGACACCATGTAAGTTATAAAGCGCCTCATATGCCTGGCCTTTAGGCGCCTTTGAAAGGGAAGTAAAACTTTTACTGGTTGTTATGTCAGTTCTTTTAGCCTTTCTTTACCAATGGTAAATACTCCCTCCATTCTATATTAATAGTCTTTTTTATTTTTCAAATGAAATTAAACCAAATACGATGAATATGGGACTGAGTAACTGTTGCCAAATCATAATTGCCCAAAGAAGGAATGTTATCAAAATATGAAAGTACCCATCAGGGGGAATAGAACTACTAATAACGTGGTACGGGCTACAAGCGGGACCACATACTGATGCCAGTACTCTTTTCAGATTATGATGCTAATATGCTCCAGAATCCAGACTTCTTCCGTTGAAAATAAAGGAAAATCAAATTAAAAAACAATGAAAGAAAATGTTTTCCTGACCGAGCTCCATGACCATATTTCATAGACGTCCTAGGGTGGTATATAGAAGGCTACTGGCCGGTGGCCGTGTAAGATGCCATGTAGATAGGTACCATGTCAGATTTCTATGTATCATATTAGGATCCTTACATACCAGAGGGTTACCAGCCGAATTACCGTATACAATGCTAGGTGGCTATGGACCCTGTTAGGCCTACATGTATTATTGTAGGAGCCTTTAGGTACCATGGTCATGGAGCTCAGTCAGGCTTGCACGCGTCCAAAAAGGAGGCCTACTGCCTCCAAAGGCCTAATCGTCAAGATGCCGAAGTTCGAGTGTTCGACTCGAATAAGAACGTTTTGGTTGGGGGGCACGCACCAGTGGAACTTTTCCGGAAAGAGATCAAATAGATTGTGTGCGAGGAGTGGACATTGAGCTGTGATGTTGTCCTGTAAATGGCAGTAGGACTTATCCTAGAAAAGGGGATTGCACAATATTCCAAAGTATTCTCAGCCTTTCTTTTGCTCCACTTTGTTTCATCCTCTTTTACAACTTACAACTGATCAACAGATCGAGGTATCTCCAAAGTTGAGTCCACACTCCACATCATACAAAAGAGAAATCAGTAGCCGTTATGAGGCAAGTGGCTGCACACCCACTTGATTAACCTTAATTTACATTTTATCTTAGGCAACACAAACTGTGAATTAATGATCATAATACATAGCTTCATTGAATAATCGCCCACCATGTTAAATTAGGACTTTAGATTCTGGTCTTGAATGGCCGGTACGTCTTCAGGTCGAGAACCACCCCGGCGATCGAGCCCGCCGCCGCGGCAACCGTGATTATAAGGCAGGCGAGACTCAGAATCTGGAGGCATACCCACCTCGTGCTCCATTTGGTGATCCTCTTCTGGGAGATGTACATCTCCACTGGGAAGTACACAGTCAGTGGCCAGAACCCAATTGCACCTAGAAACCCAACGACGTCATTGAAGAAGGGGAGCAGCATGGAGATGACGGTGGTGAGGACGACGAAAGCCGACCGCCAGACGAGGCGGAAGAGGTTGAGATTGCAATGGCGATCGCAGAAGGGGAGGGGGACCCGGATCTCCTTGGTAATCATGGTGGAGTCCGCCCAGCGCTGGGAGGACCACTTTTCGACGAAGGCGAAGAGGGGCTGACAGTAGACCTGGTAGCCGCCGACGAGGTGGATGACGATCGCGGCGTTGGCGATGTCGATGAGCCAGTAGGGGTTGTAGAAGCCCGTCAGGAGGTTGCCCGGCGCCGCGTCGCCGAAGGCGGCATAGCCCATGCAGCCGCACAACATGTAGAAGGCCGTGGTCACCCCCACGCTTAGCAGGGTGGCCTTCTTCATTGTCTTGGCTTCTTTTGGTGGTGATCTTATGGTGTCCTGCATTTGCATGCATTTTGTAGACGTTAATATCAGTGTTTTGCTTCGTTTAATGGGGCATGTAATCTCGGTAGAGATAACAATTAATTACCTGGATTTCAATGAGGATGAGGGAGTAGGAGTAGGCAAAAGCTATGTCACCAAAGGCTTGGAAGCTCCTCCAGACTTTTTGGGTCTCAGTGACTGTCCCAACACTGATGCCCGTGAGACTGCCTTGGAAAGTGCCCGTCTCTGTTCCCAATCATAAATTCAATTGATGATCAGATCAGATGTTCGGATTCGAGGCTTTCGAGCTAGTTGATTAACTAACAAATGACTCAAGTATGTGATGTGATGAGTTACTCACCTACAACTTTTAAGATGCCAAGGGCGAGGCCAATGGTAGAGTAAGAGAAGGACATGACAGCTGCGACAATGGACAGCCACCATATCTGATCAAAGTCAGGGATCTGTGAGAACATGATCTCTGCCACGCCGAAGATGATCATGTATGGGTTGCTTGATATGTGGCACGAGTCCTTCCCTCCGCTCTTGTGGATGCAGCTCGACCTTTTGATTGCCCTGCAGTTCATTAACATGCATTCAAAACTTGAGCACAATCACTAGTGATAATTGCACTGGGAATTGTTGGATTAAGAAGGAAGACACTTACGCCATGCTGATTGATGCTGCAATGGTGTAGCCAATGGCGACTCCAAACAGATTGAGGTATTGGATTACACCGCATATCTTCACTTTCATCCCACCTAAATCGGGGAATGCACGAGTTAATCCCCATTTGGATGCAATTAGCTTATTCTAATTGAGGTGGCTGCCACTAAAAGAGTACCTACCAAGATTCGCACGGACGGCGTCCATGTAAGTATAGTTGCGCTTTCCGGTGACTGGATCGCCGGAGCGGTAGCAGTCGGCGAGGAGGGCGGAGGTGTAGTAGGTGACGTATGAGAACAAGAACATGGCGATGGGCCCAGCGATCCATCCCAGCTGGGCGATGGCCCATGCTAGGGACAACACGCCTGATCCAATCACGGCCGTTATTATGTGGGCACTCGCCGTCCAAACGTTACCTGCATTCAAATTAATCAACCATTTCAATCCATCTTCACAAATATTATGATTTTAGTCTGGTTCCCTCTTGAGCTGAGAAGTTGGAAGATTGTAATTACTGCTCACCAGTCCTCTTGGCTCGTCCATCGTCGTCGAAGCACTTGTAAGGATTCTGCAGCTCCATGTCGAATGAAGCGCCATTTGTCTTGCCATCGCCAAACTCACCGGCCAAACCCATCTTCAGCAGACAAAGACAGAGCACACACAAGGAGAGCAAATGTGAGAAATACTACTCCGGCTATAATCACTATATATACGAGCAGCAGCCTATTTAATGGGTTGCCAGCAGCAGATAGCAGAATAGCGGTCTCTGCACTACTTTGATACAACGCCCAAGGCTCACGCAAACCCAAGAGTTAGGATTCTACTTGGATTCTCTACACAAACATCTAGAAGAGAAGCAAACTGCGAGAGAGGCAAGTCAGTGGACTAATTGACTCCGAGATTGGAAAGCTGGTCTGGAGATGATGGCCACTGATGAGGTATATATAGCTGAATTGAGGAGCAAGACCCACGTGACCAAATTGGACTTAAACGAGTCTACTGCTGTCTAGTGTCTTCGGCTACAGTGCAACGCGCTCTCATGTCGATGACCAGCTAACCCCTCCTTTCCACTCCTCTCACATCATCCAAAATGGGGTGTAGTTCCGTCAAAGATAGATAGGGACTTTAATGCAAAGTGACAAACCAGCTTATTACTGTATTTATGGAAGAAGATAACAGATTTTGCTGTTCTATTTTGTTAGTAGCTAGCTAGCTAATCAATGAAGCTTCTTACCTTCTTCACTCCCTCCTTCCCTTCCTTGTCTGCTTAGGGATTGTAAATGTGTGTGGGAGGGAGGGAGCAGCAGTGTGGGTTGTGGCCGAGGCTTTGTGAGGCCTGTTCTGCCTGGCCAGCATTTTTATAGCACAAGAAATGGAGGTCTTAAAAAACACTTGTTTGTTCTATGTTGCACGTGTGAGGCATCGTGACCATCCTTGCTAAAGAAGAATAAATTCCCTGTTAATCATCTCCCCTGAACATCATGAAAACATAGTTGGTCATTTAATAATAGGAAAGGCATCTTTTATTCCGATTTAGAGAATGGAAATCATTGCCTAATACAAAAACACAACTAGGTTCTATTCCCTCAAATCCCAGTGTGGACTGGAGTACTTCATTTCAAGTTTGAATTCTACCATTTACTCTTTTGCTGACAGTCATCAGACTACTATACTTATGTCCTGGAATTTGCATACGTGGGTATGGTGGCAACCGTCGGCTATGAATCCATTCAGTCTGATAGCTTTTAAGAAAGGTCTGTTGACCATCCTTTAGCTTCTCACAGTCAGGTTTTTTTTAACAAGACCTCATATTTAGGCCTCTCAGAGCTCTTTGAGTTGATTTTTACAATAATGCATTTTCACTTAGAGTATAACGTGATTTTCTTTTTGTCTACTGCTTTCAACGATGTTTTCGGGAGTAATTAAATTACATTCAAATCGTCTGTATGCATGAGTAACAATCACATTTTATGTCATTTCTGTGAAATTGGAAACAGCAAGAGTGGGCCTACGAGGAGGGAAAGGCCTATCCAAGACGTCCAATCAGTTACCATATTTATTGGCTAATAACTCTGGTGGAGGTTCAAAGCAATTGGTCCACCCACCATGATACTATGCACTTGACCGTTATTTGCTAGCTTTTGTCACCAAACTTGAATTCTCCGTTGATGATAAGGCATTAACGGATGGGAGCTTCTCGTGGTGCACAACTTCATCAATACTCTACCTAGTGTTCATCAATTCGATTGTTCAGAGAAGCACCTGCTTATCCCAGTTGCTGCCATTTATGCGGAGTTGCGGACCCATGTTATTTCATCATACTTTTCTGTAATTGAGAGTTTGTCCCTCAATACCATTGAACATATTTATCATGCAACATTAAAACTGTCATAAATTTCATATTTTTTTGTTGATTTCATAGCAAATCCTGATTTAGGAAAAAAAAAGATATAACATATGAACATGCTTGCTCAGGAGCAACAAAAGCGTTGGTCTTTAGGCTCCAGTGTAAGTTCGAGTCTCCACCCTGGCGCAAGGATTATCCTTAGAAAAGTTCAAGTGCTGTTTCTGTGAGCAGTTACTGCCATGAGCAGTTGTTTCAAAAAAATGAAGAAGACAGAAACAAAACCTCCCATGTTGTTTTTGTGTTAGGATCAAGTTGCCTCAAAAGATGGAGTTATCAATTTGTCAATGGACGAACCAACAAGAGATATCAAAACCAAAGTTAACTGCACATTCATTGAGGTTTTTTGGTCTATGAATATTTACCAGTTGTTTGCTTTTTTATTAGTATAATATTTTTCTCATTGGGAGGGTCCCATACTTCTATTAGGGTGAGACTGGAAAGACAATTTTTCTGTAGAGAAAAGGAGTTAGCGACTTGGGTTTCATTATGAACTTTTTGCAAGGGGAGGCAGCAAATATAGTGCATGATAATTGTTTGATTTTGGAGATCCAGAGAGACAAAATTGGAAGGTGGAGAATGGAAATGGGACCTACTTTAAATGTGCACCGCATGTGTTTTTCTTCCTCTTTGGGCGGTGGGTGTTGAAGCCGCAGCCATGGTGGGCCTTATTTTGGGCTGATTGGCTAACCTCCCTGGAAGTGGAAAGGTCAAGCCCACCCAACTTGCAGTCCACTCTACTGTAGCATGTGGTAAGAGGCCCCCACAAATGCTTGGGCATTGCTAGTTATGTTTTGCGTGTTTCGGGTTAGGGGGGTGGGGGACTTGACTGGAGTCAAACTAGTCCACTCAGATGGGAAACTCAAATGCTTCCATCGGTCCTCATCTTGGGACCTTCGTTGGTTTGTATCAGGTCGGCAATTTCCTCCTCAACCATAGGGCATGGACAAAAGGTTGAAGATTTCCTTCTAAGATGATGGACATCCACCATCTTCTTAATAAAACACACGGATGGTGGACATCTACCGACTGGCGAACTTCTCTAGGCGAAATAGTCCGAGTCTTTTTTTCTTCTTCTAATGGTAGTACTGATGTTTCGTTTGCTGCTCGTTCATATGATCCCTATGTGGCAGTTGAAGCTCGATTCGTCGGATAACAAAGGGGGCTTCAAGAGTATTTGGGTGTTAATAGTCATATAATAGATTCGATATTAGAGATACTTCGTCCAGCCATTTTCATGTTTTTTTTATTTGGGGGTATAACCCACCATACAAAGCTGCTAAAGCCCTATCAGAATACAAAGGCAGAGATATACAATCCGCCCCCTTCCCCCGCCAAGTCCTGCTCCACCCTCTTCATGACCGTTGCCGGATGGTTATGTTTATGTCTTTGGTGTGTGTTTCGTTATGCTTGGTTAAGGTAGGAAGGTTCTCGCCGGAGACGGCGGCTTTGGGGAATAATTTTAGGGTTTGTTGAGGGTCTTGGTATGATCATTCTCTTATGGGTCAGTTTGGTAGCCGGCGATGGCGATTTCGTGGTCGGCCAACTCCATCGGCGTGCCTCATTTGCTTTCAAAGCCGATGGGTAGAGGTCTTGGTCGAGGTTTTCGAGTTTGGAGGGCGCGCACACCGGGACTCATTGGTGGTCGACGCCGTCCGCGAAGCCAAGCGGCGGTCTCATCTCGGTTAGCATGCATATGGTGGTCCCGCCACCTTCGGATAGAGAGGCTTTGCAATGAAAAATCACTCAGACCAACCCCTTGGCGGCGCCTATATGTTGGAGTTCGAGGTCCTTTACAACATACGTGGTGAGCAATGTGTGCCAAGGGCATTCGGATGTCCCGGTCCTTGCTGCGTTTTTGTTGTATACATGTGCAACTTCTCGCAGCCTTTCGATGTGTACTGAGCACTTGTCGAACCTTTGGTCAGTCGTTGGAATGTTCCATATACTCCCTCCGTTCCAAAATACTATGTACATTTGACAAAATTTTCATTTTTATTGGACCATAAAAATTACAAAGAAATCACATAGCTCCTTCTCTCTGATATCCCGTCCAACTCGTATGCTCGTTCATGAACAAGTTCTAGTTAATCTTTCTAAGTGTCCTTCAATTTTGGAAAGAGGAAGTCACTTGATTTGGTAAAATGTACACAATATTTTGGAATAATAATATTTTCAAATATACATAATATTTTGGAACGGAAGGAGTAATAAAAAAACTGAGTTGAAAGTCAAAACCAATTTTCGTTTTGGGGACAAAAGCGTTTTAAAAGGAAAACGCTCCCAAACACGGTATAATCTTAGCTAATATCAAGTGTAGATTCCATATTTTTCGAAGAGGCCCAGTA
The DNA here is from genome assembly GCA_039654745.1 of Houttuynia cordata. Taxonomy (NCBI): domain Eukaryota; kingdom Viridiplantae; phylum Streptophyta; class Magnoliopsida; order Piperales; family Saururaceae; genus Houttuynia; species Houttuynia cordata. Next base: position 29,062,481 of record CM077504.1, read on the forward strand.
CTCTCCAACTGGTTGGAGAGAGTTTTCTCCACTCTAGTGCCATCCCTCTGCCGCCTTTTCTGGTGCCAACAACAAACGCACGCTAGATTGGTGCTCACAACTACAGCACGCCAAGCTAAAGCTAAAAAGGGTAGATGTGGGGGCTAGCGTGCTAAAGCTGTGAGCACCCTCAATACACAAAAGGTGCATTGTCTTAAGTGTTCCTTTTGGCCTGCCCGTCGAGCTCCCAGTCTTCGTTTCCGTTGTCCCGACAAGTAAGGCTGCTCACGAGCTGAGCCGAGTCGAGTTTTAACTCAGCTCGACTCGAGCTCGACCTTTTAAAAGTTGGTTTGAGCTTGAGCTCGGCTCAAGTCGAGCTCGAGTTGTAGCAGCTCGAGCTCGACTATCATATCCTTAAACTCTACCCACACGTTCTCCCTAGCTCGAGCTAGAGCTCGAGTCAAGTTTAACACCTTCTCCAGCTTAGCACTGTCTTTGGCGATCACCTCCTCATCGGCGGTCATGCCGAACATGGGCTTGATAGCTATCTTGAAGACAATGGACGCGATGGGTGGGTTGTAGTTCTGGGACTCTGACTCTACCCACATGTTCACAAGTGCCGCCTCCTTGAGGTCATTGTGCCTCAACAGGTCTGTCCCCTGATCTTGGTACTTGCTTGCCAGGTACCTGTTGATAGCCCGCGATTCGAACAAGGTCAGGTCTTCGTCAATGAGCGCCGGAATTTGACCGAATGGGTTCTTGGTGGCGACGTACTCAGGGCTCTTGTGCTCACCGGCCTGGAGGTTGATGGGGACGACCTCGACCTTGACGCCCTTCTATGCCATTCCTTTTTTATTACTGAATTGAACTTCTTGACTAAACTTGATATCGACAGGGATCAATCCAATGCGTCTCTCTCTTTCTCTCTCTGTATGTGTTGTGTGATGATGATTCAAGACGACGGGAGGGGAAGGCTTTAAATAGGCTAGGCGCCACCTGGCCGCAGCTTTCATAGGCGCCATGATCCACTAGCCGCAACCAATGCTAGCTGGATGAGATGGCCAGGGAGGACAAGGAAGGAGTGGAAGAAAAGTGGAGATGGTGAGCTTTGAAAATTTAATGCGGAATGGGTTCCAAAGAGTTTTTGGTCTATATAGGCCTTCTAAACAGTTTGGATTTCAAAGTGGGGTTTTTTTGCCCTTCAAGGAGTGTTGTATAGATTGTAAACATACCTACTAAGCGCGAAAAGAGGAAAGGGACAGTAAGCTTTGCAGATGATACTTGAGTCTGGACACTTCTGTGCTCAAGCTGTTCTTTGAATCTTTTGAGTAAAGCATGGTTCCTTTGTTTGAACTTTGAACTATGCACTTTGATACGACAAAGAAATCACAAAATCCAACCAAGGATGTGATCCTCATCTTGTCAACCGAGCCAGCCATTTCTGCCCTCTTCACGCTTGCCTCCGTCGATGTGATTGTGGCATGTTTTACTACCCTTCGCCAACACGTGCAAACAGAGGTGCCTTCTCATGGCTCCTGTGCGGAAGTCAAATAACTAGCCGCTCTCTTCCCAGCTTCCTCACAGAGTAGAATCAGGAGGCTTCCGAGTTCTAAGACGAAAAGGCATGACGTCCCTGGTCCATGGCTGGGCGGTGCCTCCTTTTTCGACCCCTTCAACATGGACGTCTGGGACCCCTTCCCATACGGATGGGGCCGAGTGTGGGACTCCTCGAGGGGTCGGCAGTGGGACCCCGACGACCCCGCCATCCTGGCCTAGACCCACGTCGACTGGAGTGAGACTGAGGACGCGCACATCTTCCAGACCCGAAATCCCTGGTTTTCTAGCCACCCAACAAACGTCCTAAGTCCTAACTTACTTCCTTGCTAACAACTAACAAGCGCCTCATGGGGTACATGCAGGGATGAGGAGAGCGGAAGTGAAGGTGCGGATGGAGGACAACAACAGATTGCAGATCAGTGGGGAGAAGGTCAAGGAGCAAGTCGTCGCCACCGTCGGAGAGGAGAACGGTGTCACTGGATGAGGGGCTGAGAAGGAGCTGAGCAGGTCGTCGCCGAGTCGAGTTGCATCGAGCTTATCGAGTCGAGCTTCCTCAAATCGAGTCGAGTCGAGCTATAGTATGGCTCGAGCTCGAGCTCGAAAATGTCGAGCTCGAGTCGAGTTCGAGTCGAGCCCAAAGTCGAGTCGAGCCGGAAAAAATCGCGAGCTGACTCGGCTCGTGAGCAGGCTTACCGACAAGGCACTTGAGTAGAGAAAGGCTCTCTCCACTCAGTTGAAGTGTACCTTTTTTTTCTTTTTGGAGGTAAGCACTTGGGTTCTAAATTATCAATCACCTTCAATCCCAACAAAAGGGCCATTAAGGAAGCAAATAACCTGTCTTTGTTGTTCAATCTCTTTTATAGTACTCAATAATGTTTGATTTACTTCGTGTTTATCATATGATGATCAGTGCATATGAAACATGTTAGCTTTTGAAAACCTTCTAAACAGATTAACAAGAGCCTTAGTTACCGAGAATGGGTTCATTCAGCGGATTCCAACTTGAATCATACCTTTCCATAAACGGTAGGCATAACATGCTGAAGAAGATAGCAGTGTTGGGGATTCGAACGCTTAAATTCGTCCCCGTAACCATTTGGGATGGGCCTCATGTGCCTAAAATGGGTAATTACATCTTAGTACGAATCAATAAAAAAGATATCTTAGCACCGATGAAATAGCTCCAGCTAAACTTTTTGCTTTTGCAGGTATCAACGGGTCATTTATTTGAATACCAATGTCCTTCGATCTATTAACAGTCTCATGAGCTTATTACCAACTCAGCTCCTTTCGGTAGTCTAGAATCAGAACCTGGCGGGGGGGATGCTATGTGAAAAGAGATTCTTGATCTGAAATGTATTTAAAAATGTGGAAAGTATATATCTCAGGGTTTTATAGGCTTTGAGTCGGTTTTAAGAATCATAGGTTAGTGAGTCAAGTGCGAATTCTTAGTAAGACAAGTGAGAAAAACAATTCCAGACTTATGTTGATTTTTGCTTTGAAGGGGAATCTTATAAAACCCAGAGAAATATAATCCTTAACCCTTCACTAACACGTTAAACAAGTTACCTACTTAAATATTTTACCAGGGTAATCAATATCCCACCCCTCCAAGCTTTTATTCCCTGTTTATAAGAAACTGTCATTGTTGAAATGGTTTTTAAACATAAAATCTCACGAAGGGCAGAAGTCCTTTTGCGTCCAAGCTTTTTCATTAGACTTAATTCTATTCTTGAAACTTTTAATCCTATTGGCATGGTGAAAATGGTTTTTAGATGCAACATGTTTAGAAGGACATACCCTTTGGGACCCAAATTGTGTATACAACTTTAAGCTTAGGATAGGACTATTCATTTGGCTATGTTCCTTGAAAATTAAGTAGATATCGAAAGTGGTTATAAGCCATATTATGTCAAAAAAGGAACAATGGGAGCCAGCATTCAAAGATTTTAACACCTTAATTTTATTTCTAAGAGCCAAAAGAAATAACCAAAAACAGATCCTGAAAAAATATCGCCCCTTCTTACAAAGGATATGCATGTTCCTCCCTATAAGCCATCCTGTATCAGGCATTGATGCAGCAACCAACAAGAAAGAGTAGAACAGGAAGAACTTGTATTGAATTGAGAGAGAGAAAGGATTACAATGCTTGAATCCATAGGCCTCTTCGAATCCACGAAGGATTTACAATAGGAAAACAGACTGAATCTACAGTCTGGAGCTTGAATCCACAAGCTAACAGTCTCTATTACAGAGAGCTAAAAGAAATTCTGAAAATACAATGAACTACCTATCCTAACATACTCATAAGCCTATTTATAGTCTCATTAAAAAGTAAAAAGTCCTAATTACCCTTATTCTCTAAAGGGTTATAACTAACTGTTAGTTGTATGATATTTCTACCCTTCTATAATGTATTATCTATCTTGCTTATTACTAGCAGCCTGCATCAGGCATCCCACAATCAGATGATATAAAATGTATCTGCAAAAGGTGTAAACATAGCTGGTAAGGAGGGCTGTCAAAGAGGGCGGCAAAGAAGAATTTCGCTTATTAAAACCAAAATAGCCTTACGACATGCAAGTCAGCCTTCCTGTCTTTGATTCACATGTTTTTCTTTTGGTTCCAGTCATAAACAATAATTTTCATACATTTTTTGGGTACAATTATAAATTTCATACATAATAGCGTTAAACCTCATAAGAAGACTTTCAATGAAGCCCTTGTGTCGGTCTAAGATAAAGTTTTATACAATCAAGATATTGTTATATTTAAGCTTTGCATGTTTCAAATCCTTAAAAACAAAAATGTTTCCTGCACTTTCTCAAAGAATTTAAAATATAGTTGGATTCTTCTAGATTTAACGCCATGCTAATAATTGTTTCTATGCATCATGTCATATTCAGATGGCATGCAAAAACTCAGATTAGATATGTCATTGGATCTCATAGTTCAAGGGACCATGCTAAATCTAAGAACCAACATTGTGAACAATTCACTCAAAAATAAACAGTTCAAATGAGATGGATCTGCATTTTACAACTTATTTGATTACTAGATTACTAGATACTAGATACTAGATATTACAAGATGATGTAGTAGCATTAAAGCTATGACAGGTTCACTTTAACAGTTCCTTCTGTCCACATTTAAGAATATAAAAGAACCACCAACTGACTGATCAATGAACAGTAAGAGAGAAAAAGATATAAACTGTATAGTAAATGGCAGGATGGTATCTAATTGAATATTTTGAGGATTCGCACAGGAAGCATATTTTCAAAATTGAAAAGCAGAATACAACAAAAAAGAATAACACACTCCCACCACGATTACTCATTGGGATGAAGGCCATAAAAGGGAACAAACAAAGCCATCCCACATGCTGATACTCTACACATGATTCAACTGCAATTGCTTAGCCACATACAATCAATTTACAGCAGTTGCTGAAGATACTCTGCCCTTTTGAAGCAGCTCGGAGGGAGAGAACCATTCCACATCCCCACAAATATGGGTGTGGTTCTTTCGATCCATCCTTCGATCTTGTTTGGCTCCAGTAAGAATGACAAAATAATGCCCCATCATGCATCAGTTTTTCTCACGTATTCTTAGAAGAGCTCCTCTGAATTTAACTTATTCCAGGCTTCCTGTTTGGACATTAAAGAATGTTCCAGCAGTGAGATATGCGCTAAGAGATTTTGCATTGCACGCGATAAGATTTTTATAGCAGCTCTGTCCATTTATTAAATTTCACCATAATTCTCAACAGCAGTATGTTTGGAAAAAGCAAAAAAAAAGCTGCTATATAATTCTCAACAACAGTAGAGAAACGATTTACGTATGCAGCAAAAAGAAAGACATTACTATTGGCAACTTGTACTTTCGTAGAGAAACACAGAACTCATGAAAGGATACTCAAAAGCAAGTTTTGCTACCATCCGAAGTCTTTAATTAATATATTCTACTGTGCACGAAGTAGGATCTGACTAAACGTTGTTCACAATTATGGAAATTTGGAATATTTTCCACCCTGATCAGCCTTGGTCCGTTTGTTTTGCACTTGTAATGGAAGAAATAACTGCTTATAATCCAAGCACCATTTGACTGATCAAAATCAAGTGCAAAACAAAAACTGTGAAGGCTGTCTTTGGAGTCTGACATTTTTAATATAAAGCAGGCCAAAAGTAAGCAGTCGAAACACAAGTTTATGGAAGACTAGTCATTGAAGGAACTGGCAGATAAGGAAAAGAAGAGACTCCAAAACTGAATCAATTTACCACTCTGGATTAAAGATGTGGAGTTTAAAAGTTAGAAGGGAGATTTTGACCAGGATTAGTGTGCTTTAATATGAAACGTATATAGAAAATGCTTCTTACAAGCAATTCCGAAGTAAAGGAATAAGTATGACGTTAAAGAAAGTTCAGCTTTTCTTTTTGAAAAGAAAATATGAAGTTCCAAAATGAACTGATATTTATTGTTAAAAAGAATGCTGCCATCAAAGACTAGAAAGAAAACAAAATACCTACAAAAAAACGAATGCACTTAACTTGTTAGTACCTAGGAAAGGTAAATATGGGGAAAGTTCCCATATAACATTACCATCACCGAGAAACAATTGATGGAACAACAACAGCTACATAAAGGTCTCAAACAAAGTGGGTAAAATAAGAGAGGTCACAAATTAAGTTGGAGAGGGTTTTCTTGTTGAAACGCTCATTAGGTGGTAGTATATTGTTCCAGTCACCAAGAATAGAATGGTAGAATCAAATTTCTTTTCCAAAGAGTAGGGATAAAATATAAGCAAATTCTCACCACGTCAGAAGGAAACAATGAGAAAACTATTCAGAGTGAAAGCATGGAAGAAGTTAGCAGAAGATGAACCTAAATAATTATACTCCCTCCGTCCAAAAAAACCTGGCTGCACTTGAAAAATTACGGATCCAGCATTAGGTGGCTGGATTTAGCATTCAAGTTGGAAGTGTCGTCCAAAAACATAGGACATAAAGCTTGAAATGCTGTGGGCCCTACAGGCCAATAAATTTAACTCATTTTCAAATGCATCCAGATTTTTTTGGACGAAGGGAGTAACAATTTTGAAATAATTAAGATCGCTGAAATAATCGGAGATGAGATCAAAGAAACAATTAATTGACAACCTATTCATTTTTAATTCGTTAAGTACTAACCTTAAGAAGATCAAACACCTTTTCTGCTATATACTTTTGTTGTAAATTTGCACCTTTTTGTTGCACCTTGTCGGGATGGATGCACAACGTTGCTTTTCGATATACTTTCTTCACAGAGGCTCCAGTTATTAAATCAGTCAAGGAAACTGGTTGCCAACCACATTCAGGCCAAAGAACCTGCAAATAGCAAAGTAAAAGAAATTTGATTGCTTAGATTATCCACTAAAATGTGTATTTCAGTCTCTTTAATACTGTGTTTGATAACAGAAAAAGTTATTTCAAAGTTATATCCTTAACTGGGTTTTTTATAAGCAGCAAATATTAGCCCATTGATGCAGAACAAAGTTTCACAAAAGGGAAACACGGGAATTCGGAGGGGAAATGAGAGGATCAAGAAGGGGATCCACTTCTAGAATCACCACCAGAAGCACTGCCGGAATCGTCACCGGACAGCAACCACTGGAATCACCACCGGGGCTTGTTGGAATCAGCACCAACATGGAGCTCCATCGACAGAGAACAACCTAAATGTTTTTTTCTAAATTGTCATTATTGAAAGTCCATGCCTTTTTATAGGCTGTACACATGTCCTCTACTAGGAAAAACTAACGGAATAAAATCTTCCTCACATAAGAAACCTAATAATAATAAAAACTTTCTTGTAATAGAAACTTCTAATAAATATAAAACTCCAAATATACATTAATTAAACTTCTTATGGGGCCATTATGGCTCTGCAGCACCAATAAAGAGAATACAAATAGACAAGAACTTTGTTGACCAAAAATAAATAAAGCAGAAATATATCTACGGCAGATGAAACATGGAGACTTCAAAGCTGAAGCTAAACAACAGGGTGAGAGAGGCTGCTAGGTTCTAAACTCCATGATAGGAGAAAGAGTTCTGGCTGCTCAATATTTTAAGATATCACTAATGGCCTCCATAACACAAGCCAAGTATGATATTTAAATCAAGGTAGCGGACAATACAATGAACTAATGTGGCCACAAATTTATAAAAAGAGAAGAAAAGAAGTGGTATATGGTATTAAACAAATGTTTTCATTCTCTCTGAACGTGGTTGTTTCACTATTTAGACAAAAAGGTCCACAAACCACAACCAAAATTTCTCTTCAAAATATTGTATGGTTAATGTGCACGCTATAAATATATGCACAACTAGAAAAGGGAATCGAGAAGAGTTCTCTTCTTAATTGTGAGAGGTGTTTCTTAACATCTTTGGAAAATCTTCAAAAACACTACAACAAACTAGATCTATGGATAGAAACATGATTAGACTTTCATAGAAGATGTGAATCAGATATTGGACATTCTACAGAAATATTTTACACTTGGTTTAGCAAGAATAATATTTAGATCTATGGATAGAAACATTCGGATTTATCATTATTTCGTCTTTCTATAAAGAAAAATCAAATGGTTTTGAATCGGTCTCATGACAAAAAACAAATTTAGGTCAAAATGTCTAAAGTAGCACCCATTATAAATTAAATGAATCGGGTTACTTTGACTACTTTGCTTTTTATTTCCCATTACTTGTTACTCCATTTTTTGCTACAACTGCTTAAGGCAGTGGAGAACACACGCGCACAACACCTAGTGTTCTAAGATACATACCTTGTGCCTGAGTCGAGACTCAAACCCAGGTCGTCTTCACTAGACGGGAGACTGTAGACCAACACATTTCGGGATTGTTACTCCTAACTATACATGAGTTTATAGAATCATTAGATAAGGACCTTCTCAAAATTTTCAGGGGTTACATAGCAATTCAACTTCTGTACATATGTTTCAATCCCTTGTTTCTTCACACATTGTAATATAAATGTCCACGTTTGAAGCTCCATGCCCCAAAACATAAGACACTCATAAAGTATGCGTAATTTTAGTGATGTTCAACTCACATATTGCAATGTCGATAATAGAGCTCGCAAATTGCCTTCCTTTCCTGCCGCCCAGCGTTTGATCTCAGTATCCAATGTCTCAGCAATTCTCTGAAATCAGTCAGAAGCAATATATATGTAATTTGAAAGCAAATTTTAGCAATTTGACCATGTACAGGACTATCAAAATATTAGCCTCTCCAATTCTAGCTCTTCAAAGATTTAGATGCTTACGTGCCGCTCTTCCTGCTCCCTCAGAGTTTGAATATCACGCTCATTTTTCTCAGCCAGTGCTTTTGCCTGGAATATTGGTAGTATTAAAACCAAAGAACTAGAAGTAGCTAAATTCAGCCATAAAAGTTCATTCCAAAAACCATTTATGCCAAAATACTCAATCAGTTTGCTCTTAATAAGTAAAGAAACATGAAATGGTAACAAGTGAAAGAATCGATACCGCACGCTCACGCGTCCTTAGATGTCGATCATATCTTGCTTTCCGTCGTTCTTCACTTTCCCCTTCAACATCTTGGAATTCCGCAGATGACGCGGCAGCTTTTATTATAAATAAGATGAAAGTCAGCTTCAACATTAGAAGACACCAAAATAGAACTACTGAAAATCCAAGAAATTAAGCAAGAAAATGTTAAGCAAAATAATTCTTAACCTCCAAAAATTGAACTAAGGTCATCCACAATATTGGCAGTCGAAGATGCTTTCCTGATATTGGACGTAGTCCCAACAGATGTCCTTACTGCATCCGAGCTTCTGGTCTGAAATTGGGCATCAAAAGGATCCTGAAGCATTTTACAAAACATTAGCATATCCGTGAGAGCTATAAAGAATCTCACCCATGCAAAACACACAGAATGAGCTAGTAAAGAAAACATTTTTTTAAATTTTAAAGCAGCGCATGACATGATCATGCATTTTCAGGATTCTTTAACAAAAAGCACTCAACAGAAACTTGATGTTTACTAAGGGGACGTTTGGGAATGGATTTGGCAAGAGAATCCCATCAGTTTTTAATGTTTTTCGTTTCTGGGAAATTGCGCCTCAAACAGCCCTAATCATGAGGGTTGTATCAGCTTCATGAAAAAAATCTCCTCCCTGAGAATATTGTCCCCACAAAGCTGATTCAAGCTATTAAGTCCTGGAAAAGTAGGAAGAGTATAAAGTCTGTTTGGCAAACCAAGGATTTGTGAAAAAGCAAATATATTCATTTGATGCAGAAATGGTGCATGCAAACTTTTTTTAAGTCTCCATCAAAGATACCTCCTTCCCTCCCTTCCCAAGTGGCCACAGGCTTGACTCGAACCTGGGAGCTCTCCTTTGACAGAGAGAAGTCCTATCCAGCACACCATTGGCTGGTTCATACAGACAATTGTAGACAAATCCTCCACAAAGCTGCTGCCAAAGACCTAAATGATCTATTGAAAATAAACAAAAAGCCTCCACAATTGACTGACAGAAGTGGTATGGTCAGGACAAAAACAAAAAGGCAAAAAAAAAATCATCAACTTCGGTTGGTGCTAGTTACATTGTATCTACGATAAAATTAAGAGAACGGAGATTGTTCATGTTGAAAGTTGGGTGCATTGCAATATGTGGCAATCAACTATAGGTAACTTCAGGGAAAATATTTTATCGCCATTTACATGCTATAAACGAACTTTCTAAACCTCTTTGATTGCAATTGCAACTTTCAGTCATGTACAATTCGACATCAAAATAGAACAGAGAAAATGAAGAGAAATTCTTCCTGTAGAAAGAAGTGTAAAAAATTTACCACTAAAAAATTCATAACAGTGAACACAAGCACATGTATACTTACTGGTGTAGCTCTCTGTCTTGGTGCACTATTTGGTCTTGCACCCACACCAAAAAATGACTCAAGATCATTCTCATTTTTTTGCTGTCTCTCCCTTGCAGCAGCAGCTGCTCTTTCTCGGGCCTCTGCTTGGGCTCTCTCAACAGCAGCCCGTTCAGCTCTTACTCGGACTTCTGCAGCCGCTCTCTCCACTGCAGCCCTTTCGCGTGTTTGTTTCTCTTTTTCAGCTCTCTCCCTTGCCTCAGCAGCAACCTTCTCAGCCCTTTCCCTTGCTTCAGCTGCAGCCTTTTCACGCAATTCAGCTGCTACCCGTTCACTGGCTTCAGCAGCTGCTCTATCACGAGCCTCAGCTGTTGCTCTTTGAACGGCAGCTCGTCCTGCTCTTTGTCGAGCCTCAGCATTAGCTTTCTCCACCGCAGCTCGCTCAGCTCTCAACCGCGCATCAGCTGCTGCTCTTTCTCGAGCTTCCCTAGTAGCCATCTCAACTGCTCGCCTAGCTTTTTCTCTTTCTTCCCTCTCCCTTTCAATTCTCCTTTGCTCTTTTTCTTTCTCTTGCCTTTCCCTTTGCTCCCTCTCCAGTCGCTCCTGCATTTCCTTATTGTCTCTTTCAGCAGCATCTTGTGTAGCCTTTTCATCCGCATATAGTCTCACTGAGTCTCTACTTTTGGCAGCTTTTGCATCTTTTTCTCTTTCCCTTACTTCCTTCGCATGTTTGAACTTAGCTTCCGCTCTGTCCATAGCCTCTTTCATAGCAGCTGCGGATGCTGCTGCAACAAAATTTGCCTCTGCATCTTCTTCACTAGAAGGAATATCCGACCATCCATTTCCCGGAGTTCGTGGAAACCTACCCATGGCAAAGTCTTCAAGTTCATCTATTGCAGAAGCAGGAGGGCTCTTCACTGAATCTTCGGACATCTTTTTTGTATTCGTGGAAGTCCTTGATACTGGTGGCTTAGGAGGCAGTCTAGCAGGTGGTGGGGCACTTGTAGGTTGCGTAAAAAGAGGTATTTCAGACACTGTAACCCAAATTTCGTCTATGTTCTTCGGATTTTCATCAGACCTCGGTGACATATGTGCATCTGTCTCAATGACATTGGAACTCACATCTGGAGATCTACTTCCATTTGCAAAACTGTGAGAATCTGATATATTCGTTGGCATATCAAACAGGATTGGATCAGAATCTTTAACTCTCACTGATGGTTTACCAGCTTCTCTTGGAGCATTTGATGAGTTCACGCTTTGACCTCCATTTGAGGAACCCTTCTCCTTCTTACTATTTGTAAACCCATCAAAGCCATCAATTTCCTCTAATATAACTCCACCAACAGAGGAACTACCAGCTTTTTTATTGCTAGAGATACTGGGATTACTCATATGTTCTAATGGATCTGTGAACAGCCCTGAAGACGAATACGTTGAGGTTGAAGCTGACTCCAAAACAACAAAGGGGTCTTCTGAGATTGCTGAAGTTGATTTCCTTATAGGAACCGTGGGTTGATGGACCCGATTATTCTCCGATGCATTTCTGCTTAAACATTGTCAAACACAGGAAAACACAGACGCAATCAGTGGAAAACATTATATCAAAGAAAACACTACATTTTAATGTTCTTCTGGAAAAACAATTTGATGAAGGGACTCCATTTGTGAAAGTTCATGTAAAAGTAAACAACAAAACCACCTAAGCTAAGAGATATTGTCAAGTACATTACATTTACATGACAAATGTTTTGGGTGAGGATAAATGTATTCACTGGAAAGTGTGGAAATAGGATATGAGCAAGTAGATAACATAGTGTTAAGTGGAAAACAATTTAAGATACACATAACAGTTCAGCAGAGTTTTTGTTATACATTAGCAGTTCTTTCTTTGACTTCTGCTTCTTAGACATATATACAACATTAGCGTACTTGCCCTCTGTTTCATAATGTTATTGAAATCTAATTAGTGCCGAGAATTGGAGATAAACAACATGAACTGTATTCTGTCATCACTAACCATATTTGAATCATTTGAGATCACCTATATGAAAATTTTAACCAGCTGGAGATCTCTCCGACGCCAAATCAACACTTACATTGTTGCTTTTACCACATCTCTTCATATTGATTCAATCTCTTCATGCAACTTTCTCGTACTCCATCACTGTCAATGAAGTTCTAATATAGAGAGCGGGGCAGCTGCCTAAGTTTTTTTATCACCATGGCCTTCTCTGGCCCCAGTGAGAAAAACGGAGAGAGGTTAAACCGCCTCAGTTCGGATAACTCAGCGCTAGCTATGAAGACCCTGAAAACTCCATGTTTCAGAGAGTTCACAGCTGTAGCATGATAAGGGAGGGAGGGAAGGGGAGGAGGGGAACAGGAAGATGTATCCTTCTCATGCTACACCTGTGAAGCCCGGAAAACTTCAGGGCATTCACAGCTGCCGTTTAGCCATCCGGCAGGCGTGACTCAAACCCAGCCTCCAATTTTGATGCCGGAGTTGGAAAAGGAGCCAGCGATCAGAAAATGCGGAGCAGCACCACCTACCACTCCATATCCGAACTCCTGATCTAATATCCAAACTTTCTTAAATGAGTCTGTATCAGAAGTCTCATGTTTTCACTGCTGCCCACCACTATGTATCAGAACTCTTAACTATTCAGAATATGGGCCAACTCCTCAAGACGTAGACCCAACCTATCTACGAGTCATCCCAGCCATAACAAAGCTGGCCTAACTGTTGTCCTTTAGAACTTCAATTTAATTCATTTACACCTGTCATAGGATGCTACTCTCCCTTGTCGTCATGCTCCTCCTTATATGTCCACCTCCATCAATCTCCACTTCCGCCTTGATAAAAAAAATCCCTTTGTCCGAAAATAGTAGGGGCATTTGCCTTTTTTCTGTATCCGAAAAAGTAGGTACAGTTAGGCTTATTTCTCAGCCACGAAGGCCTTTTCTCACTCGGGGAGTTCACCGTGGCGTAATAAAATTAATTCTCCACACTGTTCCTACTTTTTCAGACGGAGGGAGCAGTATTTAAAGCATTCTGACATAAATAACTCCTATAAATCGTTTGATCATTTGATGTTGTTTTACTGCATGTCCGGCGATAGACCTTTTAATAGTATTACTGTAAAGAAAGATGTGAAGAACAAATTGTTTACCACTAGGTTATAAGCACTGCCGGCTTGTCTTTGTCAACAAGCAAAACTGAACTGAGCCTCAAAAGAAAACTGAAAATGTTTGTGCTACTATACAATTCACATGAAGCTCCATAAAATTCTCTAAAACCACTTAATCCAAGATTACTTAAGCATTGCAGTAAAGTGGAAGAAAGTAGTATAATTATATTTGGAGAAGAAAATTGCACATACCCAATAAACAAAATGGATTATAATCTCAAAAACCTGAAATATTTAAAAACAAAGTGATTGAAGAAAGAAACAAAGAAAATTGAATAACTTTCAATTACCTCTAGTTAAGTTACTTCTGTCAAGACCTACCGAGGAAAGCAAAGAAACATTCTTCGAAGAAAAACCAGTGATCTCTAATAATGTGATCCTAAAACCTCTTGAGAAGATTTCTAATTCTTTCTTATTATCTTACCAGACAATGGGCAAGCACAATAACAGATTTTATTCAAGTGGGGAAAACTTGCAGCATCAACTGGTGTTTACAAATAATCATTATACTTTGAATAAGCAAACAATAAGATCAGTTGACATAAGACATTTGAAGCAAAGGGCCGGATCTAATTTATCCCCTGCAATCATGGATAGCTAAGCCGAACAATGACCCGATAGATTGATAATTCAAGCGTTTCAACACGATAGTAGTTGATGAAAACTATGGATTGTGCGGTATACAATACATCCATTGCAGCTTGTAACTGGCTCCAAAGCGGCAGGCAACCATAATAAAAGACAAATAGATAAGTTACTTTCTGCTCCTTAAAAAACATAATCAATCAATGCATGAATGATTTAGCAAAACAGCGACATCTCTAAAAACAAGACTCACATATAAAAAATTTACCTGCGCTTGCTGCCTCCAGAGCTCCTCCCAAATCCAGGAAGTAGATCATCAAACCCGGAAGACTCCTTTGCTGGCTCATTCTTCCCACTCGAGCCCTTTTGCACTGGCTCCCTACTTACAAAGCTCCCAAGCAGATCATCATATGCGGAGGATGAGGAACTCGCGGCAGGTGCCGGCGACGAGATTGAAGCAAACACGTCATCGTACTTGACCGACGAGGAGGTCTTAAGCCCAGGGACCCCCTCAAACATGTCGATTTCATCATCATAGACAGGCTTATCAAAGACGGGCAAAGACGACGACTTTGCAGAATCCTTAGATGTCTGGAACGCAGAATCGTACCCGAAATCCCCTGCAGGCTGTGAAGTATTAGCCCGGTTGTCAGAACTCGTCCACCGCGGAGGCCCGCCGAAGACGTCGGCAAAGCCACCGTCATCGCGCGACCCAGCAGCTGCCTTGGAGAACAGGCCATCATCAAAGATGGGGCCAGGGCCGGAGGAGGGGGGTGAATTCCAAGACGACCTGGGCTTGGAAGAAGATCGGACGGATCCGGCGACGCTCGCAGAAGGCGGAGGATTGGATGCGAGGCCAACTCGGGAGGCAGACATCGGGGCGGCCTTGCCCTGCGGACGGATGCCGAAATCCCGCGCAAGGGTGTCGAACTGGTCCATTACCGATCAGATCCGGCACAAATGCAAATCAAAGACCCCTCCGTGCCCTAAATTTCGAGAGGCGATGGATCCGAGCAGCCCCACTCGGCCCAATTCAACAAGTCGTAGACTCGTAGCACAAGTCAAATCATAGGAACGATCGTCGGGCTCAGATTTGCTGCTCGTTAATTGCCACCGGCAAAGGAATGGAGGAGGAGGAGGTGGTGGTGGTGGTTGTGGGGGGCTCTTTTGAATCTCTCCACCTCCTTCTGTCGTCGGAAAGCTCTTTTGGTCTTTTTGGGGCTGCGAATCCCTTCTCCCTTCCTCATTTCTTTCAATGATTATTCTGATTAATAATAAACTTTTTTTATTTCCTTAATAGTTAATACTAATAAACTTTTTGTTCGGCAATTTTCTTAATACTACTTAGGGGCCGTTTGGGGCGTGATTATTGCAAAAAAATCCAGACTGGATATTGGATATATACTGTAGCATCCATGTGGATTTTTACATCTAAACTTAGGGGCCGTTTGGGGCGTGATTATTGCAAAACATCCAGACTGGATTCTGGATAAAAACTGTAGCATCCAGGTGGATTTTTATATCCAGCTGAAATAAGTCCTGAGGTGTTTCAGCTGGATATATAAAACATCCCATCTGGATGTTTTGCTTTTAATCACGCCCCAAACGGCCAACACCTCTCAGCTGGATATATAAAATATCCAGATGCTACAGTGTAGCGAAACATCCCATCTGGATGTTTTGCTTTTAATCACGCCCCAAACGGCCCCTTAGGGCCATTTGGATCGTGAAAAACCCCTAACATCCACCAACCAAGTAGATTTTTAAAATTATCCACCAACAAGCTGAAACACCTCAGCGCATTGGTTAAGCTTCCTTAGTGACAATCCTGTTTTTTAATTTCCTTCATGGTGTCCTTTTTTGTCATTTCTTTAATAATAATTTTTTTTGGGGTAATTCCTTGCTGGATAACCTTGGCTTGAGGGTGATGAGAAAATTTGGGATTAGAGTCCGCATTTTTCATCCGCCTGGAGGTTATCCGCCAGGATATCCACCAGCAAACAAGAGCCTTTGATCATACGTACAGATCCACGGAGCTCCAGCACAAAGCTACTTTTTCCTGGAGCGCACAGGCATTCATGCAGCTCCCTAAAGGATGGTGAGCTAGGAAGCACGGACACGGCAAAATGGCAGCCGTGTCCGTATCCGATACGGATACGCTGGCGACACGGCTGCCTGCGTGTCCGTACCGTTTTTTTTTTTTAAAATAAAATAAAAAATAAGGACACGTATCCGATACGGAGGGACACGATCGGATACGTGTGGACACGCTTCGGACACGGGAATTAGGCCACGCGCTCCTTCTTCTCCCGTGCATGTGCCCTAGATTTCCCCTGCTCCTCGGTTCTTCCTGCGATTGGCTGCTGTCCCAACCGCTGACGAGCTTCTTCCGGCGATTTTTGATTGTCACCGACGCCGCTGCGGCAGCTCCTCCTCCTCCGCACTTCTTCCGTTCTCCATCGACAGAGTTTCGGGCCTCCGGCAGTCATCGCGACTTCTTCCGTTCTCCATCTAATTTTTTAATTTGCTAGTTTATCTTCTTTTGAAAATGCTGAGTTTGAATAAAGCATCAGTACTCTTGAACCTTTTGTTAAACTGATTTGACCTTTACTCATTGACAATGAAGGAGTGGGTTGCCAATTTTGAGAAACCAAAGGGTGATCCATCTGCCTTTCTAAAGCCAGCAACAACGGTTCTGTCCCCTTATTTGAAAGTGAGTTGCAGAGATCAAGTTTGAACCGAAATAATCCCTCTCTCCCACATTACTGTCCTGTTCGATTAGCAATTTCGAAACATCTGAGTATTTTGTTCTACAAACAGTGATTTTATTTTCCTTTCCAGTTTGGTTGTCTTTCCTGCAGATATTTCTATCAATGCCTTCAAGATGTTAACAAGAAGGTTAAAAAGCACACTATGCCACCTGTTTCTCTTGTTGGGCAGGTTAGTTCGTATCAGACATCACCATCACAAATTACTAAGTAAAAGTTGCTAACCATGAGCCTTTCTATTAAATTTAATAGCTGTTGTGGCGGGATTTTTCTACACTGTGGCTTTTGGAACTCCTAATTTTGATCGTATGAAAAACAACAACATATGGAATTAGGAAACTACTCTCTGCATAAAGATTTTTACTTTTAACGCATATTCATTAATGTGTTTTTTTTAGAGTTATGTGGTTTGAATGTGAGCAAATGTTTGATTGTATTTCATATAGTTGTTGAACGTAAACAGTAGTTATTCTTTGTATAATCTACAACTCTTTCGTTTAAGGCTAAAAACAGGAGGTTTCCACTCTCTGTATCTAGGTAAAGATGATGATGGACAGAGTCATAAAGGGAAACCAAGATGTCTGTTGTGCTTCATAAATGGTTCTTGTTTCCACTGATAAGGTGACATCACATGTTAGCATCTCTTATTTGACATTCAGCGAATGTATGGGAACCATATGCAAAACTTCTAATTCTAGGGCTTTTGGCTTGTTAAGAACAATGCTCTCACTTGAAGTATAGACTTAATATAGTAGTACTACACTAAAATGTTTGAAGTGCCTACAATGGCAAACTAAAATAGGGACTTTAGGCTTTTTCTCACCGCTGCAGGGGGAGACAGGGCGAATTGATGATTTCCTCCGATTTACACTTCTCTTATTCTGCTCTCAGCAATGTGGCGGGAGTGGCTGGTACTCTCCTTTTCCTTTCCAATTCAATTCTTAAAGGTCCTCTTTAATTGGTTTTTGAAGAAATGCCATGAGAAGAAAAACTTATTTTTTGAAGAGAAAATTGTATAGGTGTTTGAGATTATAACATGCCTTTTACATATAAAAAATATAGGGGAGACTTTGCCAAAATTTAGTAGAAATTATGACTCAAACTAATTTTTGAATTGCAAATTTGTAGTAATATTTTATAAATAATAATAAATATTTTTTTATTAGCCGTGTCGTATCCTACTTTTTGAAAAAATGGTGTGTCGCCGTGTCCGTATCGTGTCGTGTCGTGTCCCCGTTTTCGTATCCATGCTTCTTAGATGGTGAGAGTCATGCAGCTCCTATTCATGGAGGATATCTCGGAGCACATCCTCCTGTCCTGGCGGACCCCAAACTCTTCCCATCTTCAGTTCTTTAACCTGAGGTTTCTAACATCTTGTCTTAAGAGATCTTAAGAATTGTCTAGAGGCTGCGTGCCTCTGACCATGTTGAGTGACTTATCCAATATCCTGATGGGTGAATGACATGATTGAAATTACTTATTTGAGTTTAACTTGAATGGTTAATTTTGGGCGAAGAACTTGAATTGTTATTACCAATGAGCCAGTCTACCATAGAGAGGCGAGTGTGCTACCATATTTTGTCAGTGTCATATATTCGTAATTTCGTACCTTTTTCTACATGGAATTCCATTCCTAGTACTCAGGCTTTTGTGAAGATACTAATTTGTTTCATGTGTACATTGACCTTTTCTTCCTTTGGGGTGATGCTTGGCGTATCACAGATCATATTATCCATGCAGAAAGCATCTTACAGCTTCCTTCAAAATAAATGCAAAAATCGGTCGGGTGTAACTGCCTAGAGGAGAATTTGGGTGACCGACTCGGATGTTGGTTTTGGTCGACCGCTGGCCACCTTCGGGCCTTAGGGCCTTGCTGGCCGGGTCTTCTCCATTGTTTTCGTCCCTTATCCGTTTCCCTTTCTCTGATCTATGGATTCTATGGAAGTGTGAGCTATGGATTCTGTAAGTGTGAGGCGAAACTATTCAATTTCAAGAAAACGTTTGCAAGAGCATATTCATCTTGTTAGAAATTGAGTTCTTTACATATGACCTGGCGCCAACTACGGCTTTCTCATATTATCCAGAATCATTTACTTTCTTCCATATGACCCGAAAAGTACTGAAAATGCCCTTAGGTTTAGGTATAAGCACTAACACTCTCCGTTTTTCTATATTACCCGGAATCTGAGCGGGTACCCGGAGAAGCTCGCGTTAGTCGGAGAAGAAGGCGTTCCGTCCGGCATCTCCGCCCATATCATCGTCGGCGTCGGCGTCGGTGCCGTCGAACTCCGAAAAGGTCATCTTCGCAGCAAAAAGTGGGAAAATGAGTAGGAAAGACCGGGTATTGGAAAACAACTTCAACGGAGGCAACGTACATCAAAAAACCCGTAGGTGAAGTTCAAATACGACGATTTTTATCATGAAAGTTGGTTCAAGAGAAGAAAGTTAAAAACTTGGCAAGTTTTCAACTATTGTTACAGTCGTGTCTTCGACAACACAACTGTAACAATAGTCGTGTTTTATGAAATACGACTCATAGACGTTGCTTTTCACTCATATACGATTTTCAATATATTGTGTCTGATGGTTTTTTAACTTATTTCGGTATTTTAATGGCAGGTACGGATGGAGAAGATAGTTGTTTGCTTACACTACGATGGAGTTTTTACAAATTCTGATAAGTACGTGGGCAGGAAATGGAAGCTCCTGCCTATACATACACGAGTAAAGTTCCTGAAACTGTTGCAGCAAATGGAAGAAAGATTACCGCTGAAGTCTACATCTGGTACATTAACTTTGTCATATCGTGTTGACTCTGAATCCCCATACGTCCTTGAAGACGATAAAGACCTGGAGTCAATATTTATCGTTCACAAGAGCAAGCAAGGCACAAATGGACTACTCCGCCTGTACGTGGAGTGGACTTCTACGGGCAATCACATGGAGACTTCGACTCTCAATAAGGAAATGAATGCCAATGCAAATAAGGAGGAGGAGAGGCTACCAGAGGCAGAAGTGAGGCCGACCAGTAAAACACCACCAGAGAGGCCGTCCAGCACGGGCAATAAGACACCCGCATCAGTAGTCGAAGGAGGAAGAGATGAAGAATATTCATTTGAAGCTGTGAGGTAAGACTTCTAAGGTGCGGATACAGGCAAGTACACGACTAGAAATGTGGTCGTGTCGTATGCAACACGATTATATACCTAGTCGTGTTTCATAATATACGTCTATAAATGAAGCCGTGTTGCATAAGACACGACTTGACTACTTCCAGTTGTGTTCTCAAGTCCATTCATGCAAATTTTTTGACGCAGATTGGGAGATGGGGAAGAAGGTGAAGATGAATACCAAGCTGAAGATTCCAGTCCAGATGAAGAAGAACTCTTCAATGAAGAGGAATTATCGTGGTCTGCAGAGGAGTGAGATGAGCCTATAACACTACCAAATTTTCTCCAGGCAGATCCCACAGGAAGAGACCACTCTGTGCCCGATATAGAACTCCAACATACAGCAATAGCATCGACTTCTAAAGTTCCCACGGCATGAGACACATCCAAAAGGAAATCTATCTCGTCGGAGCTGCAAGATTTAGAGGACGATGGTGACGGTGGTTGGGATTGGGGTACCTATTCACCACGGGCCGGTCCTTCAACAAATTATGAGGAGAAGACAATGTTGAACGGCAGTTTGCAAGCGGACGACTATGAGGGACGACTTGCCTTTGGGGCTAGATTCGAAAGCGTGAAGCAGTTCAAGATGGTTCTTACTGATTTTGCAATCAAGAGGAAATTCATGTTCAAAGTGGTGGACGAGAACAAGGACACATTTACTGCAAAGTGCAAGATTAGAGGGTGCACGTGGTACATACGGTGTTCGAATCTACTTGACGGAGTCTCCGTCACAAGGAGGGATAGAAGGCATACATGCGACACTTTGATAAGTTCTAAAGATCATTCATTGGCCTCACACCTATGGATTGCACGAAAGTGTCATGGCCTCCATAAGGATTCAAACTCCATAAAAATAGCTAATATGCAACAGTACATTGAGAAACATTGGGGCATCAAAGTCAACTATAAAAGGGCATGGAGGGCGAAAGAGAAATTGATTCGATTGATCGATGGCACCCGGAAAACACATATCGGATTTTGCCACATTACGGAAAGGAATTAGAGCGGTCTAATCTGAGTACACATGTCGTGATAGAAATATCTTCTGATATACCTGAAATTGAAATTGAGCATGCTGGATACGGTGTGAGATGTGTTTTTTGGATGTTCGGCCCGGTCGCAAGAGCATTCCGAAGATCACTCAGTCCGCTGCTCACTGTTGATGGAACATTCCTAAAAGGAAAGTTCCCCATAGTCTTATTGGTTGCAACAGCACTCGACGGGAACCAACAATTAATGTGCATTGCATATGCAGTGGTCGAGAAAGAGACAACAAATACGTGGTACGTATGCAAAGAACTCTGAATGAGTAATCGTATCTTCGAGCACACGACTAAGCATACAGTCGTGTTGGTTCACACACGACTGACGACAAGCTATCTCTTTTTTCTTTAATATGCTTTAACTCTGATTTCTAACTTACAGGAAGTGGTTCCTCGGCCTACTAAAAGCCACCCTGTTTATGGACCCCCCGGCCTCTCTGGATACAAATGTCTCGAATAGACAGAAGGGACTTCTAATAGCAGTGGTTGATGTCTTTCCCGAGGCTCACCATGGGTTTTGCCTGAGGCATATGGCCGCTAATATGCTTAGTCATTAGAATGATAAGTACCTGAAGGACCTGCTATTCCTTGCTGCAAAATGCTTCAGGAGACCAAACTTCAATGAAATCATGCAGAAGATGAAGGAACACAATGAGGATGCCTGGAAATATGTTGAGAACATAAATAAAAGACATTGGGTTAACGTTGAATATCCGGGTAAAAGATATAGCACTATCACGTCAAGCAGATCTGAAAGTGTAAATAATATGCTTTGGAAGGCTCGGTTTTGGCCAATAACTCATTTGATCGAGCAAACCCGTGCGACAACAACGTCCCATTTCGAGAGACGCCGCATGGAAGCAGAAGGGCTAATGACTCCATTAACAAAGTATGCACAGAATCATCTCAACGAAATGAGGAATAAGAATGGTGGAACAGTTCGAGTGCAACCACTATCATTATGGCTGTTTGAAGTGACATCTTTATACTATGTGGTAAGCATTCAGTCCGCATATGTCCTTGAATAAAACCATCATCTAGGAATAGTCGTGTCGTCGAGAGACACGACTATGGGTATAGTCGTGTGGTCGACTACACGACCATTCAAATAGTCGACTATTTCACAACACAACTATTTTTACAGTCGTCTTGCCAAATACATGGCTACTGATACAGTCCTTGTGTGCTGTTGTGATCTTTTTTCCTTTGGATGTTGTTGACCCGACGAAGAGAACTAGCACATGTGGCTACTTCCAGAGCATGGGACTTCCGTGCAAGCACGCCATTGCATGTATTGATGAGAGGAGTTTCGACCCGGTAGCATACTGTGAGAAGTGGTACCACTCAAGCCTGTACCGCACCACATACGAAGAAATTGTTTTCCCTACTTTAGACAGGAGAAAGTGGGGGGATTACGGGGTATTATTCAAATGCGAACCACCCAACCTTGAAGCTCCAAAGAAGGGGAGGAGACAAACAAAGAGAAGAGAGTCACAGCCCGACCCACCAGAAAGGTCGAGATTGAAATGTGGCAACTGTCGACAGGTTGGTCACAACCGTAAAAGGTGTACTAACCCAATTGTTGCGAAAGAACCAAGGAAGCGCAAAAATCGAAGACTCCCACAACAAGGCAATCCTACTACTAACGAGTCAACGTAGAGATGCCGCTCCGGCTTGCCTAAGCCGCCACCATTCTTCACTTAGAATGTAGTGAAATTATTGTATAACACATATTACCTTATACCGAAATGTATGCCTGTAAAGAAAATGAAATTCAGAAATGGGAAAATACATCTTTCATGCATCATACGTCTATTTCCATTATAGTCGAAAATAGTACACGACCAAGTATATAGTCGTGTCTTATGAAACACGACTACATATGTAATCGTGTCGTTTAGTACGTGACTATATATAAAGTCGTGTTGCATGAGGGACGACTATATACGTAGTCGTCTGTTGAAGTCGTGTTGCATGAGGGACGAATTTATTGAAAGACCACTATATGTACATCAATGAAATTTTGTACAATCAAAGCACATGAAAAAAAATGATTTCCAATTTATTGAAAGACTACTGTATGTACACCAAAGGAATCTTTATACAATAAAAGAATGTGAACAAAATGAATTCGAACGTTAGTCTTCATCTGACATCCGCAAAAATCCCGCAACTGTGACGACATCTTTTTTACTCTACTTGAATCGTCGTCAAACTCTCTGTTAATAACCCCGCGAATCATAGTTGCAGCGATGACTGGGCACCAGAATCCTGTAATTCTGGACTGATCAAACTTGGGTGGGTTGACATTGGACGTCAAGTGCACGACGTACATCATGATAAAGATGCCACAGTCTTTTGAGTTCTCTTGCCAGGGCGCTTTGGCGATCTGAGTCATCTTCCAGTCGAGCAAACTCATCCACCCCAGCTTGCATAAAGTCGTAGGTTTACTTTCATTGAGGAGAAGAGGAAATTATATGAGGAGAAGAGGAAATCAACAGATGTATGTTTACTTACATTGGTGTTTATTTATGTGGTTTGTAGGAGGGATACGTAGTCGTCATCACATAGCGTTGGGATTGGATAAGCCTTCCACTGATTGGCTATCCATCAATCTATTGCCACTCTATCCTACTCTAACAATACCCCCATGTCGAAGCATAACTCCAAACCGGCATAGTTTTCGGGGAGTGTAATTATAGACTTACACTTCTTAGGGGTTCGAAGGACATCGACGTCAACAGGCTGGGATGACGGGTAGAGTGGCAATAGATCTTGACTTCCGACGCCTCTCAGTATTAGCACATATTGAATTTAATCTTGATTCTTTTATTGTAGATAGTCCTCTGAGTCTAGTTTCTAACTCCACTGATTTTATATTTTTTCAATTTTATTTAAATTAGTTATGAATTATTTCTTACATACTGTAAGCACAGAAACAGTTCTAGCCGATATTAAGATTCTTAATTAAACTCGATTATCTTCCTTAATAACACTTTATAGATGATAATACTTTATTAACAGACATTATTACTCCCCTCCTAGACCAATTACAGACCCTAGGATTGTCTGGAATTACTAAAGTACACTCTTTTATCATGTCTTTTACCATACCTAGCAGTTTTAAGTAACTACCCTTTGGAATATGGACAATTAAATTAGGATAGCACTTGCGACTACTTGAACCAACGAAATCAAGGAACTAACAGAGAAAGATTAGAACTTTAGACCTCAATACAATCAGTAGATATCAAACATTGATAGTATTCCCATCTAAGAACATAGTATAGATATAGCATAAATATAGCGAAGAACATGACCAGCAATAAGATTAGTATAACCAATCGTAAATCAAATTCCATCTAAATCAGTATATATATCAATGATAAGAATGAATGAATCAATATTCATAGATGAGAAGAAAAAGAATAAGAATAGAATAGGGAAAAACTATCATACTCTTAATTCACCGAAAATTCCACTTTTTACGCGTTGTTCGTCTCCTCTGCTTCTTCCAAAGCTCCCGCTCCAAGCTCTTGCAAATTGCCCACAAGAAGAAGCTTTATAGGAGAAGGGTGAACGTAGGAAGGAGAAAAAAAAGGTCTCTAGACGTTCTAGGGCTAGGGTTTCAATAGCACAAGTCAACACTACAAGGGTTTATATAGAGTTTGGGGAAATCTATTCTAAAAATATTCCTCCTAAATTATGGACTCTTTCCACTAATAAGAATCCTCCAAAATATTTAGTAAACATCCTCTCTAAGTTTGGTTAAGATTGGTATCTTTTTCCCCCATGAAATCCACTCAAAATCGTAATTTCCGTATTCAATCTCGGCCATTACGATCGATCGTGTACCCCGACAATCAATCTATGTAACCCAGCCAATCGATCGCGTACCCCAATCATGTACTGATCGCATACCCCAATCATGTACCAAACTTCAAACTAACATAACTTTTTGCTAACTCCAAATTGAGCACCGTCGGTGGCATTGAAAAGCTCTCTTCATGCTCTTTAACACCATATACCAAAATAAAATAAAAACAAGCATCAAAATTTCATACTTTTAGATCAATCTCAATTTTAATAAGCATACAAATTTTTCGGGTATTACAGTTAGTCTAGAGCCTCATCCATGAATCATTTGCCTCTAATAGTTATGAGATTTATGACTGGTTGATACTTCAAGCAATGCCCTTGAAATCTGAATAACGCAATCTAAAAAAATTTGAATAACCGAGAGCAAGAGACTATATAATGGTAGTTATGATATTTACACTACTAATTGATACTTCAAGCAATGCCCTTGAAATTTGAATAACCGATCATAAAGATAACACAACACAGCCATCTGCTAACAGCACCATGTAGGAAAGAACGCTCCAAGTCTCATACATGTTCACAGATACAGAAAAATGATACAATACCCCTTGTTTCGTTGCACATACAAGTAAGATTTCTCGAGTTTTGAATAATGAAGTCATTCTTCTCCAAATTAAAATGAAAAAGAAGAAGAATGAAGTCATTTCCAACTTTAGTTACCCCATCTCATGTCTAGGTAGGCCAGCATTTGAGCACAAAAGCATCTAGAAGGCAGAAAATTCAACCTTTAACATTTTAATTACACAATCCAAGTGTCTAAAAACTATATCAGTAGGTGGAGGGGATTTACAGTGCCGATGAAGAGAAGGAAGTTCCATATGCAAGGAATAGCCATTAAACCCACCATAGGTAAAGTATCTTAAAATCCTGGCGGGGACAACGTAGACTGCCGATAGACTATGTTTTCATCCTTTTAACATCGGTTTCTGGAACGCTTGCATCACTTCCATTGCCCTTGGCAGGAACAATTAATTGTCCCTTGACCTGTACAAATGCCAGGCATCAGTCCACTAAAAACCATTACCAAAGGGAATCAAAATTACACTAGGGAAACAACCAAGACATCAGCAGATATGCACATACGCACTACAAGGTAACAAGCTCCTGATTGGAGAAGCATCAAAGCAGCCAAGTAAAGTTCCCATGAGGAGACTAATCTTGAAAAAAGAGCAGAAGCAGATGTCTACTTATTCTATCAAAATGAACAATTGCCCATACATCAGATAGCTCAAGGTCATTTGAAAAGGTTAATACATTCTACCTCTATATCGTTCAAGTGAGAAAATATTAGTGAAGGATCATCTGCAAAGCAGATTCCAAGATTTACACATAATTATTGACACATGATTTTGCTATAACATTCACATACTCGAGACTTTATTGCCACCTAGTATCGGAGTTCACCATTTTAAAATAAAGTAGTATGCCTAAAAGGACAGTGAACATGGGTTCAAGAAATTTCTATTGTTATTTAGCACAATCTTTTGTTATTAATAACACGGCTCAACTGTTCCAGGGTCTAATATTGGTTTAGTCAGCAACATGCACATTAACAATGCAAAAGTCATATCTCTAGCCTCTCTTACTTGAACAGGACATACGGAAGATGAATATCAGAACTCCAAAGTTCTCAATTAAGGGCTCCAAGAGCACTAGAATATAAATTCATATGAAACCCACCTTTTCACCTGGAACAATTGCATATCTCTCTGATGGCGAAACCCATACTTTGCCTGTTTGCAGCAGCAAAAACAAGGAAGCCAAAGTAAACCACAGACTGGTAATCACCGCAAGTAATATTAACAGTACAGGAACATGAGTAAAAGAAGAATTGTCAGACCAGATAAAATTTCCGATTTTGAAGATGCCATCTGTTGAAGACTATTTCCATCAACACTCAGAGCCTCAATAATCTTGGGCGTGTTACTGAAAAGTCTCAAAACAACACTCAATCAAATAATGATTGCTATTATAATATACTTGCACACAATACACATTCTGAGGTTGCACTTCACAAAATGGAATGATGACTTGCATATGATGCATCATCCTCAAGAACTTAACTATCAAATAAATCTTATTTGACTTTGCAGTTGCATACAAGTCTGCTTGCAAAATCAAGCTTTCTTTGCAGAGTCAATAATTGACATCTACTACCAGCTTCTACTTCGAAGTTGCAGAGAGCAAGAGAGATATGCTCGAAAATAAAAAATGTGAAGGCTTAAGTTCCTGCAAACAGTTATGTATCTTTGTACTTAAAAAACAACTCTCGCCAATCTTTCTTAATTAAAGTGCATGTCACCGTCTTATATAGGTATGTTTAATAGTGCGTGCCCTTAGCATCCCCAAATGCATACTAATAGATCAAAGCCTCAAGAAATGGAGCCTCAGCATCTTTTCCAATATTTGACACCGTAGAGTCATAGGAAAGATTAATCAAAGATACTTCAATTTAATCTCCATCTTTAGAAGAAATAGCATCTCCAGATTTTTTTTGCCAAAGGCTTCTCCAGATTGATGCCGTACAATTCATTATAAAATAATAGGAAAGATGTTTCTGTTGCCTAAATAATGCTCCATTTTAACTAGTATACAGAAATATCTTAATTAATGGTCCGGCATGGACGATTGAACCCAGTACAACCAGACCCTGGTTAAAATTCCAGGCACAGTCAATTCGGAAAAAATACCTAAGAGAGAGAGGATGCAAGAATGAAAAGATATTACCACGTTAGCTCAAATATTTCTTAGACTCATATGTCAATTACCGATCAATTGTCTCCCCATGTCCAAGCTGTCCACTTGTACCTCTGCCCCAAGAGAACACCTTTTGCTTTTCTGTGAGTGCAAGCGTGTGCCTCCATCCACAAGCAATCTGGACAACTTTCTGCAAACTCATAAAATTAATCTCCGATTAGAAAAATCATCATTTCCATATAAAAGAAAACCTATAAGAAAAAGAATATACCTGATCATCTGGAAATTTTACTTGCATGGGTGAACAATGATCAACATTATTGCCAACACCAACCTGTCCAAACTGCATGGCAAAGAAAATTGAGGTGAAAATCCCATATTAAGGCTCCACTAGTTACGAAGGAAAGCACTTTTCTAATAATAAGAAAGAAACAGTGCCATGGACCAAAATGCACTTATTTATCGGTCACCCACACATAATATATATATGTGTGTGTGTGTGTGTGTGTGTGTGTATCAGTAACGAAGAATGGAGTTTAAAATCTGATCTGATGCAGAGAGAAGGAGCCAACCACAAAGCAAACATTTCATGAAGGAAATGAGAGTATGTAGATCGAAACAAGATATATTTCAAATTTAAATTCTGACGATACCTTGTTCCATCCCCATCCAAAAAGTTTTCCATCCAATGTGAGTGCCATGGTGTGCCTCCAACCACCAGATATCTGAACACGAAAAAAATTCAGCCTTACTCCTTTTTTTTACATTATTATTGAGTTTTTTGTTGAATTTATTCATCCAAGACTCATAACATGTTAGCTAGAAGAATATTTTCTTCCCACTAAACCTTTCACCTTCTATTGCATATCTCATGCTGCCCATGAAACATAATGAGGATCTAAAAATCTCGTACATAACAACTAACACAAGCATGCATTACTCTAAGTGTATACATTTGGAACAATACTACGAACCTGAGAAATAGAATAGTTTTTCAAGGCCTCAAGCTGCTGAGGAACAAGGTGATCTTCAAGATCTCCATGTCCTAATTGTCCATACTTACTCCATCCATAGGTGTATAAGCCACCGGATGAGGAGACACAAATTGTATGCCGCCACCCACAAGCAACTAAAACCATCTTTTCCACCTGAGAGAAGTTAGTGTAATCCACATTAAGCTCCCACAGTAAATGCAAGATAAAATAATATTTGATAAAAAAATTAATAGAATCAACCAAAAAAAGTAACATGCAACATCTAATGTAAAAAATTGACATAACTTCAGCTAAATATTTAAGGGAGTAGGGGAACCAGCATGCACAGTGAAAATAGTCAAAACGATGATAGAGGCTGTAATGCAATCAGAAGATTTATTAACCTACATTATTCAATGTTACTTTTTCAGGAACCAGACGATCGTTTCTGTCACCTAACCCTAAATTCCCATATCTACCCCAGCCCCATCCATAGAGATGGCCATCTTCTGCAACTGCAGCAGTATGTTCAGCACCTGCTGCAATCATTTTGACCGAAATTCCCTGTAACAGTGAACTAAACATTTGTTAGGATATATGTGATTTTGAATAATAAAGAAAAGAAGAACAGTTTCATACAATATTCTAAAACCGGACACTTCCAGCCTTTCAAATACCTTTGACTCGAAAACATCAGCGTCCACACTAACAAGTTTTAAACAGATTAAATCACAAAAACTAACATGCTTTAATAATAAAAAAAATTATCCACATACATACTTAGTATCTAGTCAAAAGAATTTAGGTAGGGCAGATTTTCCACGAGTTGTTTGGTCAGATTTTTAGAATGGATTTCATGTGTAATATTAATAGAGCAAAATTTTGAATGCTCTGCTTCACTCTTACATCCCTTCCATCATCTAGCAATGTAAATGCATATGGTTATCTACTAGTCCATATAATAAACAAATACCCATAACATGCACAAGGTGTACTTAGCAGATCACTTTCGACCCAAAGTGACTTTATAAGAATCTAGACAAAGAACGTCACAACCGTTAGCTACCATTAGTACATCAACCCAATGGCGAAGTAGATGTCTACAACTATGTCAAAGCATAAAACAAAATAGAATGGATGAATCAGCAGCTTAATATAATCCTTTGTAAGTTTGTATTGTATAATTAAGTTTGGTAATTGAATACCATCCTCCAAAAATTAAAAAAGACTTCCATGTGTCCTTAATAATCTTTCAAATAATCAACTTGAAAGGACAAATGAAGCTACCTGGAAGGATTGAATCCTCTGTGGCACAAGTGAATCTTCCGTGTTCCCAAGCCCTAGCTGGCCATTTTGATTTCTACCCCAACTGCATGCAAGAAAATAAAAGAAATTTAAAAAGATAGACATATAAACACTTAATAACAAAAATGATTTTCTATTAGCACTATATGAATCAGATGGAGTTACGCATGCACAATGTGGCTAGCTCTTCCCTAACAAACAAGGAAAGTGTTGTAGAGATAAAATTATTCATTTTATGACATTTTATGTGCACACATGACACAACAACTTGTAGGGTTAACAAAAAGGGCAACAAACACAAATTCAAACCCCCACTCCATCGGCCACCCACCCAGGATTATACTCGATTTACCTGGTGCTTATGATGAGAGTACTCATACCTATAGGTGCTATATATTAAGATAATCCTTTTTAAATGTACAGCTTATAATGCCTTACTTTTGGACTGTACCTTCCTCTATGTACTTGTATACATATAGTAATTACCATGAAGATGCACCTTCTATGACCTTCCATTTTGGGTAGTGTTGTACAGGATTAAAAAAAGCGTTTTAAAAAGGATACAGAAACCCAAGTCATGACAGTTCATACCAACAAATTACATAATTTTCTAGACAAAAAAAGTCCTTATACATAGTACGATTCACATACCTTTGCACCTCGCCTTCCATTGTCACAGCTAAACAATGGCAATCTCCACAAGCAATTTGCTTGATCTTTACACCATGCAATGCTTTAATTGGCAGAGGTGTAAATAAATCGCTAGAATCACCATGGCCCAACCTTCCGAAGTCACCCCTGTAATTAAAAAGCTAGCAATTAATGGAAATTCAGTGTATAAAGAATAACTGAATAAAAGACAAATAATGATAAAAAATAAGTCATTCTCCATTTAATTTCCTTATTCGCTATCCATCCGTGTCATACAAAAGCCTTCACTCAAATGAAAGCTTTATTTCCCATTAAATGTGATTTAGAAATCATGACACAGTCAGGTGAAGATACTATGACTGATATAATGAGATTATCTGGAAATCAATTATTCATGCCAGTCTGTCAAAAAAGGTTGATGAGAACCGGAACTTTACAATCACTCTATATCATTTAAAGACTACTGACATTAGCATCTGCAGAATACTAATCATGACAATAAACAATTTGCCGTCTTCTAATTTTCTAATTGTAATTTTTCAAAATTTATTTTGAAAAGTGATATTCAATGAAAACACCTAATAGACAGTAAGTTATCTTCTTATCCTTCTTTGCAAGTTGAAGGGATGACACGATAATCAGAGACAAGGTAAAGCACATGGCTTTTAACCATGTGGTTGTGGGTTCGATTCCCACAGACGGTGCTTCCCTCCGAGATCTTGCTGTCAATATTTGTGTTTCCTCTTGTGGCTAGGAGGAGGATGTGCTTTTTTCTGTTTTTTGGCTGGAGTTCTCTTTTTTTTAATGATATTCTCAGTAACCAAAAATAAAAAGATAATCGGAGACATGCAAGAAAAATAGAAGTAGACAGAGAGTGAAAACATAGTCGGTTAACGTCAAGCGTGCTTATTTCCAACAATCAACAAGGGACTTTCACATGACAAAAAGATGTAGAAAAGAGATAAGATACAGACCATCCCCAGCTATATACTTGCATCTGTGATACTGAATAGGCTGTTGTATGGTCAGCACCACAAGTAATGGAGACTATCCCATGACCATCCAAAGCACTCATCAATGTTGGAATAAGTCGATCTTCAGCATCTCCATGTCCCAACTGCCCATCTTCTCCCCGTCCCCATGAACAGACAACACTGCCAGCTGCAAATTTAAGAAACAACAAAATGATATTTTTATAGAACGAAATATATTAACAGCTATAATAGCTCATGCTAATTATAAATATACATATAATAGCTTGTGCTTCCATTATCAAGTTGAACCATGATTACACAACCAAATCAACATAGCACATTTTCATATTCATCTCAATTTATTTTTGGAAAGAAGAATGAAGCATTTGTATGATGTCACTAAGAAACCAGATATAACAGATTGAGGAAGCAGCTCAACAAGTCAATCAAAATGCTTCTAGTTAAAAATTGTGTGTTGGGATAATAACTAAGGGAGGGCAATGCAAGACAGAGTAAATCAAACTAGCTTGGCTTGACAAGTTATCAGGCTAAACCAAACAGCAAGGAAGTAAAAGCAATAGCTTCCATCTGTAATTCATTACTATATGTACCTCGTCGAATACATCAATATCTTATATGACAACAGGTGGCATGGCCTTTGCCATCAGGTTACTTGAGGGGCATAAATGTCTAGATGAGTTTGTAGGTTCAACTCTCCCCACAAGCTTCCCAGAATGTTGTAACATCAACATTTAAAAAATAACATGAGTCACATAAGACAATCGAAAAGATTACCCTTTTTAAGAAGTAAGGGATATATTCAATGTGGACAACTTATGTTCGAATAGATCAGTTTTAGAAGCAGTTTTATATCTAATTTAGATGTAAACTACTATGAGGCAGTGTAGTTAAGTTTTTTGCATTCTCTACTGCCAATAATAAAACAAAACTTCCACATTCAGTGCTTCAGATAATACTAAAAGTTTCTTCAATAAGCCAGTAGCTCCTACATCAGTTGAGTGATTATACTTATCTGATGGATGGGAAAGTAACCGTTTAAGGTAAATATTCACCATATAAAGAAAGTTCAACAAAAAAAGCAACCAATTCAGCAGCCCGTTGAAAGCAAAATCAGTTCCCCTAAATGCGTTAAACTTACAGTAGACTTGAGTAGAATGCTGAACTAGCACAGCCATGGGGTAAAAACAAGGGCTTTAGGAAAGAAAAATCACATTTCATACACGTCTAATTAATGCTAAAAAACACGCATAAACATTAACCGAGCTACCATAATTAGGAAAATACAGTCGAATAGATTACCAGCAAAGAAAAAATTTAACTCATTTGGCTCACATTAAAAAAAAAGGACAAAACTCACTGACACATTCCAACTCCACTAGCACATCACTCGAAACAGGCAATAGCAACCAACTAAAACATAAGGGAGCTCAAATTCAACAATCGCTTGTAACTGAAGACTCCACTAACACATCACTCAAAATAGGCTATTAACAACCAACTAAACATAAGGGAACAATCACTGGTAACTGAAGACTCCATAACGAATTGGATAACATGATTAAAAGTGCAAAATCTGAGAAGAAAATGAAAATGGGATCTCACAGAGAAGGGCCACGGAGTGGCTGGCCCCAGCGGAAATGAGAACCACCCTTCGAACAGGGCCAGCAAGCTCAGCACCGCTCCCTCCCTCCGCCATCGCCCAATCTCCCTCCTCAACTCAGCACCTCCTCACCCCCTGCCACCACTTTCCTCCTCCAACCTCTCCCAGCAAGAGTGCCAGATAGAGACAAGAATAGAGCCTAGGAAGTGAGAGCGGTTTGAGAGAGATGTATATAGACTCCACATTGTGGAGACACTGACCGAACAAGGCCAAGAGGGGAAGGAAGAAGAGTTGGGCGACCGCATTGATTACGAGGGGAAAGCCCCTCGCCCCCTCCCAACGCCCCTCTCCAACCACATGTTTTCCTTTTTTTGAATTCATCTCCCAATCGCCTCTTTCGACCATTTTTAGTTTTTACTCCACCTTTTTACACTGTTGTGGACGGAGCGGGAAGAAAGTCAGTTGGAGATCCGTCGATGTGTCAACATCGCGCAATAATTGGGCCGCCTTGCCGATGCTGTTTACTTTGACAAATGACGAGACGATGTTCGCCTGACCAATTTTCATTACCAGCTTGACATCATCACCAATAAGAGTTTGCCACGTTATTAAAAAAAAAAAGGAAGAAAGGGCCTTAAGTTTCCAGGTCCCTTATTCACGTGTCACTTTGTCATTGTTATTCATATTTGCTGCTTAGGAAAGCAAATTTCAGGCATGATTCAGGAGATCAAACTAACTTGTGGCTGGTCCCCTCTTGTAAAAATCTGAGTGGTTGGGTTCACATTAGTAAAGGTTGATGGTCCGCCCAATACTCTTCGCTTGTCAAGCCCTCATTGGTGTTTTGGAGGAGGGTGGGGGTGTACTCTCTGGTCAACTCCAAGCTCCAAACTCAACCGCGGAGATAAGCCCACGTGCGGCTTTAGGGCTTTGGGGGAGGAATGCGATCCTAAATTCTGACGTTGAAAGAACGTAGGCATGAGCTACTTCTCCGACGACCCCATATATTGTATAAAAAATAATAAAATAAAATTATTGTTGTCCTAATAAATCATAACTATTTGGACTCTAATATGTGTTAGATAGATAAGATAGTTAGTAATTATCTTAGAGTCCCACTTGAAGTAAGAACAATGAATAATATCACTAAATGTTAACCTAAAACACGGCACCTCATAAAGTTGAGAGCTTGATCCGCTAGAGGATAAGTCTGACATCAGGATGAATTGTAGATGAATGGACTGACTCAATTTCTTACATTATATACTTCGAGTTAGAATAAGATTATGAAGATAAATAAGATAGATGATGAAAAAATAAACTTTGTAGGCTAAGACTCTATGGGACGCCATGGATTAATTACGGATAAGCTTATTGTTTATAATAAACTTGACTCAAATATGATAAGTTAGCCTTAGTCCTAATAGGACTCCTTACACACCCTCTGTAAAAATAGAGCAGGTCGGCCCCTCTTTCTCCACCTCATTCTCTCTTGATCTCTTTTCTCTCTCTTGACTCTCATCCCTTTCTCTTGACCTCATCATCCTACTGTTAGCCGATTTGATTTTGTGACGAATAGAGTATATTCGTGACTAAACTTGTTGACGAAGTAAGAAGATTTTCATCGGAAAAAATATGATGGTTTTATATAGTTTTTCTATGTTTTCATTCTCTTGATGCCTAGATTTCTATATATTTTAGAAGTCAATAATATTGTTTCCTTGTTAAATATGTTGATGTTCACATCCATGCTATCATGTTGAAATCGATTGTGATCATTTACATGTGTTGAATCTTCATTATTCGTATCGAATTTTAATAAAGACCCTGCTCTGCTTGTTGTTTCTATGTTGCTGCCATCTTTTGTAACATGTTAAACATTGCCTTAATTGTGAGTTGGTCTTCAATTGTTTGGTTTTAATAGTCCTACTTGTCCAATATTATTTGTCTTACTAGATGTGGTCTTTAAGTAGATCATATGAAGCCCAACTGATAGGTTATTTCCAAATTGCAATACTAATGACTGATATGTCCATAATCAATACATATGTATTATGTAAGCATACACTTAAACTACTAATTGTTTAAGATAAAGTACTGTAGTTGGATTACAAGCCCAACATATGAGTCATTCTTTGTTAGGTAACTAAGTTTGTCGGCTCTAGCTAAATACTGTTCATTCCTAAGAAAAAGCCTTACTTCTCTAATATTGACAAGCGAATTATGCTAATAAAATGACTAGTATAATAAGGGGGGATCAATCCATTATAATTGCACCATAAGTTATACTACAGTAGCAATTGTAAATAGTTTTGGCAAAAGTTTTGTTTATTCATGAGAAAGTCTTAATTCACTAATAATATAAGGTGAATCATGCTGATACGATAATTAGTATTTTAATTTATTAAAATTGCACCATATTATGCACTGATGTCGTAATAGGAGTCAAATTGCTTTAAGTTCATGCCGATCTTTATTTAATCTTAAAAAAATTATATTATTTAATGATTAAAATTTGATTATTAACTAATATTAATTTTTATAATACAAATACACCTATAATCAACCTAAATAATATTATCATATTCAAGTTAAGAGTTTCTAATGATCGACTGAGTCATTAGGTTTAGAACCACATCTTCTGATTGACATTTTCTGTCTTTTTTTACCTTTCTGCTTTTGTTCTGTCTTTTCCATTCTATTATTCCATTAAAATTTGAATACCTTATTCTTCAATTTAAGTCTCATCTTTGTGTAGAGTCATGATGAACACTTTTACCTTTACTTCTTCTTCAGGGGTTTCTTATTCAAATTCAATTATGTGTAATGTATTTTAGTTGTTTTAACACTTCTATTTATTCTACCACTTGCCAGTCGGTTAGAATTAGGAAAACCAGTTTCCACAGGGATCGTTGTGACATCCCTGTTTTTTATATATTATTCTTAAGACTACATTGATTGTTGTGACATCTTTGTTTCTTATACTATTTGTTGAGTTTCCTCATAGATTGTTGCAACATCTCTGTCTTTGCATATTAATTACAAAGTAATTCTCCACAGGGACTTTGTGAGGCTCCCTCCATTGTAGAATCATAGTATGCTCATTAAGTCATGGCAAATCTTGAGAGATCCTCATATTACTTCAGACCTTGTGAGGCTCCCGCCAAGAAGAAGGCATTACACGTATGTTTTAGACTAGTTATACAATGAGATTGTTATTCATATGTTTATTTATGATTGTGTAAATGACGACACGGTTTACGATGTCACATCCCAATTGATACTTGAATTTTAATTATGTTCGCACTCCGATGAGGCCAAAAATTTGGGGCGTGACATTCATCGTTCTAAAACCATTGATTTATATAGGCCCAAAAAAATGGGCCCCAATGATCTTGCGGCTACCAACGCTACATACCTAGATTTTTCCTTAGTATAATGGCTTTATAATCTATCTCGAAACCAGAATATATAGGCAAAGACAATAAATCTTGATATAATCATATGCGGATGGCCAATTAAGTGGAGGGTTGCACTCAAGGCCTCAAGCCTCATGTAATGTATCTGTTTTAAGCATTGTTCTATGACTTGTAATTTTAAAGGAGAAGTGGATTCACTTCTAAAGTGCTAAATTCAGCATCAAGCGCATGTCCTCTTTAGGAGATTTTATTCGGTAGTGATTAGTGATGTTCGCCAAGGGGTCAAGAAGAAATTGCAAGAAAAAAATATACAAAAAAAAAACTTTCAAATATAAAAAAAAGTTCCTAAAAAATCAAACAAAACTAGTATGGGGGGAGGGAAGCTAATAGTCATCAGATCTCCCTGCCTTACCTGTCCCTCTCCCTCCTAGTAATCAAGCTGGCTGATGTTTAAGCATGGCTTAAGTCATCCTGGCGAACTCAACCCCACACGGTGATATAATAGCACATGTGACTCAGTGTTCATTAATGTAAGCTAGTGTGTGCACTGATCGTAGTGATCAAAATCTTATAATCCTGACAGATACGAGGTAGGAGGACCAAAAGATCGCCCTTAATATATGCCTCCCGCGTCTTGTTGATCTTTTTCTCGAGGGCAAAAATCATATATTGTCATCTAAAAAAAATATATCTAATATGAATACCGTTGTCTAAGACGAATGAATCCCTACACTATTATGCAGATGCCACTATCGTGCCAATACTCCCTCGGTTCAAAAATACAGGAAGGATTTGAAAAACCGGTTAGTGTTATTAACAATAATCACATTTTTCAATCCTCCCTGTATTTCTGAATGAAGGATGTATAATGGACTCCAAGGCCTGTATAAAAAGATAGAGTCCCCCCTGTGTTTTCGTAGCGAGGGATCAGATGATCCGTATTTTCTCAAATGCAGACATGCTTTATTGAACAAATAGAGTACATATAAATGTTTATTCATAGGTAAACTACCTTATAGCTTTTTTACTTGTTACTATTTGTGATACCATGCATCACGATGAAGAATGTCCTTTGTTCTAGGGATGGAACCTGGGTCGGGTTTTTACCCAACCCGACAAGACCCAGCCTTCTTGGGCCGGTTCTAGGATTGCTTATGCAATACCCGGTTCCGGTTCCAATTTTGAAAGATGAACCGATCCATCGGGTCGAGTCGGGTCCGGGTTTTCATGTAAAACCCGGACCCGACCCGGGTATATTATATATATATATATATATATATATATATATATATATATATATATATATATATATATATGGGAGGGGTTTACATGAGATCGTTCTCATATAAGGAGCATGAGGCCAATCTTTATAGCCGTTGGATTCCGATCGGAGGATGGATATCAAATCAGTGGGTAGGTGAGTGTGTCACATCAGGGAGTGGGTGAGATCATTATGGCTATTTATAGCCGTTAGATCAAGATCCAAGGGCTACAATTTAAAGTGGCCTCATATAAGCTATATGAGAGCGATCTCATTTAAACGTTTCCCTATATATATATATATATATATATATATATACTCGAACTCGTATTTATTTTTTTTATGAATATTTTTTAGGGCGAAAGCACTCGTATCTCTTGATTTGAATAGTTTGGATTTTTATGAATATATATTATTAATAAAAAATTAAAAAAATTAATAGTTTAATATATATGACATTGAAAATATAAAAGTTCTGGTACTAGGGCGGGGCGGGGCGTTTCCGGGTCCTTGAAACTGGACGTGGGTTTGGGACAGTTCTGGGTTTGAAGAATTAAAATGATTCCGGGTCGGGTATGCCAATACCTGACCCACCCAAATCCGCTCCGGTTCCATCCCTACTATACTCGATCCACCCAAACCCGCCCCGATTCCATCTCTACTTTGTTATGGTATTGCAAAAGGTCACTGTTTCATTAAGAAAGTGAATTAACTTAGATTTTGTCTTAACTTGCGGATTGGAACCGATATAAAGCGAAGCACGTGGGAGGACAACATTGTTGATGTTGTGACATTGACCCCTCATGAATGTACACATAACTGCACCCTTCGTCGGTCGCTGCCCTCTCCACTGGACTAATTTCCCCTGCGGCAGGCCACTTACATTCATGCATGAATTGTGACACGAGTTCTCGACAGGTCGCTATAAATAATTAAGACCACTGTTTTACCTTCACGTTGGAATGATCGAATTTAATTTTATTGCCATCCATTTCGAAAATTAAAAGGGTTTTTGTTTTCATAAAAATGAGCTACTTTGGGGCTTTCCCTGCGGAAGAACTATGGACTTTTCTTTTTTTCCTTTTAAGGACTAAACCTTGTGTAAATTTTTGCCATGTATACATGAGTTTTTCAGGTTGATGTGTAAATAAGCCTGTAGGAAAAATGTTAAAAAAAATTTAGGTTCATTACTCTGTTTGGCTCATGTTTTTCTCCGCTCCAGTCCAGTCAGTGGCGTTCTAGTGATCTCTTTTCTATTTGACAAAAAAAAATTCTTTATCATCTGAGGAGCGAAGTGCTTAGATTTACAGCTAATTAAAGCTCAGATTTATCAACCATGCCGGTAAAAGTCTGTTGGAACTAAGGGTGCGTTTGGAAACTGATAGTGAAAAGTGAAAAAAAAAAATTAGGCTGAAAATAATCAAGGTGATTTGTAGGTGATTTTTCTGATTGTAGAAAACCCGTTTGGGAACCTAAAATTAATCATATTTTCAGTCTTTCACCATCAGCCTAATTCTTGATTGGTAACTTGCGTTTGGAAACCTAAAAAAAAATCAGGTGTGATTTGTGTTTGGTAAAGTCGGTGAAAAATATATGTTTTGGATGGCGGGTGGCGGCCGTGGGCGGCGGCGTTGGTGGTGGGTGGTGGCCGGTGACCGGCGATGGCGGCGATGGGCGGTGGCCGGTGGCGG
The DNA here is from genome assembly GCA_039654745.1 of Houttuynia cordata. NCBI lineage: Eukaryota > Viridiplantae > Streptophyta > Magnoliopsida > Piperales > Saururaceae > Houttuynia > Houttuynia cordata. The sequence goes on from CM077504.1 coordinate 29,102,148, forward strand.
AGGGTGGCGGCCGTGGGCGGCGGCGTTGGTGGTGGGTGGTGGCCGGTGGCCGGCGACGGCGGCGATGGGCGGTGGCCGGTGGCGGAGGGTGGCGGCGGTGATGGTGGTGGGCAGTGGTCGGTGGTCGGCGACGGTGGTGGTCAGCGGTGGTTAGGCAATGGGTGGTGGCGATGGGCGGTGGGCGGTGCCGGCGGCAGTAGGAGGTGGCCAGCGATGGTGGTGTGCGGAAGGTGGTGGTGGCCGGCGGGCAATGTCGGCGGCAGTGGGTGATGGTCAGCGATGGTGGTGGGCGGTGGGTGGCGGCGGCGGTAGGCAGTGGTAGTGGTGGTGGGTAGTGCCGGTCGTGGGCGGTGGCGATGGTGGAAGTGACGAGGAAAAAATTTTCAGGCTGATGCTCATTTGAATGAGAATCGGCAAAATCACTTCTTTCAGGGGTGATTTGCTAATTTTTTTCAGTTTTCTCCTTTAGGAGTGAAAATTGAGTAAATCAGTAAACAAACACACTATCAGCTGATAGGTGAAAATAGGTGATTTTTTTCACCTATCACCATCAGCAGCTCCTATCAGTAAAATCAGTAAACAAATGGCAATCAGAAGAATCAGGCCGAATCAGCCTGATTTTTTTCAGATAATCAGTAAACAAACGCACCCTAAATCTCTAAATTTTTGGTAAAACACTCTGCAGGTGACATCTTTTTTGTCACCACGCAACAAATATAGGTGCAGTTTACCTTGAAACACATTGACGTGTTGTCTTCAGTTTTCTGTCTAGTTCAAGTCTCGATCCAGGCACAAGGGGTGCTTAGAACTAGGTTTTGGTCAAGCAGTTCTAGCAAAAAGAAAAACACTGACTAAAGGATGTTGTAGGTGTTAGAATATACAATAAATGAATAATCAAGTTTCTCAATAGCTTGAGATTTCAGGAAACTTGGTTATGTTACATAGTATCGGAGCTCCAAGTTCTAGAAGTCCCGAGATCAAGTCTCGAGCTGTTAGGAAACGAAAATCTTTATTCATTTATTGTATATTTTAACATCCCCTCTCATATACAAGTGTCTACCAAGTGCGGCATGTGAAATATAATTGGGGTATAAACACCTCGAGATTTGAACCTAGGACCTCTAGAACCTAGAGCTTTGATGCCATGTAAGATGACTAAATTTTCCAAAAGTTTGAACTATTAGGAAACAAAAACCTTTATTCAATCATTGTATATTTTAAATCCACTAAGTGCAACACGTAGAACATAGTTAGGATATAAATGCTTCCATCAAGACTAAAATCTAAGACCTCTGAAACTTGGAGCTTTGATACCATGTTAGATATCTCCCAAAAGGACTTGGAGCTTTGATACCATGTAAGATAAAGTTTTCCAAATGCTTGAGCTTTTGGAAAACTTGGTTATCTTACAGTAGGTAATCTTACTAGCTCAACCAGGGCACGTACCATCAACAATCGCCATTTTATCAAAGGTTTTGATTGTCAACTTCTTTACACTTTCCTATCCTCCAATCGCTTCAAACTAAATTACCGTCGTTTGCAATGACTTTCCCGTATAGAGTATGTAAAACCCATAAACATCTTGCTGTGTCCGTTAGAAGCCAAATCCAAGTATCCAATTGCTGAAGTGCTTCAGCTCCAAATTGAAAATGGTTCAGTTGGGCATCAATCTGGTTTGATGATCGACAAGCCCTAACTCTTTGCTGTTAGCTGTGAGCTCTATCACTGTTGTGATAATCTCATCCATCTGAGGGTGATTCCAATCTCTTGCCACAAACATATGAATCTTTTTTTCAACCTCAATCCAGCTAGAACCCGGCTCTTTCCCCACTCTCTTCTCCCTCATTGCTCGCCTGAGACTCCCAACCATTTCCCATCTTCCCTTTGCCGCATAAACATTCGACAAAATAATGTGAGCTTCTGTATCATATGGCTCCAAATGAAGTAACTCTTTCGCCGCCATCTCTGCTAGCTCGTCGGACTTCCCATGCGTGCGGCAAGCTCCTAACAAAGTCCTCCAAACCGAAGGAGAAGGACTCACCTTGCCTCCAAGTCTCCTGATGAATTCTGCAGCTTGTGTCAGCTGACCAGCTCGGCCCAGGAGATTCACCACACAGGAAACATGTTCTGCTCTGGGCTCAATCTTGTTCTCTTGCTCCATTCTTCTGTATAGCTCCAGACCCTTAGAAGTCATATGGCAGTGGCTACAAGCTGAGAGAACAGAAAGAAACGTGACAGAATCAGGTGTCATCCCTTCCAAGCACATCTCATCTAGTATTTGAAGAGCTTCTTCTCCTCTACCCAGTTGAGAGTATCCTTTCAAAAGAGAATTCCAAGAGACAATGTCAGGCTCTCTTATGGCATCAAACACTCCTCTTGCTTCATCCACACAGCCACATTCGGCGAAGAACCCCACAAGCGAATTCTGTACATGAATATCTGCGAGAAACCCCGTCTTCAAGGCCGGGGTGATGAAACAAGCACCTTGGGAGAGCCAAGCATGCGATCCACATGCGCTAAAAACAGAGGCAAACGTGAACTGGTTTGGTCTGTGCTCTCTCATCATCTCCACAGACTGTCTTAACGACTCTTCTTCTTGGTGATTACGTGCATGGCCACATATCAATGCCGTCCATGTTACCACATTACGCCGAAGCATCGACCGGAAGACCAGCCTCGACTCGTGAAGCCGGCCCCAAGTTGAATACAAAGTAATCAGTGCATTTCCGACTGAGATGCTGAGTGCAATCCCGGTCTTGAAGGCAAACCCATGAAGGCCTTCCCCGACGCTCAGACTAGTCTCCAAGCAGTAGGGAGAGGAGAGGAGGCTGGAGAGCGTGTAGGAGTCGGCGGTCATTGTCTCGGATAATCGCAGCCGTTTGAAGTAGTGGAAAGCTTCTAAGTCCCTTCCACTGTGAGTGAGGATGGAGATGATGGTGTTCCATGAGACGGTGTCCAAGGAGTGAGGATGGAGAGACATTTCGTCGAAAAGGTGGAGAGCATCGTCGACCATGCCGGATTGAGCGTATGAGGTGAGAATGCGAGTTGTGCGAGGAAGGTCGGAACACAAAATGCCGAGCTTCAGAGACTGGGAGTGGATGGATGCGGCAAGGCGGATGGAAGTGGGGATGCTTGTGGCGACGGCTAAACTGGCCATCCCACTCTTGGTCTCTCATCCATGAACGCTTGACCAGTTAGCAACCATATGAAGAGCGTGTGAACATATACCCACTCGGATGAATGCTTCTTTTTGGCTTTGGGGTCAACATAACACAGTTAGTTGGAGCACATTTCTACGGAGTCCAGAAAGAAATGGAGGAGCATTTGACAGTAAGAAACTTCATATACTGCATGCAGTATTTTTCTTCTTGATAACGAGGGGTGTCCGAGTCGGGCAGGCCAACCAGCATAATAGGCCCCGTTTGGTTGCTCAAAAAGAAGCTGGATTCTTTTTTAAAGAATTCAAAATTACTTCTTCAAGTGGGCAAATGGGATAATTTTTGAAAAAAGATAAGGGGTATTTTTTAAAAAAATAAGGTTTCGATTAATGATGAGATTTTTTGTTATCAAATGTCATTGTCTTCTTTTGAAAGTCACACCAAATACCACCATGACTTAAATTCATCAAAAGAAGTGGATTTTGGCCAACCAAACACCTTATTTCTTAAACCTAGTTTCACCTAAAGAATTTAGATTTCCTACTCCTAAAAGTGCTAACTAAACAGGGTCTTAGAACACGCCTAGGGTGCGTGTCCACAGCCCGCATACGCACCAATTAAATTGAAATATAATCCTGGTAGGTGGCTGTTAAATTGAGATATTAATATATTATCTTTGGGGGTGGCCAATGGAGTAGGGGTTTGAACTCATGACCTATGCTTCAACGCAGCGCCGCGCTGGCAATCATGCCAACACCCACACCCAGCTAGTTATAGTACATGGATTATTTGAAGGCTTCAGCCTAACTTCAATACTGAGTTGTAATTTGTTTCTCATTTTTACTTTGATAAGGGCTCTCACTGTTCATTGCAAGCTCTCAATGGAGGAAAGGTTGGAATTGAGGAAGAGGCAATACGTCATTTTGCTCCAGCAAGCGCAGAGCTGCTGTTGCCAAAGCCGGAGATGTTCAGACTCAAGTTGTCGTCATAAGGCGGTTGGACAAGCATAGAGTCGATGCCACTTCCAGCCTTCACAGCCATTTCCGGCTCCATCAGCTACCATGTATGGCTACTAGACATATCTGAACATAATCATCCAAAACGATTAAACAAGTCCTTAATCAGTGTAAAACCAAATTTTTTAATGAAAGAAGTGATCTTTGTGCACCTTGGCTGTTCCTTCTCAGGAAAGAAATGATTTTAGTTGGAGAGGAAGCCAAATGGGTGATGAGAAAGAGTGACTGAAGAAGCAGTAGTGGTGGAAGAAAGTCGTGTGTGGTTGATACGGGACACACTTCTACAAGCTTTCTTGAAAGAGGGCAACCCCTGTGCATGTGGCTCTCGCAGTGCTTCTGTTCAGGCGCCACATCCCTAGAGCCCCGCCACTTCTTCCCATCCTTTCGCCAACACCGGCCGAGCTCCGGGTCCACACTGTTCGAGAACCTCAAATCGAAGCAAGACCCTCTCCCCACTGCACAAGAAGAACACCAGGAGAAGAAAAAAATTGACTTTTTAAGGGGCCAGGAGAAGCACGAGGTGGGTGGTGGGAAGCTTTCATCGTCACCATGTCGGTATGACCTTTCATCGTCCCCATCGGGGGGAGGCTTTCACTGGCTGTTATTGGCCCTCTGGGAGAGTTCGAGATTGGCTCACTTTGGGTGAGCCTGCTTATAGCCCAACCATTTATGGTTAAGTGGGCTCGGGCTGGGCTGGTTGAGCTCGTTTACCATCCCTACCTGACATGGGTTGGCCCATAATGATCCCTATAAATCCCACTAATAATGCCATGTCATGAGGTTTTTGAAGGAAACCCAAACGGAACGGCTTCAGATCTTCTGTGAGGACCTCACAGCCACGGCGGTACGAGGCACAATAAGGCAAAGACACTTAGGAAACTCAAGCTGCTCATTTCAAGCCCCAAAAAACTATGAAAGAAAAAATTATATGAAACAACTGCAAGATCCATTAGATGAGACAACACTAGACGTGGATTACAAAAGAAATGATATTTCAAGAAATTAAGGAGTGGCTAAGAATTTTCAAATCTTGACACCACTGATCGCCATTTTGTCAATTTAATCATAGCAGAACTCTTCCGGCATGTTAGAAAGCGCTCGCATTGTGTTGCTTGCTACATCCATTAGCTGCAGATATTCATCTGCCCCGTCAACCAAACACTGCAACAAACCCAGACGGATTAGTATGAGAAAATACTGACAGAAGTGAGCAAGAAGCAAATCATGTCCAACTTCTATGATCTCATACCACGTGATTCTTTAAAAGGTCCTCACTAAGTTAAATCTATTCTCTTATGCGAATGAAAAGTTTGGTTATTGTAAAGGTAACAAGGAATCATACATCAAATGTGCAATTCACGTCATAAAATACAAGTGGTGAAACAACCTTATCTGCCTCAGCCATCCTCTTACAGATTCTTGCCTTCTGTTCATCTGCTATATTCTCAGCTTCAACAATCACGTCAAACAACTAGGAAATCCGACAAGGAGAATTAGTAACAAGGAAAACTTTTCAGGAGGAAGAGACCAAAAAAATAATAAAAAAAAGAAACCTGAGAGAGTGTTTGTGAAACTGGGTATCCTTCAGCAATAATATTATTCACTTCTTTATTAGCCAGCTCAAATTCACCAGTTCGACAAGCATTGAGGAGAGATTGAATAACATCATCGGGGACCACCTGAAGATTTAAAGGTTTAGCAGAGAAAGAGTATTGACACTAATTTATAGCATCCAACTATCAACTTCATGAATTGTCTAACAGAGTCAACATAGCAGCATGCTGCAATAATTAGCAAAAAAAAAGTATGCTGAAATTCATTTGTGATATGATGAAAGTGCATCATGGCCTTTATTTATATATGATATGACATGAAAAAACTCCAAGTTCATCTTATAGTTGCTCACGCATATGACATTCAATTTAACAAGAGTCCGTGCTACCTGTTAAATTATACTCCCTCTGTCCCAGTTTAATATCCCATTTGGTTTTCGAAAATGAATCAAAATTAGTTCATTCTGAAAAACCAAATCGGACTATTAATGTGGGATAGTGGGAGTATAAAGCTTGTATAATAGTAACGAGCCCAAGGAACAAATATTGTATCTGGCAGCTTATGCTTGACTTTTTGGAACTTAAAAAGCAGAAAATATCAACACATTCTACAACCCAAACAGTCCACTATATCATAAATAGTCTACGGTTTATTCTTCATTCTTCTCCAAGAATTTTGCTTGATCCCCGATTCCCAATATGTCATCTCCATCATTGATCCCTTACTCTCCAGTTAATATCCTTCCACAATTCAGTCACTCACTCGTTCACTCTCTTCAATCCCTCACTTCCCATCTCTCTCTCTTCAGTTACTCGATCCCTTCCTCTCCTATCCCTATGTCTTCCACAATTCACTCATTCGTTCAGTTCACTACTATGGACATACAGCAAGCAATAGAAGGAAGTTGGATAAGTTTCTCGCATCCAATCAGTCACATTAAAAATGATAAAGTGGATTTTGATTTTTAACTTTCCTTTTTGAACACCATTTACGATAGAAACAGTCATTCATGTGAACTTCATAAATTTCAGTCAAAGTGGAACTGATGGATCACGAGTAGGACTCTTTGAATTTGTGAAGAGATTTAGATTCCTTCAAACTTTAGAAAGAAATGATTATAAACACCCCACAAGAATGCAACTCAGGAAGTTCAAACCCCAACTCTGTTGACCACCCACCTGGAATTATATCCCAATTTACCCGGTGCGTATGATGGGTGGGCCTTGTATGCACCCGAGGGAATTGATGGCAGGGTACAGTGCTCTAAGAGTTCGGTTTCCCTGCCCCTTCTAGTCGGGTCCTAAGGACTCAGACACCACTCATTATAAAAAAAAAAGAGTGCTACTCAGGAGTCAGGATACAATCGTTAAAATAACCAAGAAGTGAAGGCTGATACATCAAAGTAAGATGACCAAGAAGCATTAAAAGAACTTACCCCTGATACACTAATTAAGTCACTGGCAGTAATTGAAGACCCAAACAAACGAGCAGCACCCTGAAATATTATAAATAATTGCACTCATCATATTGGCAGTTCAAAGAAATTTAAGAAGATAAGAGACTGAAGGTCTCATTTAAGAAGACACATTTTCCCTAGAAAGGTAAAGTTTCCCTAAGCATCTGGATTATAACAAATTTCACAAAGAAAACTTTCTCCTGTCATGTACATTCAGAATCTGTCTTGTATGTATAAAAATCTGTACTTATTTACCTGTTCATACTGCTCAAAATGAATAAAGATTGTATGTAATTACCAAGTGGGAAGTTGACTATGACAAAACTGATCTATAAACATCATACTCGTAGTCCTGGTACACATCACATACAGGGGAAAATTACAGAAACATGAACTATGACAAACCATGCATGAATACAACAGAAATTAGAACAGTAATTAGAGATAAAGGCATTTAAGGTCCAAAGTAGTCATACTTGCAAGTATGTTATGGCACGACGAAGATCTCCTTGTGATATAGAGCTTAAAGTTCCAAGAGCCTACAATAGGTACACAAATCATATATTGCATCGGATAACAAAAATTTCGGCAATAAATTCAAGAAATTTACATTGATGTTCCAGATTTCAAGAAATATATATTGATGTGTCAGAGACGACCTCAGAATCTAAATTAAGGCCTTCCTCGTTACAGATGTGCAATATACGATTGTTCATGATCTCCTCAGAAAGAGGCTTGAATCTAAATTTTGCACATCGGGAAGCAAGTGGTTCAATGATCCTAGAAAAGCAAAATAACGTCAATGCAAGTTTTTCAAATCCTGCCACCTAATTTGACAATCACGTAAGAGGAGAAGTACATAATCCACCTGCTAATGTAATTGCATATGAAGATGAATCGTGTCACTTTTGAATAAGTTTCCATAGTACGTCTTAAAGCGTTCTGTCCAGTGATATAAAGTTCTCATCAAAACAAAAGAGACAAGAAAAGCATATGTTCATTTTATTTGAAAATATGTTTTTCCTGAGATACCTGGGCATCTTCTGTCATAGAATCAGCTTCATCAAGTATAATTATCTTGTAGGGGGGACAAGGATAACCACTGGAATTTTTATAATAATATAAAAAAATCAGAAGCCAATACTCTGATTGAAATTAGTTGACAAATTGTTTGTTAACGGAAATGGTGGGGAATTAGTTACCTGTGGCGGATACCAGAACCTACAGCAACAGCAGCAAAATTTTTTATCTTTGTGCGCACCACATTGATCCCACGATCATCACTTGCGTTTAGTTCTAGCACCCGAGACTTGTATAATTCAGGTCTGTAATATCACAGGGAAAAAGCATATTGAAACAGCAGACAACAAATGAGAGACTTCGATTTTAGTTACAGTAAATGTCATGAGCATCATATTATGAAAACTCCATATGGATCAAGTAGACAAGGAGATGAAAGAATGCCAATATCAGTACATGAATGTGGAATTCTAAACCAACAGCTGATGGTTGGCATCTGTACAAAACATCAGTGTTGTACGTATACACTGATTACGAAATCAATTTAATGTTTCACAAGAAAGTGTCAAAACGAGAAAAAAACAGTATTCTCACTTAATTTGAGCATCAAAACAACGAAAGAAATGCCAATTTTAAGCATCATTCCAATTTCAGAGCACTCTCACCATCTCACCAACATTTTCTCATTCTATAGAAATATATGTAAAATTGGGGGAGAGGAAGGAAAGCAGCATACAATTTATGAGCCCTACTATCATCACTTGCCTTCATTTTTCCTGCATTTTTTAAAGCCTCCACCTCTTTGCAATCACATACACAAAATTAAGTTGATCGTGCTCCACTAATCCAAGTGAAGGAGAACAAACTTGGTAGATCTAATATGCCATGGACTTGAGAGCTCACATTTAAAAGAAAAAAGACCTCAAAATCACAGCCCAAAAATCGTACCAAATCCTCAGCATGGTTAAAATCTACATCTGAAGGTCCCAGTTCGATTTCAATGACATTATGTAAGTGATGAGCTACTCAGACTGTACAAGTGCATATGATAGAAATAAAACGACAGGGAAACCAGATAAAAACAACCAATTGGACGAATGTTATCTTATTTTCTAGTTATGCATCCTTGAGAATGGAAAATGAAACCATATAAATCCTACTAACAATTCTTATACTCGCGGTTATTAGAGGCTACAAATCTGAAATTTTGCACAATTGAATTTAAATGAGGCCTCATAATTATGTGCGAATTTCACAATGTCCCAAACTTCACCATGGCAATATATAAAGATAGCTTCTTTTCATGTGTGTACTTAATCAACACAAAATTAGATTAAATAAAGGTACCAAAAAAGAAAAAAGAAAATTACCCCGAAGAGCTGCTGGGCGATTGCAAGGGCGGTGGTGGTCTTCCCAGTGCCAGGAGGGCCGTAAAAACAGCATGTGAGGGCACTGCAATGCGGCCATCAAATTTGAAGGAACAGATCAACAAAATAAAGCCATTGTTCCAGACAAAAAAAAAACAATCAATGGTTCAGTTGGGGTTTAGGTTTTACGTCGCCAGTGACGAGAGTGTTGGGAGAGGACGCGGACGACCTCGTCTTGGTGAGCTACATCCTTCACTTTGCCGCGGGCGGCTGAGATGGTTAGCAGCAGAGATAAATCAAATCAAAGGGGGGAAAATCAGCAAGATTGTCAAAGAGATTGGAAAGATGAAGCTTGAACAAGCCAGAGGGTGAGTGGAATTACTATTTTTCAACCCAGGGGCTGGAGCTCTGCACCAGCGGCGCCATAGCCTCCTCTCTCCTCCTCCTCCAATTTCCCCGCCCCTTTTCAGGGATCGCTTCGCCCTTGGTCTTTTGCAGGACCCGGTCCGAATCGGAATCGAACCAGGCCCTTTTCAGATATCGTTGTTTCTTTTTTTTTTCTTGTTTTATATTTTGTGAGGAGAAGATAACGTTATTTCTTTATAAGCTTAAGCCTCAAAGAAATGGACTATCAATAATATATTTGTACCCAAAAATATTTACCAATAATGTTTATTTCATACATTCCTTTTCTGGAAATTTCACAACAAAGTAACAAACAGTATACAACCCGCTTCGAGCATTGATTTCAAAATAAGCTTTCCCTCCCCTACATGGCTGAAGTCAAAATTTGAGTTCGTGGAAAACAAAGCATAATTGTTAGAAAGCTTGATTCTGAAATTTGAATTATAATGTCAAAAGATTGGAACAGTTTCATTGGGAAGATATGGGATGCCCCTCTTTATGATGATAAAGGGGCATTCTTCATTGATTTGGGTACACGTTAATGAAGAACTAGAATTGCAGGGCTAGTCCTTGGCTTTTTCTTTTCCAGTGCCTTCCATTAACCTGCCTTTCATCAGAGTGCGAAGAATTCAGATTGAAAATGAATGAAAAACAGCTTGATCAATCAATGTGTTCTAATTTCAATTATGTTACAAGAGGTTTTTAGCTCGAAAAAAATACACCACGTCAAAGACATGAAGGTAACTAACTAGCTCTTCTAGTAAAAAGTTGGGGGGAGGTGGCTGCATAATTGTAGACCAAGGATACGGAGCCTGCATGTTCCTGGCTGAAAGACTGCAACATTCTCTCTCTCTCTCTCTCGCTCTCGCCTCTGGAATTACAAAGATGCTCAATCCAAGATATGTTCAAGTAACTCTACAAAATTTTGATTGTCCAATCATCTGTGATTCGAACATTGGTTTACGGATCACAATCGCAACAGGCTTTGAACCCTCTCGAAGAACAACGGGTCCAGCTTCAGCTTCAATTTTACGACTACTGGGCTCTATTAGAGCCTCATTTGCACCTCTTGGGAGCCCTAATAAGACTATCCTCTCGATAACACAATCAGAAGAGAAGGGCTTCCCACGAGAACTAGCAGGGGAGAGATTTGATGATCTTAACTTTCCATCAGAGAACATGAAGTGACGGTGGATATATGCCCCTTGTTGATAGTCAAAGCTCCGGCCATCATCAACATAGAGTTCACCTTCGGCTGCTAGAGAGCTGTTAAGAGCAATAACCTGAAAAAGGAAAATAATGAGCCAATAAGGATGTGATAACTAGATCGCACCTTTCATCATTTTCCTCTTTAACATAAGGAAGTAATCTTAAAAAGGACAATCTGAATTACTTCTAACTTCCCTCTGCACTCAGTTAAAAAACAATTCCCACCCCAAGCCAGCACAAAAAAAAACGACCATAAAAGGATGTAGAGACTTGCAAGGGCTGGTAAAACCCCATTGGGTTTAAACAAGGCAACCTTTTCGCTAAAGCTCTTAGCCTCTCACAATAACCATGAGGCCACCAGGAACTGCCTATCAGTTCTTCACAATAAATTTGAATGTCCGTCCAATTGGTTATAGTGTAGAACAGTAAAAAGCTGGTCGCCATCAACAAGCTGAGTTTTCTAAAATAGGATAAATTCTAACAGACAAGGCATCTGAAACTATCCAGAACTACCCAACACCATTGAATTAAAATTCAAAAAGAACTTAGGCAATCTTCCTAACACAGTATACTGAACTAACACACTGGCCCAAGAGTTATAAAAGAAAAACAGAAAAAACTGGCCCAACGAAGTAATACTCCATATAGGATAATGTTAGCCAATAATAATTAATTTCCCAAGTATTAAAAGAAAAGATTTCAAGAGCTTTTAAAAGTTTATAGCACGAGAATACAAGGAAAACCTTCACATGCAAAATAGAAGCATGATGATACAGCAGAGAAATCTCTGGGTTTAGCTGGTTCTTATCTATTTTGTTAAAGAAGAACACCCAAATCAATGACGTACCAGTGTGTAAGGGTCATCAACCATCTGGGTTGTACTTCGACGGAACCTGTCTTTCCTTGGTATGATGGTACCTGCCTTCTGAAAACTAGGTATCCTATCATCTGTAACTTCCAACTTGTATGACCTGCCTCCACTGTATTGCACCCCACTTTTCATGTCATACCAAGATTGCCCTCCTGGCAAATACACTGAGACATGTTTGGCCCCCTAACACATTTATATCCCACTAATTACTAACACATGTATGATATTACATGAAACAAAATATGTATGCTATTAAATAAGGATAAAGATTAGGCAGAGAGAGGGACGGAAGGAGAGTTACCACATCATAAATGCCCTGCACTAGAATGCTGTTTCCAACCATGAAAGCTTCACCATTGTTAAATGTTGCTTCATCAGTTGGAAATTCCATCCACAGCGGACGCATAACTGGAATACCACTCACACTTGCTGCTCGAAATAATGTGTAAAAATAGGGTAACAAAGCGTACCGCATGCGGATAGCTTCTCTCATAAGTTTTGTCTTGTGATCTCTGCATTATAATATCAAAAGTACCATGAAACAAAATGACAAAGCACTAGACCTAGGCCAACTTTGGTTGTTCAAACTAGAATATCACTCAAATTTATGCTAATCAATGACAAGAAATTCTCTCATGGCAGCCATATATGTGAGTTCATCGTGTACCTCTACATAATCCCAGCAATCAGCACAATGGTTGTTTTGGACCATCTAAATAAATTCGACCTAGGCCCTAGCTTCCTGATAATTGCTTAAACTTTCAGGTTTTATTTGTTCTTAATGGACCAATTTTCTCCCATCTTTCCCTAGTAGGTGCAATATAAGTGTTTATATTTATCTTATCTGGTGAGGATCTAGATCATGGATATCCAATACTCCCTCCGGTATCTATTAAAAGTGAACGGAGGGAGTATTAACCAAGAATAATTGGCCTATTTCATATTATCTTTATGTGGATGGAGTACATAGGGTTATGTTATGGACCATTCTCCATCTTGGGATTCCTTAATTAGTTAGGGTTCAATTTCCTGTTTTAATTCAAGATCAAATCAGGCATAGATTTACTTATGACAGGATTTCGGTATTGTAATCATTCCTAGTTGAAGGCATATCTATTACTGCTAGGATTCTAGTAATCTTTCCTAGGTTAGAAGTGATTCTATTTAAAGAAAGCTTGTAAGCCTATATATATTGTAGTACATACATGCCTGGGGCAAGCAGTGAGAATCAAAAAGTAGTGTTTAGTCCTTATCTCTATCTTTTTATCTCTTCTCCCCTTTCTTTATGATTTGTCCACAATAATGCTGAGTCATCTTCCTTGTGAACCACGAAGTTCACATCAGGTTAGTGGGTCGAGTAAAAGGATTAATAAATTGGCTTCCCTAAATATCACATTCTTTCAAACGTGAACAACTAGAGTGGGACGGAGAGAGTAATAGTAATGATAATAAAGGTGCATAATTCATATACAAATTTTGCAATCTGCTCACAGGACAAATGCCACAACTAGCTCTGGAAGACATGTCTGCGTCAAGAACCTTAAACGAGAGGTGGAAGATAAGCACGAGAAGCAAGACACTTTAATGACTTCATATGAAAGAATAAAACTGAAAAGCTAGCCAAGGTATAACGCGTGCACATAGAATATCTGTAAGCAATTATATTAAATCAAAAGGTTCAAGTCAATACCCAAATAACCAAGGTTCTCGTCTCTTGGTATCATGGTGCGCATGGCCTCTGAAAAAAGGATAATAAGCACCAAGTTGGTACCATCTGACCAGTAGTTCTGGCTCTGGGTTGCCAAAGAAACCACCAACATCCGCCCCTGTTACAAAGTACTAAACAGTTATAATACTTCTAGCAATGCACGAGACTATTGCAAATATTCATCACAAAAATTGGCTATAAAGATAATTCATGATGTAATATTACTGATAACAGCAATGGTACTTATACCCACTTACCAGAGAAAGACATGCCAGTAAGACCAAGATTTAGAATCATAGGAACAGAAGCCTTAAGATGATCCCAGTCAGCAGTATTATCACCGGTCCAAACAGCTCCATGCCGTTGACTTCCAGCAAAGAATGCTCTTGACAAAACAAAAGGCCTATCCTTTCCATCCCCTCTTTTTACAAGTCCATTGGCTGTAGCCATATGGAAATAATAGCCATAAGCATTATGTAGTTCTCGATGTTCGACACCTCCATGATGTAAAGCATCTCGTGGCATTGTTATCTGATTCAGACAATAGATTTAAATTTTTCACAAATTAAATAATTTAGAAGAAGCAGACAAAGTCAAAATTATAAAGCAACAAACACTGACCTAAAACTTTAGGAAGCATTACAATATGTACAGGAAGGCATATATCAAACATACAACAAGCGATGTTTAAGGCATGAGACTCTCAGAAAGAGCAACATCACAGCTGGCTAACATAATTTCAACTGTCAAATGCAGATAATGCTTTCACTGCAAGCAACACTCAACTCGTAGACGATGCAAACAAAGTTACAAATTAAAGTTTTAGCCCCAACACTTAATAATTACAAATTACGAAACTTCGCATACATGACTAAGTTTTTATGAAAGAAGAGCATCACACAACTAGCTGTCAAAACATTTGTCTCCAAAATGGGCAAAGTTTCAGGTGTCTCTTCCAAATTTGAGTGTCAGAGGAGAAATATTGTGCCAATCATCAAAAAGCTCAGTTCATAACAGAAACGCAAATTACAAGTAATCAAAACTCACCTCAGGGCCATTAAACACCGAAGGCTCATTCATATCGTTCCAAATATACAGAGTAGGGGTCGAGCCACCATAGTTTTGCAAAGAGAACTTGTCAGCCCACCACTCCCGAATCTCGGGATTCAACGTATCTGGATAAGACGAGGAGCCCGGCCAGCACCACCCATCGAAATCCTTCCCGGTTGCATCCTTCACATAATAGCCCTTCTGGGTGGCCTCCTTATGCACATGGTAGGAATCGTCCCTCTTAATGTGGGGGTCGACAATGGTGACCATCTTCCTTCCCTGACCAGCCAAATTCCTTTGCATCTCATCTGGGTTCGGGAACAACACCCGGTCCCAGGTGAAGTAACGCTTTCCGTCAGTATGCTCGATATCTAGCCACAGCACGTCGTAGGGAATGTCGAACTCATCAAACTTGGCATTCACCTCTGCCACATCCTCCTCATCCCGATAGTTCCACCGGCACTGGTGATATGCTGTGGCAAAGAGCTGCGGCAATGCCGGCCGCCCAGTGACGCTTGTGTACTGCTGAACCACGTCCTTGGGGCCAGGCCCCACAAAGAAGAATGCGTCCACTATCCCCGCCTCGCTCATCCACAATGTATCAATTCGCTTCCCGTCCACAGCAGTGGCGGAATCGCCCGCCCAGCCAGGGGCAAGAACATCAATCTGCATCTCGGCAGAGTTTAGCCAGAAGAAGCCGGAGGTGCCAGTAAACTTGCCATGGGCAAGCATGAAGGGGATGGATCCGTAGATTCCGAAGGGTGAGTCGTGGTCGTATTCGAAGACGTCAAGGTTGAAGAGGCGGTAGGGCTCTGAGAAGTCGACGCCAGGGCCCCTTGTGGGCTTGAGCGCAAGGCTGTGAGAGGCGTGCTCAGGTATCCCGTAGACATGATCGGCCCCGTGGAAGGAGACATCGAAGCTGATAGATTGGGGGCCGTAGGGCCTAGAGTCTGTATGAGACCGGAAACGCTCCTCCCAGTCCTCATCCTCCTCCTCCTCAAGCTCATTACCTTCCTCATCCTTCTTCTTCCTCCTCCTCTTCTCCCTCAGCTGCTCGAAATCGAACAACCCGTTGGAATTAACAGAGATCAACCTCTCATCGCTGCCGTCCTTCCTTCGGACGTAGACCTCGAAGGGATCATGGCGGAGGACGGCCTCGTAATCGGCAGAGAGGTAGATGACTGAGGAGTCACCGACCTTAGAAACACGCTGGAGCCAGAGCTTGGTGTCGTCAAACTCGGGGACTACGACTTCGGGGGGCTCGAACCGCTTCTTAGGAGGGTTAAGGGAAGGGTCCTCGTCGATCTTGAGGCGGAGGATGGCGTTCTGGTAAGCGGAGATGCGGAGAACGAGGGGCTTAGCCTCGTCGGAGGAAGATCGGGGAAGAAGCTTAGCGACGAGATCGCCGGAATCGATGCCGACATCGGAGGCGAGGAGATTGGAGGAGGCAGGGGAGCGGGAGCGGGCGCGCTTGCAGAAGGGAGTTTGGTTGCAGTTGCGGAATTCATCCTTTTTCCAGGACGAGACGAGGGAGATGTGGCGGCAGAGGAAAAGGAAGAGGAGGAAGAGGAAGAGCGGCGGTGCCCTTGCCATCGCTCTAGTCGGAGATCGTTCGTTCGCCGTGAGGAGGGCCGGTCGGGGGAGGACAGTTGCGCTCTCCGTCGTTTCACAGCCCAAGTGCGGATGAGGCCCACAAGTACTTGGTCTTGGGTCGTGCCGTTGTGTTGTAATTTAGGCACAGGCCATGCAAATGGGTCGATGTGATGACCCCAGGTCCATGGGCTTTAGTTTCCTGTAAACATCTGTCCATGGGCTTACGTCCACGGTCCACCTAAGAGGTTGCCATTAGGAGTGCAACTTTTGCGGGTTAGCCCGCAAGCCCGACCCTACCCGGCCCATAAAATTGCGGGTATAGGCCAGAATTTTAAAGCATAGGGTCAGGCTGGGCCGTAAAATTTCAATCTTGCTAAACTTAGGGTCGGGTAAAGGCCTAGGTAAAAAAAACTGCTTAAGCCCGCAAGCCCGGTCAGAAATAACATAGGTGGTTGAATTAGTTATTAATTTTTTTCCCTATCAGATTGCAGTTTACTTCGACTGAGATTGACTGAAAGTAAGTGTGGAAAATTGTTCGCCTAACTCTATAACTATTGCATCCGGTCTTTGCTTTATAGGTCTCATGTGACTTATCTGTCTATATGTCTTACTTTAATATGTGATCATATTAAATTTCGTGTCTATAATAATAGCTTATAAAAGCAAAGATTGATTGGATTCGGTGGCACCAGGAAATGTGTAAGACTGGTGCTTTTATCGTAATAAAAGAATGAGCTGTTTATATGCAATTGAAATGCCCAAAAGCCTGTAGCCCGACCCGAAGCCCGCTTAGGGATAAGGCCGGGCCGGATTTTTGGAATTGGGTTAGGGCTAGGGCGAGGTTCTAGCTGTTAGGGCTCGGGTAGGCCAACCTCCCACGGCCTGCCCGCAATAGCCTTACCCGCTTGCACCCTTATTTGTCATTAGCCAACCTCCAGCTCTTCGAGTTGGACAAATTCGAGCGCGGGAGAGAGAATAGAAGTACAGAAGTAGAACAAGGCCGAGTCGAAGAAGTGTTACCCCACTAAAACTGTTACCCCACTAAAACTCGCGTGTGACAATTACGCATCTGGTCTGGTATCATGAACCGCTTGGGGTGCGTTTGGCAACCTTGATTTGAATTTAGACGTTTGATGTTTAGAATCACGTCATTTAAAAAATCTCGTGTGATTTTGACATGATCCAACCTGTCATTTTGGGCGACCCTCTTTTCCGTTATAATAAAAATTACGTCATTCTCGGTGAGATTTTGGGGAAGAATAAGTGACACCCCAGTAAGGAGTTGCCAAACACAGGACACGGAATTTGTTCCAAAGAATATTTTTTTCTGTTTAGAATCTAGTTTGCTCCACCTTCATGATAGCTTTCGAGCTTTGACTTGCCAAAGCTTCCCTCGCACAGAGGCGGATACCCGCGTCCTCCATCATTTCCTCATTACATCAGGCATCATCAGCAGCACACCTTGTCCCAATTCTACTCGACTTATCTTCCTTCCACATATCCTATCCTATGGAGTATTTCAATCCAAATGTTTCGCAGTGCTCTGCAACTTAACATATATGAGGCATTAATGGTGGATATACAACATATACTACTAGTAAATACGCTATCCTATGGATTATTCAGAATCTAGAAGGAAAATCTTAGTATGAAAATGACGACTACACAGCCAACGCAGTACCTGACTAACACCGTCGAGCTCCAGCACGCTGACTCCGACACCGTCAACTACAATGGCCACTTCCCGTCCCTCCTCTCCGACCACCCCGACGTCTTCCCCCTCCTCTACGTCTTCTAGCGTAATGGGTATTCAAATATCTACCTTGACGCCTTCCAGGAGCATCTCTCACGGAGGTCCGTCCTCGAAGCTTCCCTCCCAAAGCGGACCAAGTCCCCACTACTGCAAGCTAGCGGTATTTCCATGAGGGATCGGCCGTCCATAATCGGCGATCATCTCATCTAATTCCCCCTCCCCAGACGGGAAGTGGGTGGTGTTCCGGTCCGGGCGGTCGAGCCACAAGAACTTCTACATCATGGACGCGGCGGAGGGGAAGAGGAAGAGCCTGTCGCGGCTGACGGAGGGAAGCTGGACGGACACGATGTGCAACTGGTCACCGGACGGCAAGTGGATCGCCTTCGCATCGGATGAGGACCGCCCGACTCGGGGAGTTTCGCGATCTACGTGATCCGGCCGGACGGGACCGGGCTGAGGAAGATGGTGGTTCAGCTCGGACTCGAGACGGCTGGTGTTCACGTCGGACTACGCGGCAGTGTCCGGCGAACCCGTGGCCAACCCCCAGCCGTACTGGGAGATATTGGTGGCGGACGAAGAAGGGACCCAGATCACGAGGCTGACACACAACTCTTACGAGGATGGGAAGCCCACGTGGGGCCCGTCTTTCGTGGAGCCGGCAGATGTCGTGGAGGGGCCGACGGGGGTTTTACCTTGCAAGGTGGACGACTGTCACTGGCTGGCGCCGGCTTCTTCCCGAGCCAGGGGTTTGGACCGGAGGCATCGGTGCAAAAAGACGATGTGGTGAAACTCTTTTTGTTAACAGACCAGCTTAGTTGATGTCTAGACAAGCTTCTGTGCGTTGGGATCAATAGCCAAAACATTGTGTCAAACCAAGTTCCAAGTCGATCATATCATTCTTGTCGCAGCCAGCTTCAGCCCAGGGATATGAACAAGCCATATACGTGCAAGGATGATTTCACAGCATTTGAGAAAAGTTTTTAAACAACATTGCTACACTTTTGTCTTATTGTTTTACATGTTAACACACAAGCAGCACTGAAGAAACACAAGCAGCACCAGAAGTTTTTTCCAAGTGTAAGAGATAATATAAAACCCACCAAAAGAACGAAGGAAAAAGATTAAACAGTACGCTATTTTACTAAGTTGTGTTTGTAATTAACCCATAATACAGAGGTTTACTCTATAAAGAACCTACATCAACCTACATCAAATAATAACAGAAAAACGATGACAAATGTTATAATAGTATATGAATAACGTACAAATCTCATGGTAAAAAGCTTATTACATAACCAACTGATAATAAATACTTGCCGCATCAATCATTGGAGACACCATAAATCATTCCACTCACAGTATTGTTTAACCTTATACTGCGACATTGGCATCCACAATGCATTGGAAGCATGACAACTTACGCAAATTCTCCAGCAATCAGTTCAAAAAAACTCCAGCTACTTCCGTTACCTAACCTAATCTACAACTCTTTTCTTCTAAATCTATACTCAGGCCAGAGCAGGGGAACGCCTATGAGAATCAACTGATTTCAGAACTTCTTCGCCAATTTCTCTGCACCCCACCAATTTCTGCACAACGATCATTAGCAACGTACAGTAAGATATCTCCCATAAGCATTTAATTTCAGCAAAAAGCAAAGAAGAACAGCAGTAACAGACGAGCCCACGAGTGCATTACATGAATGTGACTCATTCAGTTTCATTTATGAACTGCATGTTGATGCAGAGCCATAGTGGTCCCACGTGAAATTTATTATTACATTTACATTTTTAGAATTTTACTTATATTAGGACTTTCAATTATGGAAAGATTTTATTTGATTTAGGATTTAGAATTTGGGATTCTAGTTGAGATTTGATTCCAAGTTAAGACTTCTCCTATTTAGTATGTTATCTTTCATTAAGATTCTCTGTAAGCCTATTTAAAGGCATGATTATCAATAAGAAAATCAGTCGATGATTTGAAAAAAATACCTTGTTTCTCTCTGTTGATGGAGATCTCCGTTGGTGCCGAAGCCAACAAGCCCCGGTGACGAATCCGGTGGTTGCTGTCCGGTGGTGATTCCGGCAGCCCTTCTGGTGGTGATTCCAGAAGATGGCTGATCTGTACATGAAATATGCATTTTATTATCTCCTAAACTTATGTTTCTGCTAGTGTTTGTTTAGAATTATTGCTACTTTAATATATTTTTTGGTTTTTGTAGGTAACGAGAGCAAAACGCAGAAATGGGATAAAACGCGACTCTAATGATTGAATATTTACAACTTCGATTGCATATCTCTGATGGGACTGATTTAAGCTTCATGTTAAAGTACACGAAGTCAGCTTTCCAACGCCACTGACTGTTCGCAATTCGGAGTTCGGAGCAAAAAGTTATGATCATTTGAAATATCGTGCGCGAAAGAGACACAATGAAAGAGAAGATCCGTTCAGATTATATCCGGCGGCTGAGATTATGACGACGGGTTTTAAGGAAGAAAAAGAAAAAAAAAAGAAAAGAAATTGAAATGGTCCGGTTCGGGTTTGTCTTGGTCCGGTTCAACAAAAGAAAAAAAAAATAAAAAAACCCGACCCGAGCTCAACTCGGGCCCGTCTGTTTCAGTCGAACGCGATGCTCTGTTTTTTTTGATGAGTTCGCCGGAAAAGCAGGGGCGGCGGATCCACTGGGCTGAGACGACGTCGCCGGAGCTGGGCGAGGCCGGATAATGGCGGCAGTGGACGGCGACTGTCAGAGAAGACTTGAAGGACAAAGGTCGACCACGAAGAACGGCGGCCAACAACGGACTCGGGAAGACGCAGAAACGGCGACAATCAAGGCGGCGAGCTTGCCGGCGAGGTTGACGACGGCGATGGACGAAGACGGCGGTGGGTGTCTCAATTGGAAACGGAAGAACACGCTCGATTTGGAAGCTTTTCGATTTGGGATAAATTAGGACTGATTCTTCAATTAGGAAAGGACGAGAAGCTATAAAACTGAAGCAAAAGAGGGCCGACGGAAGAGAGCTTGAAAAACGAAAACAGCCGACAGAAACAGCGGACAGAGAGAGCGAAAAACAGAGTGACCGCCGGGCGAAAACGAGAGGAAAAACGGCCCTTTTTCCGGCGTGATTTTGGCCGGAAGAAGAGGTGGGTCTTCGCCGGAGCAAGAGGAGTCGAACGCCAGGAGAAAGAACCGATTTTGGGCCGGATTTGGATCTGCTACAGTACCTATTCGAGTGCTACAGTAACCGAGTTCGCCGGAGAAGACGATGAATAGTGCTACAGTGCTACAGTGCGCGTGAACAGTGCCGGGTGAATAGTGAACAGTATTTTCGACAATCCGACGATGAATCAGGCTTTTTCTTCCCTTATTTCTATGTCTAGCTAAATTTCATTGTACTAAGACTAGATGAAGCCCTGCTGATTGTTTGACTCTCAATACTTATTTCAATTTCTAAAGTTGTGATTTTTATTCCATATGCTTAATATTTGCTATGATTATTCTGTTGCTCGAGAGAGGGTAGAGTAATTGTTAGTTAAGGGTTTGTTAATGTTCGAGAGATCTTAGCGAATTCCAAGGTGTTATTTGAATAAAAATTGCATTTTTATGATTGGTCTTTGCTCGAGAGAGGGAGATTGATTAAATTAGATTTAATTGTTTAGTTGCATGTTCGAGAGGGCTGCACACATTACGATTATTCGTGACTTCGAGAGGGGCACGGGTAATTGATCACTTGGAATTGTTCAGGTTTAACGGAGAGGATAGCTATTTGGTTTGGGTGGATTCGAAGTCTTAGTATATTTCTCATCATATTATTTTCTCATAAATTTCATTGCTTTGTTAGAATTAGAACTTTTCATTCTGTTATAACTAGTTTCATAAAAATCAAATCTTTCATTAGAATTAAGTTGAATCAGTCCAAGTCCTTTGGGTTCGACCTCGTTACCACTAGACTATACGTAGTCTCGTGCGATTGCGAGTAAAAATAGTTAGAAAAATCAATCAATCAATTGGCGCCGTTGGCTGGGAGTGAAGCTTTTCGATTTGGGATAAATTAGGACTGATTCTTCAATTAGGAAAGGACGAGAAGCTATAAAACTGAAGCAAAAGAGGGCCGACGGAAGAGAGCTTGAAAAACGAAAACAGCCGACAGAAACAGCGGACAGAGAGAGCGAAAAACAGAGTGACCGCCGGGCGAAATCGAGAGGAAAAACGGCCCTTTTTCCGGTGTGATTTTGGCCGGAAGAAGAGGTGGGTCTTCGCCGGAGCAAGAGGAGTCGAACGCCAGGAGAAAGAACCGATTTTGGGCCGGATTTGGATCTGCTACAGTACCTGTTCGAGTGCTACAGTAACCGAGTTCGCCGGAGAAGACGATGAATAGTGCTACAGTGCTACAGTGCGCGTGAACAGTGCCGGGTGAATAGTGAACAGTATTTTCGACAATCCGACGATGAATCAGGCTTTTTCTTCCCTTATTTCTATGTCTAGCTAAATTTCATTGTACTAAGACTAGATGAAGCCCTGCTGATTGTTTGACTCTCAATACTTATTTGCATTTCTAAAGTTGTGATTTTTATTCCATATGCTTAATATTTGCTATGATTATTCTGTTGCTCGAGAGAGGGTAGAGTAATTGTTAGTTAAGGGTTTGTTAATGTTCGAGAGATCTTAGCGAATTCCAAGGTGTTATTTGAATAAAAATTGCATTTTTATGATTGGTCTTTGCTCGAGAGAGGGAGATTGATTAAATTAGATTTAATTGTTTAGTTGCATGTTCGAGAGGGCTGCACACATTACGATTATTCGTGACTTCGAGAGGGGCACGGGTAATTGATCACTTGGAATTGTTCGGGTTTAACGGAGAGGATAGCTATTTGGTTTGGGTGGATTCGAAGTCTTAGTATATTTCTCATCATATTATTTTCACATAAATTTCCTTGCTTTGTTAGAATTAGAACTTTTCATTCTGTTATAACTAGTTTCATAAAAATCAAATCTTTCATTAGAATTAAGTTGAATCAGTCCAAGTCCTTTGGACCTCGTTACCACTAGACTATACGTAGTCTCGTGCGATTGCGAGTAAAAATAGTTAGAAAAATCAATCAATCAATTGGCGCCGTTGCCGGGGACTTGGTAACGGTTTGACTTAATTCTATTTTGTTCATATTTTTCTTGTAGGATTTTGATACTTTATTTTCTTGTCTTTGTAGGAGTCAATTTGGAGAGGCAGATAGTGACACTTGGAACTCGCTGACGTTGGAAAGGACACTCCTTCCCCTCGTTTGCCCTCTATTCACCTCTCTTTTTAAGTAAATTTAAGTGTTGTTTTTTGTTTTTCTCTTTATTTATGTGATAGCATGCAGTGCTAATTGTGGATAGATAGGATTGTTAGTCGTTGATATTTAGGACTGTGATTGCTAGTCGTGGATATCTAGGGTTGTTTTGTATTGGGATATGTGATGGTGTGATTATGGTGTTGGTGATTGTTTGGTGAAAGAAAGAAAAAATGACTTCACCTTCATATGGATTTAGCCATAACAACCCATACATGTACTTTAATAATTATTATTCCTCACACACAGCTACTTCCCCTCCCTTTGAAGTATCATTCCCTCCATGTCACTCATATCTTGATACTTATAACCATGGGTGGGAAAATCAATCCAACTTTGGGAGTAGCATATCTTCCCTACAACCCACGACCCCTTTTATTTTAGAACCATGTGCCATTTGCTTAAGCCCTACCCATACCCTAATGGAGTGCCCTTCGGCCCATGAGTATCCGGAATTGGTGCACGATCATGTAAATGTGGCCCAAGGTCTTCATAGATGGGAGGATCAATCTAATTTTTCTTGGCACACTCTCAACACAAGGGCAATGTTTGAACCAATCACTACTCCACCATTACAAGGAATGTCATGCCCTGTTCCACCACCACAGCCCCAACCCCAAAATGCCCAACCCACATGGAATCCTAGCTTTGAAGATAAGGTCTTGTCCATATTGGATAATATAACGGGGATTTATAGTAGTGCATGGGGTGATAGTAATGAAGTAAACCCTTTACCTATCCAATCACAATACCCGATGGGCCAATTTGTTGAAGAGGGGATATGTTTTTCCCCTGACCATGTGCAAAATGTTACAACCCTTCGGAGTGCACAGCAATTTGAAAATGAGGTTGGATACAGTGCAGGAAATGAGCAAGGAGGGGTAGAAATTAAAGAAGAAGTGAATGAGTCGTTAGAACCAATTTTTAAATCTTCTATCTCTGGGGAGTCACTGTCTACGACAATATTAATGGAACCTTCTGTTCCTGAAGCACCACCCATACAATGTCTAGACCAACCTTCCCCTTTGATTGTTGAATGTGACTTAGAGTGTTCTATCGATTGCCCAGTCAATCCATCATTTGAGAGTCCTCCCCACAATGTGTTAAGAGAGGAGGCCACTAAGGCCAAATTGGGTGATGTGGAAGAGGAGCCCTTCATTTTAAAATTCTCAAATGACCTCTTTCCATGGCCAATGAAGGGGGCTCTATTCCCAAAGCTTACCCACCCACCACTCCACCCCTTCATTCCACGATATGATCCGTACTTAAGTAACAAGGATAGGAGTGTGTGGAGCAATCATTTAATTGATCCAGGTTGACTTGTTGGGGTTACGTCTGGCTGAAGACGTAAAACTTAGCGCTTTTGGGAGGCAACCCAAATTTTAGTTTCTTGTTTCTTTTCTATTTTTGTTGTTATTTTTATTGTAGGTTATTTCTTACCTATGTGGGGATCCTACCATCGAGGTTTGGGGGTGTATTTAATTTTTCCATATTTATCTTATCTCCTCATTCTTCGCTTATGTGTTTCACGCTTTACATCTACCATGAGGCTCTCCATTCAGGTGACTTCCTTCCTCACTCCTTTTCTTTTACTATTCATTGTAGTATTATTTTTGTCAACATTGAGGACAATGTTTAGTTTAGGTTTGGGGGTGTAGAAAAGAAGTGTTTATAGTATGTTTTTTGTTTTTGAAAAAAAAATTTGAAAAAAAATTTGAAAAAAAAAAAACCATAAAAGGAAAAAAATAGATAGTTTTTAGGTTGTTTGCTAGTATTTTTATAGGTTTTGATAGTTTATCCCGTGATGATGAATTTTACAATTCTTAAGAGATTAATTTACATTGGAAGTGTGCGTAAGTATACTGGAGGATAGATACACTTAACTGAGCAGTATCTTTCTGTTACAGTCCTCTTGGAACCTGTGCTTGAGCTAAGAAAACTCACTCACACACACTAGTTACATAAAGTAATACCCTCTAGAGATTTGTTGAATACTAATCTTCAGTGGGATGTCTTTAGTCAGAGTAATTGGATGATATGTAGTTGTCCTTTGAGCTTAAAAGATCATGATAGACCATTTACTTGGCTATGGCAAGGGCTGGAACCGGAAATAGGTTGAGAGTATAATACAGCCTGGACAAAATAAAGATGTGCTGAAAATATGAATGCTGAAAATAAAAAAAAATGCGAAAAAATGAAAACAAAATGAAAGAAAGGGGCTGCTTGACTTTATAGGATTAACTTAGGCTGATGCTCGGGCCCGAAGCGGTCTCTTAAAACCTAATGCCCTAAGCCAACTGGCTGGGAGTCATTGGCCTGAGTCATTGCTAAACCTAAGCATCTTGAAGTCAGGCCTTACACAGTCCTAGCGAAAAAAAAAAAAAAAGAGTCTGTGGTGTATTATCCTGTCAAATCTAGAACGTTGGACCCGAATGAGGTGCGCAGATCTGTGCTATCATGAACCTAAAGATTGGGATGACTACGTAGATTCTGATGTTCTTTGGTTAATGGGTAACACTGGATATGTGTAAGACAGAAATTTAGAATGTATTGCTACAATGTTCTACACTTTTCATATTTAAAGTATAATGCTATATCATATTGAGCAGAAATTTCCAAGATGAAAGTGTGGAATAAAACCACTTACTTGAGGGCTTCTATATTCCTGTTGATTATAAACCAAGTACGTGTGGTTAATTCTCTTCAGCATTGTAGTCTGCATTTGAAGGGATAATAGGTTTGTTTGTTTTGCAGTGTTTTGATTTATTTTTACATTTAGGTTAATTAGGTTACTTCCATAAATACATGTTTGTGGGTAGCATGGCTGCAAACCCTCACGAGACAACACTCGTCCTACTAGGGCCACCTAGAGGTTTAACGGCTTGTTGCATACGCTCAATGCAATCGTGTTCCCTACGAAAGTGGTGTTTACTTTTATGCATTAGTTCCTTAGTTTGCTTGATTTTATTTTTGTTTTGTTTTGCTAGGGACTAGCAAAATCTAGGTTTGGGGGTGTGATCTGTACATGAAATATGCATTTTATTATCTCCTAAACTTATGTTTCTGCTAGTGTTTGTTTAGAATTATTGCTACTTTAATATATTTTTTGGTTTTTGTAGGAAACGAGAGCAAAACGCAGAAATGGGATAAAACGCGACTCTAATGATTGAATATTTACAACTTCGATTGCATATCTCTGATGGGACTGATTTAAGCTTCATGTTAAAGTACACGAAGTCAGCTTTCCAACGCCACTGACTGTTCGCAATTCGGAGTTCGGAGCAAAAAGTTATGATCATTTGAAATATCGTGCGCGAAAGAGACACAATGAAAGAGAAGATCCGTTCAGATTATATCCGGCGGCTGAGATTATGACGACGGGTTTTAAGGAAGAAAAAGAAAAAAAAAAGAAAAGAAATTGAAATGGTCCGGTTCGGGTTTGTCTTGGTCCGGTTCAACAAAAGAAAAAAAAAATAAAAAAAACCCGACCCGAGCTCAGCTCGGGCCCGTCTGTTTCAGTCGAACGCGATGCTCTGTTTTTTTTGATGAGTTCACCGGAAAAGCTGGGGCGGCGGATCCACTGGGCTGAGACGACGTCGCCGGAGCTGGGCGAGGCCGGATAATGGCGGCAGTGGACGGCGACTGTCAGAGAAGACTTGAAGGACAAAGGTCGACCACGAAGAACGGCGGCCAACAACGGACTCGGGAAGACGCAGAAACGGCGACAATCAAGGCGGCGAGCTTGCCGGCGAGGTTGACGACGGCGATGGACGAAGACGGCGGTGGGTGTCTCAATTGGAAACGGAAGAACACGCTCGATTTGGAAGCTTTTCGATTTGGGATAAATTAGGACTGATTCTTCAATTAGGAAAGGACGAGAAGCTATAAAACTGAAGCAAAAGAGGGCCGACGGAAGAGAGCTTGAAAAACGAAAACAGCCGACAGAAACAGCGGACAGAGAGAGCGAAAAACAGAGTGACCGCCGGGCGAAAACGAGAGGAAAAACGGCCCTTTTTCCGGCGTGATTTTGGCCGGAAGAAGAGGTGGGTCTTCGCCGGAGCAAGAGGAGTCGAACGCCAGGAGAAAGAACCGATTTTGGGCCGGATTTGGATCTGCTACAGTACCTGTTCGAGTGCTACAGTAACCGAGTTCGCCGGAGAAGACGATGAATAGTGTTACAGTGCTACAGTGCGCGTGAACAGTGCCGGGTGAATAGTGAACAGTATTTTCGACAATCCGACGATGAATCAGGCTTTTTCTTCCCTTATTTCTATGTCTAGCTAAATTTCATTGTACTAAGACTAGATGAAGCCCTGCTGATTGTTTGACTCTCAATACTTATTTGCATTTCTAAAGTTGTGATTTTTATTCCATATGCTTAATATTTGCTATGATTATTCTGTTGCTCGAGAGAGGGTAGAGTAATTGTTAGTTAAGGGTTTGTTAATGTTCGAGAGATCTTAGCGAATTCCAAGGTGTTATTTGAATAAAAATTGCATTTTTATGATTGGTCTTTGCTCGAGAGAGGGAGATTGATTAAATTAGATTTAATTGTTTAGTTGCATGTTCGAGAGGGCTGCACACATTACGATTATTCGTGACTTCGAGAGGGGCACGGGTAATTGATCACTTGGAATTGTTCAGGTTTAACGGAGAGGATAGCTATTTGGTTTGGGTGGATTCGAAGTCTTAGTATATTTCTCATCATATTATTTTCTCATAAATTTCATTGCTTTGTTAGAATTAGAACTTTTCATTCTGTTATAACTAGTTTCATAAAAATCAAATCTTTCATTAGAATTAAATTGAATCAGTCCAAGTCCTTTGGGTTCGACCTCGTTACCACTAGACTATACGTAGTCTCGTGCGATTGCGAGTAAAAATAGTTAGAAAAATCAATCAATCAATGGCCTACAGGCCGCCCTATCCTTCAGTCCGCTATCCTTCTTATCCCTCCATCCCCTCCGCTCCTCCTCCTCCACATGCTGTCCGCTATCAACTTGGTGGCCCATCAAACAACCTGCATCCCGTTCCTTCCCATGTCACCTTAGATTTCATACTCCAACAATTGATTGCTCTGAATGCCAAATTTGATGCTGTGAATGCCCAATCTACAGTGCTCGTCCGCGAGTCTGCCAAGATCACCATCGACTGTCACCACTTCCCCATCAGATGGCCCAACACTTCCCGTGATCCACGTCCATCAGCCGTCTGAAACAGTGTCCGTGCCGACCATCCATGACCAAGAGCCATCTGAACCAGATGGCGAGCTCATTGTGCCGGTCCATCAGTCGGATACAGCCGACTCCCCGGCCACAATGGAACATGAGACAGCCGACTCCCCTGCCACAATGGAACATGAGTCAGCCGACTCTCCAGCCACAATGGAACATGAGAACGTGCAAAAAGGTATGATTTTTCCTTACCCGGAAGCGCCCCACATCGAATCCCAACCCGTGGAAGTGTCTCCTGAATCTCAGCTCGAGCTCTGCCCTCCATGGCCGGCGCTCATCCTTGGCAGTAGCTTTTCTTCTCTTTTTGATGGCCACACGAACTATCCCGGCGCCAAAGATCTCAACTTTCCTGTTCCAGTCGTGTCTGGAGCACACAACGTTGATGAGAACCAACCTGCTTTGGATTACGAATAAGTTGCATAGATGCGTTGTCAACATACATATGTGAAAGCTCAATATCAGGGTAGTCTGCAGCAACATGAATCACCCTTTTTCTCCATAGCATGGATGCCTACAAAATTTCACGAAGATTGAATCTCCTTCTCTTTGACAGAATAAAACAAATTCATATGCCAGTAATTACCTCCAAGACATTTGCTTTGTCAACTGAACAAAGCTTTCCTCGTCGCTTCCGGGCAGTATCAAAAGCAACTCGCGCAATTCAATCAATCTGACAAGCACTTCTTGCATGAATTATATAGGTCCAACTGACCAAACCATAGTTTTGAAAAGCGTTTCTGAGGCGCCCCTCAGAGCTAGGCATTAACAAAATGCCTCGAAAGCCCAGGGTCAAGTGCACAGTCCATAAGGCATACACCTAACGCACACCTCAAAAACCAGAGGCATGCCTCAATGACAATTTTTAACTTTTCTTCATAATTATGAGGGGTTGTTGGTCATAGAGCAACAAATTTAGGCCACAAACACCTTACTGATGAAAAAAGACCCATCCAACAAGGTTTGAAGAAAACCTGCTTTATATAAGGTATCACATTCACCATTCTCTCTCTGTGTGGGCAATGTGGGATAATGTGGATAAAAAAGCACAATCATATTCTCCTGCTCAAATTGAAAAACAAATTGCTCTACTACTGCACCCCAGGAAATTTTTGTTTGAATAAAGATTTTTTCTTCCAAGTGCAAAATGTAAATTTTAAGCATGCAGTACATAGAAAAGTAACTTACCTCAGGAGTAGAATAGACCTCAGTGTTGTAACCAATGTCATCTCCATTTTCGTTTGTTCCAAAACCCCTTGGCTTTCCAAAATAGATCCCTGCAGCAGAGGAAATAGCAATCTATTTCAAATAAACCATGCCAATGAAAAATTAATTAGGATGATAGCAGTTAGAAACAATATACCAACGGAAATTTGAATCACATTACCTCCCGTAAGCTCCCTAACAACCATTATATCAACACCGTTTGCAATCTCTTTTTTTAACGTAGAGGCATCAACTAACTGAAAAGGTCATACAAAGGAGTAAAATAAAAATATGTTCTGTTAATGCTGAGAGAAAAATCATATTTGAATCTAACTTTTATTAAGAAGACCATGAAGTACCTGTGGTAAGACAGAAGCTGGTCTCAGATTTGCAAAGACTCCGAGACCTGATCGAAGTAAAAGCAATCCAGTCTCTGGTTTCAGATGATGTTCATTATTATCCCATTTGTACCTGAAAAGCACAACAATTTTACTAAGAAACAAAGATAATGATCCCCGCACATAACATGGTACAATATCATTTAAGATTGCTAATGAACCAAATATGTTGATTGCAAGTGCAGAGCCTATAAACAAACCATCAATGAAGAAAAAAATTTCAGCTGTAGACCAAAATCATGAGAGGGTCTTCAGAAATACCCTCCAATAGCTCCAAGAAGGACTGCATCTGATTGCTTAGCAACAGACAAGGTCTCATCAGGCAAGGGAACACCTAGTGTGTCGATAGCAGCTCCACCAACCGGCATCTCTTGAAACGTGAACGCAATTCCTTCAAGTAACACATGGTAATTCCTATAAGAATCATCCTAACAAAATAAATGTCCTCTAAGAATAAGATATTTCTTTTGGCCATAGTATTCAACATTTAAATGCCTTCAAAAGAAGGTAAAAAATGCATAGAAAGTGGCACAGCCTCTCCTTTAACTAAAAAACGTCAAACTTTACAAGCCTCAAATCCTATGGGATACTTTCTTACTAAATTTTGAGCTATGTGATTCAGTGTGCACTTCTAATTTCCTCGCATCAACGGAGGTAATTAGTCGCCACCCACTAGTAACTAACTTCAGTCTGAACTAAATTTCAATCCACAATAATTTTTTTCCTTTCAAGAAGACAGATCTCACACTCCCGTGCTTTCACCTAATGGCTATTCTTCCAAACTACCCTGAATTATTACCTTTTAAATCCCTAGAAGTATATAAAGTATAAACAGAATTGAATTACAGCAAAGAGACAATAAATTGAATCAGATTTCTAATACTTTTTCATCACAGACCCACCATTATACTTCTATTTCAGCACCTCACAGAATCTCCTAAAACCCAAATGACCCCAAAACACAAGCAGAAACGAAGAAGGTGAGGTGTACACAGTGTAGAAGACTTATGCACCTTCGAGAGAGGCGGCAAGAGTGAGGATGTCTCGTGCAACAGAGACCACTTCCGGGCCGATGCCATCGCCTGGGAGAAGCGTCACATTATATCGTCTTGGCGTCGTGGCCGCAGCCCAACATTGGAGGTTACGGCGTTTGGTCGGAGTGGCGTTCTTACGGACAAAGGCGGGGATGGAGTTGGGTAGCCTCAGGTCACTCAGCTGGAGGCTTGTCATGTGGTTCTTCTCGGAGCAGGGAATTGGGTAAAGATGGTTGGTTGGCGCTTAGGGTAGATGTGGTAAGTAAATACCCTTTCAAAAAAAAGTTATCAGTGTTATTGACCTTCACAACGTTGTAATTGTAATTTGTAGAAAAACATAGGAACAAAAATCGTCAAATTATCACAGTTCCTCTTCCTTTTTTTTGGATACAAACTTCCTCTTTCTTTTTGCCTAAAAGCTTCTGCAACTATCTACTCACAAAAAAAACTTAAAAAGAAGAAGCAGACTAATACCTAATAATCACCACAATCGTCAAGCAGAAAAACAGGAAAAGACTTAAAAGAGAACAAGCATACTAATACCTAATAACACCCGCGATTAAAGAGAATACCCAATAATCAATACTTCCTGCCTCCCCTTTCCACATACAAATTTCCAAATCCAATAATCAAAGCAACACATTCCATAATCAAATGCCCTCTAAGCTTACTCGAATGTAACTTTACTATGTTAATTCCTCCATCATGAAATACTCTCAAACAATAATTGTTTTATTTCCATGCGGAAGGGAAAGTAGCTGGCAATGTCCCCATCCAGGATCAAGCTTTGCCCAAAATGCCATTGTAGAAGGGAAAGTAGAGATTGAAACCTCATTACCTACGGACAGAGGAGACAGAAGGAGGTCGGAGGCGCATGCGCTGTAGATGGAGTTCGACGCGGACGGTGGGGAGACGGCGACTCGGACGACGAGGGCGAGTTGGTGTTGGGTAGGAGTGCAGGACTGTGGAGTGTGGATCCCTTAACACGGTCGGTTGGCGTTCACAGTCTGTGCATAGGAATTACGACGTGGGGGTGTACACCAAATTAACCGGCCTGGTACTTCGGGTCAGCAATTTGAACTGCGGGGTCATCCGGTCATTCGATTGCGGATTCGATTGGTTCGGGTTCGATCCGGTCTGGTTCATTAAACCTTGGTTGGGACTTGGGCATGCCATGTAGGGTTCACAGGCCTGGTGCAAAGCCTCGTGGCATGCCCGTCGCACCTAATAATTTCTCTACACTATCATGATGGGTAATGTTCCAAGTCCGGGTCTTGACGTCTTGTATGCCCCGTGCATGTGCATGGACCCCAGGCTATGGATGGGATTGATCGACACGTACCCATAGCATTCTTCTAGGTGCAATAATCGATTTGGAATTATATCTCTCCTTTTGACAAAGCTAATGGCGCACCCACAAGAGCTTTCATGTCTCTTTCTTTCGGATTTTGATGATAGTTCAAAATTTTATCGAGTGGCTCAGACCAGCACTTTCTCTAGTCGAAGTGTCTGTCACTGTGTCTAGCAGATTTTCTAATCTTCTCGTCTGAAAGCGCAATGTAGACTTCTTTTTATTTGTGTGTGGAGTGTGGACAAGTTCAAAATAAGTCCATTGCTCATTTTGTAGGCCTTCCTACTTTGCCTGATTATCCGGGCATACATGCGAGCAATCAGTCAATCAGTCACACTCGGAACCTAACGTCTAAATACTGCAATGATCATTAGTCAAACCTCACGGACACTAATGTCTCACATGTTTATGGGTCCTACCAATCCCAATCTTTTCTTCCTTCCATGCCACCCTCAATCTCGCCGGGTTTCATTCACCCCCTTGGTCATTATGTATAATATAAGCTTTAGGGAGTCCTGCTATATAAAGACATCAGATGGCAAACATGGTTTGAGTCATGGCTATGGACGAGTCGTTCAAGAGGCCCGGAGCCATCCCCTTCAAATGGGAGGTCAGGCCAGGCGTTCCCAAGCCACTGCCCAAAGCCACTCGTCTTCCCTCTCACTCCCATGGACCACCATGCATGCATCTTAGCCCCCCTCCGGTCGCCAGTATCCCTCCCTCTTACTCTCCCAGCTCCTCTCCTCTCCTTCTCCGTGCCGGTGGCCGTTCCCCGTCTGATCGATGGCGTTTCCAGCGCCAAGTCCTAGACCACACGAGAGCGGACAGCGGCTCGCCCCGGTTTGTCGAGCAACTGTCGCCTGGCTGCTTCGTGATCCCTCCAATGAATCGGAAGGAAGAAAAGAAGAAAACAAACCGCCCCGAGATGGTCGTAGACGAGGACGGCGATGAAGATGATATTGACAACATGGTTGCCGATCTTAAGACACTGGCTCGATGGTCCATGTCGACTAGGAAGTCACTGTCGCCGGACTCGCCACCGCTGCTGTCGTCGTTGAGTAGTTCCATCAGGAGAGGCGAGGACTCAGATTGGGCCAGTTACGGACTCTTCTGAATTACAGCACCTCAAGTTGTATTGACCATGATCAAAGGCGCACGGACATGGCCTATGGGAGAGTTTCAGTTTTTCTTTATGACGATAATGGGAGAGTACAGTTATATCCTAAAGTTAAATGCACAGAAGAGAGGTTTTTGAGTGTCAAAGATTAGTAATGAACAGATAGTACTTCTACTTTTTAGTTTACAACTTCTTCTATATTACAAGTAATGCGCGTTTGCATAAAGTGATTGATTAGTGAAGATCTGTTAATTGTGATTAAATGACTTGTTTAGACGAGTATACAGGTCTGTCTCAACAATCTTTTTGTCTCACTACAAGTCGAAGATGCTTCCACTTCCGTTCTTAAGCTACAAGATTAGAGCGACAACATCTAGAAAAGTAACAGGCTTCATCTCTTTCTAGATGTAAAAGGCCATACAAGCTATCGCATGTTCTCATTATTTTAATAAACATCACATAGAAAAACAATTTGTAAATTGCACGGCCCATGATGTAGACATCTCGAGCAGCAAAAATACTAGCAAGGTATCAAAATTGCAGAAGCTCAATTAAATTTTCCCAGATTACTACCATACAAGCCGCACTTTTGTAAAAAAAAAACTTATATACACTAGTAAAAACGCTGATTCCTTCCTGAACCAAGGGACTTAAAAAAATTATTCCCATTTTACACATAATAGAACATGGAACTCAACAGTTAAACGCTTCCACCCACGGAATTACAAACTTTAAACACCCGCCTGAAAGCATGTTAAATTGTGTCAAAGATGCCTCATGAAAAGTTAGTGATCTCAATATCCATGCTACTGAGCAGCAGATGAATCAACTTCATACGGTAGCTCTCATCCCCCATTAATTTGAAGATTTGGAGAGCCAGTCAAGCCATCTGAATCAACCCGCCGACGCATTTTGTCACCCTGGTATGAAATGGTACAACAAACCCCCTTTTTACCTGCAGCTGTCATTATGGTTCCAATTCACGTAATTGCTATAGAAGCTCATTACCTGTATTTCTACGCGAGCTGAGGGTTGCAATGCTTGTATAATCAAACTAATGTCATCTGTCTTCGTTTTAACCTAAAAGGATAAATACAAAGACACAAGTTATCCCATCCAAGAAAATGTAGCTACAAACAAATTGTATGCTCTAGTAGTATTGACTCATTTCATATAAAGCAAACACTAAATCAGAGCTAAAGCTTTCTGGGTGAATTGCATTTATTTCTTTAGTACAATTGTTTTTTTAAGTTTTTTTTTAACAAATGCTTATGCCATTTTCAATTAGGCAGCTTAACTTCATCATCAGACAGGCAGTGTAATTACGAATGACAGTGTTTGTTAAATGTAATCTTGATGTAGTTATGTTGTTGCAGCTAAAGTCTCATAGCATTTCCATATAAACTTGGATCTGCCTCTCTAACCAGATATTTAAGCTTTCACGTTTTCAAGTTTTATGCAATATGCCTGAATGTGTGTTCTGTGCACGTCATAAAGCATGATGAATTTATTTCCAAGAACATACATAATCAAAATGCATGTGCACGCATACAATGTGGGAGTCAAAGCTTCGCTAAAAATGGGGATTGGGCACAAGGAGAAATTTAATTAAAATGGATAACCGGATTGTGGACTAACATGGATATATATGTTACAGATGACAGACTATACGGCAGTATAGGAAATTGTTTTCCTTATTGGATACAAATTGAAAAGGTACAACAATTTCGAGATGGGTTGACTTCGTCAGCAGTTTGTATCAAACAGAATTTAAAATGCAAATAGAAAATGGAAATCTTTTCCTTAGGTTTTAGCAAAATTGTGTAAAATCAAACTCTTGTGAGATTGTATATTGGTGAGTTTGTCTATGAAAATGGTAGGAAAGACTATGTTCAGAGCACGCATTCAGAAAAGGGAAAAAAGTATACTTGAAATATATAATTGATTATGCTGCCTTTGTCTGCATTATGTGAATAAATATTTTTCGCGTCTTTTGCTATTACATTCAATCTTTTGCACATGATACTGCATGTGGTTTGTTAGATACCTGACTTCAAACTCTTCTAATTTTAACTTCAGCCAATCAAGTGCATGACATGTACTTCTTACGCCCTCGGATAATGCAACAATAACACACCCTACATCCTCTTTATACACTCAGAAATTCTCGTAAAAAGCATCCAAAATTTTATAGGCTAAATATTTATGCTAAAACCACCACCAAAACCAAAGAATACATAGTGATATCAGTAAGAAACAAAAAATGAAATAAAAAAAAACAGTGAGCCACATATCTTAAATGTGCTACCTTTCAAAGAATATTTAATGCAAGTAATAAACTAGAGTTTTTATATGCATCATCAGTCAATCAACCTTAAGGGATACACTAACATCTAGACAAAAGGAAAGAACGTTCTGTTTCCTTATAATTGTTTTAAAGTATATTTGAACCTGAGGATTTTTTCCTGTGTCTTTGGAATTAGCTTTATGTTTGGAGAATAGTTTAATTTTCAATGTTGGGAAAAGGCGCTACTTGATTATGATTATGATTTTTTATTTCTTATCGACTAAGCCCTCTCTTAAGTGAAGGGCAGTATAGTCCTCTACATAAATTAGGAGCTTCATCTTAATCAGAGGACTTGACTTCTCTTTGGTAATCAACTTTTCCAGTTCGAATGCAATTTGAGAATTCCTCTCTTCTTCCTCTCCAAAAATTAGCTTGGTTTATTAACATGAGGACAAAAATGCACTGAAGCGTACATTCTGTCTCAATGGTTATCATCAAATACTCTCGAGTCATCCAGGTAACCAAAATAGCAACTTTCATATGAAGTAAAAAATAGATGTTCTATAGCCCAATAAAACCTACCAAGGACCTGTGGAATAAGGTACATACCATATTAAACCCTGCAATGAGACTGATAGGAACCCACCCATGACTGTCCATCTGGCTTTTCAAATAAGTATCCCTCTGCAAATTTCGATCACTGCATTGTTGCAGGCGAAATACATTAAGGTGACACAAGGTGTAAAAAGGTGATCATTATCAACGATCATAATGAAGATGACTATCTTTTGTTAAATAGACAAAAGTACCAGTGAAACGTATTTTTGGACATAAATAGGGGGAAGGAACCTAAAAATACCATTCAACAACGATTGTCCCCCCCAAGAAAAATTATAATCACCTGAAATAATACTCAATTTGACCAAGTAACTGTCTGCGCAACTGAGCTTCGGGTTGGGAGTTAGCAATCTCAGACTGGGAATTTGCCATAGATCGAAAAGCTGCAGATGTTAGATAAGATCATTTATATGTAGCGTTAATTGTCGAACATATCTAGACAGATTTGCATGGAAATATTCATAAGAAAAGATTGAAAACTACTGGAAGAAGGTGGAGGTTGAGAACTGAAAGGAGCAGGATGTAGTAAAGGGTCAACAGGTGGAATCCCTCCTGTCATATACATGGGCTGTGTGAATTGCCACGGATTATATATATCTGCAACATAGTCTCATCAGGCGCCAGAGTTATTCAAAAGAAAATAATATGTAGAACTTTGAAGCAAAAAAAAGAAGCATAGACTAGCAGTCGATTGACCGTGTTAAATCAATACCTTGAAAATATAAGTGTTCGCCAAGATAATTGTACATGTATCCAGAACTAGGAGGCAATGGTGCTCTCATATACGGAAGACTGGAAGGAGGGTAAGTATAAGGACGCGGTGGTGGTAGATGAGGAGGATGTAAGTACGAAGGTCCGTCAATCAATCCTTGGGCAGCTTGTGGCGGAGCGAAAGGTCTAGAGCCAAAACTCCTATTTGGATTTGATTCATTAGAATAGTTTCGATGGCGCCTACTATAATTGTTATTGTTGTTGTTGAAATTCTTCAGATGATCCCTCTCTCTTTGGTGGGTATAATTCCGGGGATTGGAATTGTGTCCCCGGTGGTTATTGTGAGGTCTGGAGGAGCGAGTTGGGCCTGGACTAGAGGAGCCTACCTCGCCACCAATTGGGCCAGATATGGTATCATTGGACTCAAATCCTGGAGATACACTGGAGGTAGGGGGGTGGGGTGATGAGGCATTAGTGCACGAAGAATCACACTGACGGGTGACGGCAGATAATGAGTCGTTGGCTGGCCTCTTGGCCACTGACTGTGGCAATGTTGCATGCTGTGAGATACCTGCACTCTCCACCTGAGACTGGGGGCGACAATCCTAAACAGTAAGCACGTAAAAAAAAATCATCAAGCATACATCTTAGGAAGCACCATAACAATGTTCATCTGCAACAAAATAATCTAGAAACTAAATTCCAACAATACAATTTCAGTTCACAATCCTGGTAACATAGGTGAACCGATCAAGATGCAATTTTTCACCAAAGCTGTATAATTAAAATAATCACTGAACATCGACGAAACACATGAATATTGCAAGCTGGAAACATTGCAAAAAGAATCAACACAAACAGAGCAATTTGTACAATCAGCGAATTTAAACATCTAATACCTAAAACAAAAAGTCACATTGTGTAAAACCTAGAATAAAAAGAACGGAAGATAACCTGAGAGGAAATAGGGCTCTTTTTGGAGGGAGAAAGGGAGAGGACCGGCCAGGAAGAAGCCCCCATCACCGCCGGCGGGTTCTCGCCCTCGACCGGCTTCTTCCACGCAGTGTTCGATGCGGCTGCGGTCACGCTGGTTTCATCGGACCGTTTCGGCGACGAGACGCCGTTGACAGTCTCGACGGACGACGAATCCGGCCGGACTTTCGAGCGAGGAGAAGGAACCATATCTCTCTCGTAAACTGATGGAAACTCACCAATCGTCTTCTTCTTGGTAGGTCTTCCTTAGGCGCCCCTTGCAGGTCACAGTTGGACGCGACAACACCTGCGGTGACTGTGGCGGCGGCCTTTCTAATTCCGGAGTGTGCTACGGTCGGCTAGTTTTATAACTAGTCCCAATGCCCTTTCCTTCTCTTTTGGTTCAGGAGAGTGGGCAAGATTCGGTGGGTCCCCAGTGCCACATATCCATCCTCGTCCTGCCCCTTATAGGGAGAACCTGACCTGCATTTCAATTTGGTAGACATCCAATGGAGTACCCAGAAAAAACTATCAATAGGTATGTGTTAGAACGGAATGGACCTCTATACAGACCACGTGGTGGAACCTTTCCACTAGATACTTACTCCCTCTTAGGACCCCTCGATGGGCTGCAACCGGGTCGGCCCTAGTCTGGGGAAAATTTTTGAGTGTACATATGACACCGTGTGTTTCACCGTTCACGTACGGACACGTTACTTATCAGGGTTGTACGTGGGTCATGACAGAGAAAAATTATTTAGTACAACAGCTTGACCGCGTCAGCGGAAAGGGATCCGTCGATTTTACATATCAACGGCTCTTTTTTCCCTAGAGTTTAAGCCGGTTGTACTGAATAATTTCTTACATGGAACCAGAGGAAGGGTTATGTTCTACTCCGTGCAATCTTTCACTTGTTCCTGTATGAATAGTGAGACACATGGCCAACCGGGCGTCATATCGCTGAAAATTTTTTCCCGAGCGCAGCCATAAACGGGCTAAGGCTCGGCTGCCAGCATTTTTTTTATGCTTAAAATGTGGATTTTGAACCTCGGATTATACTATCCAATAAAGCTCAATATTATTCTAATGAGGCATGACGGAGGGAGTATTTATCAATAAAGATAGTCTATGACCTTTGAGTGGGATTCGACTAGTTGACAAGGCACAAGATCATAGGTCATGACTTTGGTCAGAATCTTTCATGGTGATGACCATGGAAAATCGTCTCGCCGATATATCGGTATCGGCACTAAACCGATACATCGATACCAACCCGTATCGTTTTTTCGAAAAATTCCAAATATCGGCGATATATCGGTATTTTTTGAATTAAAAAATTATCTTTTAAATTTTTTTTTTTTTTTGAAAAAAAAAACCTTTCATGTTTGTTTTCTATGCTAATATGCATATTTTGAAATTTATTCTTTGTTTAAATTAGTATAACTCATTTTAGAAGCTAGATTGTGAAAATATACGGTAAAAACTAGTTTTTAACTACCGATATTTTTTTATACAATATCTCCGATATTTCGTCTCTTAGGCCGACCGATATTTTACCGATATCCGATACGACATTCCATGGTGATGACTTGTTTTTGAAAAAAAAATTCTGAAGACATGGAAGCTTTGTTATTAATTTTAAATAACCTTAGAACACACAACATCCTCTTTTACCCCTTCCCCTTAGCCGATGTAGGGTAATATGAAAAATTGTTTCTATACTTGTGGAACGCCAACGGGCTTGCGGGCTTTTTCCATCTCAATCTTAGCCCAACCATGTATAAAGCGCCATAAAAATACGAGGCGGACCAGGTAGTTTCACACTTTTTTTTACAAAGTTTTCTTATAATTTGGTTCATTCATGAAGTGTGTAACTATTTGTAGTTATTAACTTCAGGTGCAACTAATTATGATTAGTTTGTAGCAAAAATGACTTCAACCTTTTTGTACCAAAAAAAGACCTTCAGCCTTTCCCTCTTTACAAAACGGATGGAAAACATTATATATGTTCCATATGAGTAGTACTATTCCTCCAGCTTTTTTATTACGGCCAACCTGATAGTACTAGTGTGGTGAAAAAAAATAATGTACGAGGTCCACAACATTTCAATAAGGGGCATGTGATGGCCATGAAAATAAAGTGGGAGAGAGTATTTTTCGTTACATATTGAAGTTTATTCATTGGTGTTGTGCTAGTGTGGTAAAAAGAAATAATGTACGAGGTCCACAGTATTTTAATAAGGGGCACGTGAGGTGGCCGTAAAAATAAAACCGGAGAGAAAATATTTTTCGTTACACATTAAAGTTTATCCATTGCTGTTCTGAAATAACGGAAAAGATAACACGCACATAGAAAAAGAAGTGAAAGACGCCTGATACTCGAAAATCACGGCAAAAATCCAGCAAGATGTCGACGTGTCTTGACTCTCGAGTCTCGCGTGCGTCGAGTCGATATACATAAGCAAGGCCTTCTTAGTCAAGTGGACTCTAGCAAAGATTGAAGAGAAACGGACTGCTCTGGGCCTTCTAAGTAGACTCAATTTCAAATCGTCGCTGGTGAAGTTTCTTTTGTTGTAGATCAGCCTGAATACGTGTGGGTGACCGATGGATTTGAGTTCGATGCGGCTCGCCTGCACTACATGGAAATCCCCACGCCACATTTTGCTGCCAAGAGACATCATTCTCGTGCAAAAATTGGATAGCTTTTTTCCATCATTTTTATCTTACCACAATACTGTAGTACGTTGATTACGAAAGTTTCCGTCTCATGAAGGAAATAGGATGCAAAGTCTTATTACCTTTATTATTAGAGTCGGACTAGCCTGCACAGTGCATTACAAGTTGTCAAATCATGTGGGGCCATTGATCTAATTGCTGCATGCCCTACAGCACACTAGGGCTGCAGTGGAGGCTAGATTTTTCGTTCTTATTATAAATAGATGAGCAAAGTTAAGTGTATATGATATGTATGCTGATGCACTTACTCGTGACATTGTTATTGTCCAGTATACCTCACTGTAGTCTATATGCTGCAATTCTTAGATGGGTTTTGGAGCCTGGATCCGGAGGATCTCTACCTTCACCCTAAGAAAGATTTTAACCAGATCCACATCAGGACCATGTGCAGAAGTACTTTTCAATTATTCAATTGTTTTCCGAATAATCGAAGAAGCAAAAAACCAATGAAATGTTGTTGATTTCCACTAAATCAGCCCGTAAGTGAGACTATGTTGAAGCCGTATTGAACAAATTTTTTTGGATACATACTGTATCAAACAAGTCATAGTTACAATAGTTACGGGTTCTTGCAATTAAAGAGCCAACCTTGTTAGCAAGAAAGAAAGAAAACCCTTAATCACTGACATGCCAGCTTCTTGTCCTTGTAAAGCAACTGCTGGGATTTCTTCGCTCTTTAGATGTTCTTCTAAAGAGAAATCTCTGAGCTGAGACTCAAGACTTCGAAAGTTACTTTGTTTCACCTCATTGACACTTGGGGGTTGTTGAGATGCACCTATGAAAATTAAAAGAAAGTCATTTTCTCTCATTTTTATTTTATTAAAAAAATTTATGTTTGGGTGTTTTTTAAAATTTTTAAGGACAAAATGTTGTTACAACTTCTACTACGCAAAATAACATAAACAACACAACATGTTGATGAGAATGATTTAAAAAAAGGTTAGCTGTATTTTCAACTAGAAGACCCTTTATACCTTAAAAAAAATTTACTAAAAAATATACGAACAAACATAAGTAAGAAGGGACTTTCAACGGAAAAAACTTTATTTATTTTCAAACATTTTTTAACATAAAGTCTATTTTTTTAATTATAAAAAATATAAAGTCCCTTTTTTGCCCCTTAAAAATCCATTTATGCTTGGGAAAGGGTATACAAAAAGCCCTTGCCCTTTTATGGACATAAAAGAAAGTTTCTTTATCTTCCCCAATGGCTACTAAAAAACGCCGCAAAATGACAAGGTGCCCATAGTCAAAACAGTGGGTGGACTTTTTTCTTTAGTCTTTTCATTCCACTCATGCTCCATTTGAAAATATCCAGATTTAGATGTTCTATTTGGTCAAT
Organism: Houttuynia cordata; assembly: GCA_039654745.1. Lineage (NCBI taxonomy): Eukaryota > Viridiplantae > Streptophyta > Magnoliopsida > Piperales > Saururaceae > Houttuynia > Houttuynia cordata. The sequence goes on from CM077504.1 coordinate 29,144,645, forward strand.
TTAAGGGGCCGTTTGGGGCATGATTATTGCAAAAATATCCACATTGGATATTGGATATCTACTGTAGCATCCATATGGATTTTTATATCCAGCTGAAACAACTCATGAGGTGTTTCAGCTGGATATATAAAATATCCAGATGCTACAGTGTAGCAAAACATCCCCCATCTGGATGTTTTGTTTTTAATCACGCCCCAAACGGCCCCTAAGTCGATTTTGAACCTATCCTTCCCCTATGGTTTCCAACATCCAATAAAAATCAAATTTTTTCCATATGGAGCTATTTAAACAGGTCGGTGGGAGTATTAATTAATCTACACTCCCCAAAATGAAGGATCAAGATCATCTGCATTAAATCAGCCTTTAAGTTGAACTGTTGAAGCTGAGATTTATCTGTTTCTCTCATATGAAGGATCAAGATCTTCTCCACTATACACGCTTCCGAATTATGAGAATTGAATGGTTGTTTTCATATCAAAAAAATTGTATGGTTGTTTACTACGAGTATAAAAAAGATAATTGGAATGTTGCACATGGAAGAAATAAGCCCGTTAAGAAAGGTTACACTGGGGCCACCTTAATGGTAACTGGTGACCTAACCTGGATTCGAACACTCTCAATCGCCGACAGCATCATTCATAATACTGGGCCCGCTTCTAGTTGCACGGGCCCATGCCTTACAATCCCTGTGGCCCACACCTGGCGTCATGTGCCGGGAATCTACGAGGCGACCCATGCTGATTCTATGGGCCTTGCCGACTCATGCACGACAAGGCTTTGCTCTTCAGAATGATAAGCACCAGATAATCTATTTTTTGTTTTCTTAATTGATAAGCAGAAGATCCAAGCTCAATTGTTCTGCTTTCAGCTCTGATCCGACCGTCTTACTCAATAATGAGCAAACACAATCCAAGTGATTATAAGGTTTACCAACTATTTCCAATCCAAATGAAAAAGTTTTACCCACTGTATCTATATTTTTATAACTGAATGAAACACGCATCAACAGATCTGATGTGACACACGCATCCATACAAAAAACATGATCACTTGATCACAAATTCACAAGTATCCTAATCTAATCAAAATATAATTATTTGTCAATATGAAAGTGGTGTAATCTACCATTGAAGAACTAGAATTAAGGACTAAATGCTATGATCACTAGCACTTCACAAAGGGGTGCCTCATGTTTAGGCTCTAAACCAAGGGGACAACGACATAAACGATCCTCAGAAACAGGAAGTTAGATCATGTGGGGCCTACTCCTCCCATGGCGGCAGGGCAGAGGCAGTTGAACTTGACAGTTAATTCTGCTGCTTCCGAACACAAGTGACTCTTCTCACTGTAAAAATTTTACGTCCACACCAGAATTAACGTGTGGACCGGACATCATAAATGCCCAAAGACCAAATTTTACCTTCATAACTAGGAAAAAAATTATAACCTATTGGAAAAGGGTAAAGAATTAATTATCTATACTAAATATATATATAATAAAAAAATTATCTATACTAAAAAGATTGGGTTTGGCTGAGGTTATTAAACAAAAAGAAAGGTTTAGCTGAGGGGCAGGACACTGGTGTGTGTCTGTGTTTTCCTGCTGCTGCTTCTTCTTCTTCTTCTTCTTCTTCTTCATTTTTTGGTTTTGTGTGTTTTGTTTTTGGCAACGGAAGAAGGAGGCGTCGTCCGTTTTCTCCGAGCGGCGGAAAACGGAAGAATAGAAGACGAAAGGCAAAGCCCAAAGAAGAAGGAATCAAAATCACACTTTTTGCAGGTGCCATTTTCCGCTGGAATAACTGCGCAAATCTCGCCAATGCATTTCCTCGCGTTTCCAGGTGCCCAGTCAGAAAATCCTACTTCTAATCCAAAATCACATTTCCCTTTTTTTTTAACTTTTTTTGTTTTGTTTTTGGATTGTACTTGCTGATTACTGGTTCCGGTGGTGCAGTGCGGGCTTGAGGAGCTCCTCCCGAATGGGATCTTCGCAGATCCGGGCTTCCTGGTTGGGCACTTGATCCTGTATCTGCGCATTTCCTGAGAGGATTTCTGGTTGGCGGATTGTTTTGGGGAAGAGGGGAGGGGAGGTCTTTGGCATCTGCATTGGCTTATTTCACGCCGGCAAGTTTATATTTTTTCGGCTGATCTCCTTCTTTTTTGGAAATTAATGCGTGCAATTTGATGTTGTTTCTGCTGTGGTATTTGTGCTCGAATTGCAAATCAGCACCTTAAAAGATGCATTTTGCTTCATTTTATTTGATATTTAAGTGATTCTGTTAGATTTTTAACACATTTGCGGAACTTTTTGGAGGGCAGGTGGTGGCTAGAAGCCAGCTTGTGTGGGTAAATATTGGTTCATATGTCAAGGTCTCCTTCTCCCACAACTGGTAGATCCCGGTCGACGTCGTCTTATCGTTCCAGGTTGATTAATTGATTTTACTTCAAACTTTTTTAGGCCAATTTCTGTACTTTTTTGTTATTTTGGTTTGCTAATATAAAGCCAGTTTCTTTACCTGCGGGTTGCTTACACTTGTGATTTTTTTTTCTCTGTTTTCTACTTCAATGTTTGACATCACTTTTTCAAACGGAGTAAAAGATCGCAAATTGTTTCTTTTGTTGTTATTTTCTCAGTGGATTCATCTGTGTACCCTGCAGGGAATCAAATGGAACCTCGGAAATGGATGATCCTGAAAATACGATGGCGACTGTTGCTCGCTTTGTTGAGCAGCTTCATGCTAATATGTCATCACCCCATGAAAAGGATTTGATCACAGCACATTTACTTGGCCTTGCCCGAGCAAGAAAGGAGGTGAGAACTCTGATTGGGTCTCATTCCCAGGCAATGCCATTGTTCATATCTGTTCTTCGAAATGGGACTCCTGTTGCAAAAGTTAATGTTGCCGCAACTCTAAGTGCTCTATGTAAAGAAGAGGACTTGAGATTAAAGGTTCTTCTTGGAGGATGCATACCTCCTTTGCTCTCTCTTCTAAAATCCAAAGCTATTGATGCGAGAAAGGCAGCTGCCGAGGCAATATATGAAGTTTCCTCAGGTAGCTTGTCTGATGATCATGTGGGCATGAAGATATTTGTGACAGAGGGTGTGGTCCCTGCCCTGTGGGAGCAGCTGGATCCAAGGATCAACCAGGACAAGGTGGTAGAAGGATTTGTGACTGGGGCTCTGCGGAATCTCTGTGGGGACAAGGATGGATATTGGCGGGCCACCCTTGAAGCAGGAGGGGTAAATATTATCGTTGGGCTTTTATCTTCAGACAATGCAATTGCACAATCAAATGCTGCCTCGTTACTGGCTCGTTTGATCTCGGCTTTTAGCGACAGCATTCCCAAGGTCATCAAAGCTGGTGCAGTTGAAGTACTTCTTCACCTTGTAGATCGGGACAACGACGTCTCTGTGCGTGCAAGTGCAGCAGATGCCTTAGAGTGTCTCTGTTCTAAGTCGAGTGAGGCTAAGAAAGCTGTAGTAGACGCAAACGGGATTCCTGTTTTGATAGGAGCAGTAGTGGCTCCTTCAAAGGAGCACATGCAAGGTGAATCTGGAGAGGCACTTCAGAGTCGTGCCATGCATGCTTTAGCCAATATTTGTGGTGGGATTTCAGAACTTATAATGTATCTAGGAGAGTTATCTCAAGCTCCTCAACTACTAGCACCTGTTGCTGATATTATTGGAGCACTTGCCTATTCACTAATGGTTTATAAGATCTCTGATGGCGAAGAAGAAGCCTTTAATATGATCAAGATAGAAGATATATTAGTCATGCTATTGAAGCCTAGGGACAACCAGCATATTCAAGATAGCGTGTTGGAAGCTCTAGCAAGCATGTACGGAAACTTTCAACTCTCAAGATATCTTGATCATGCAGAAGCTAAAAGGGTTTTGATTGGATTGATAACCATGGTGACGGGAGATGTTCAAGAGCAGCTAATAAACTCGTTTATATGTTTATGTTGTGATGGGGTTGGAACTTGGGCGGCTCTTGGAAGAAGAGAGGGTGTACAGTTGCTTATTTCTTTTCTCGGTTTATCAGGTGAGCAGCACCAAGAGTATGCTGTTTCTCTATTGGCGATCTTGACAGATCAAGTTGATGATTCTAAGTGGGCCATCACTGCCGCTGGTGGAATCCCACCTTTGGTACAGTTGTTGGAGGTAGGATCACAGCAGGCAAAGGAGGATGCAGCCCATGTAATGTGGAACCTTTGTTGCCACAGTGAGGATATTCGTGCATGTGTGGAAAGTGCTGGTGCAATCTCCTCAATGCTGTGGCTTCTCAAAAGTGGGGCCAATAGGGGACAACAAGCTTCGGCAAAGGCACTTCTGAAGCTTATCCGCTCTCCTGATGCTGCCACAGTGAACCAGTTGCTAGCTTTGCTCCTTGGAGATACGCCAACAACTAAAGCTCATATTATCTCTGTCTTGGGTCATGTTCTTGCAATGGCTTCTCATAAGGACTTAGTGCAAAAGGGTTCCCCTGCAAATAAAGGATTGAGATCACTTATTGAGGTTCTTAACTCTTCAAATGAAGAGACTCAAGAGCATGCAGCATCAGTTCTTGCTGACTTGTTCAGCTCAAGGCAAGACATTTGTGATAGTCTTGCAACTGATGAGATTATTCATCCATGTATGAAACTTCTGACCAGCAAAACTCAGGGTATTGCAACACAGTCTGCACGGGCTTTGGGTGCACTTTCACGGCCTAATAAGGCCAATACGGCCAACAAAATGCCTTACATTGCTGAAGATGATGTCAAGCCGTTAATCAAGCTGGCAAAAACTTCCTCTATTGATGCTGCAGAAACTGCGGTGGCAGCACTGGCTAATCTTTTATCGGATCCACAAATAGCAGGACAAGCTCTTGCAGAAGATATTGTCTCGGCTTTGACAGGAGTATTAAGGGAGGGTACTCTTAATGGTAAGAAAAATGCATCAAGAGCACTTCATCAACTATTCACCCATTTTCCAGTTGGTGAAGTGCTTACTGAAAGTGGTCGGTGCCAGTTATTGGTTCAAGCACTTATTGATGCTTTAAATGCAATGAATGTGGAAGGGGCAGACTCATCCGAAGTGCTAGAAGTACTTTCCCTATTGGCTAGGACAAAGCAGAATGTGAACTTTACTTGCCCTCCATGGTCTTCACTTTCTGAAGCTCCATCAAGCATAGAATCATTAATACAATGCCTGGCTGATGGTGGCCCTCCCATTCAGGACAAGGCAATAGAAATCCTCTCTCGTTTATGTGGTGAACAGCCCGTTTTACTAGCTGATCTCTTAGTGGAAAAAGCAAAATGTATTGCTTCCCTTGCTGAAAGAATAATGAGTTCCGCGAGTTTGGAGGTTAGAGTAGGTGGCTCTAACCTCCTCATCTGTGTGGCGAAGGAACACAAGCAGAGGACAATTGATGGACTTGATGAGTCAGGGTCATTGAAGCAGTTGATTTACTCACTTGTGGCCATGGTGAAACACCATTCAGATTCAACAGGACTAGAGATTGAACTGGCACAGACAATGGAAAATTTCAGGGAGAGAGGTCCATACTTTCATGAAGGAGATGATTTTGAGGTTCCAGATTCTAGTATTGGTTTGAGCACAACAGCTGCACTGTGGCTGCTGTCGTTGATTGCTTCGGTTCACAAAGAGAATCGGCTTACCATTATGGAAGCTGGTACAATTGAGGTTTTATGCAATAAGTTCGCAAAATACACTCTTAGTCCGCAGGTGTGCTCTTATTTTTACTTGTTTGCTTTATAGATAATGTCTGCATTTTTGCTGACTTTCCTGAGCTTTTTTAGGTCTTTAGTTATTATTGATCAATATTACAACAAAATTGCTGTCCAGTGTGCTTCTAGTTCAAGGTGATACCAATTGAAACTCAGTAACTGTTTGATGTTGAAATTAGAAAATGTTATTTCAAAATTAATAAAATGAATAAATGCAGAGTGCAGCTGTTTGCTGGCAAATGATTTGTTTATTGACTTGGTATGACCAATTTGTTCTATGTTTCGTGAACTCTTTCAAAGGGATAATTTTACCTTTTCTGATTTCTTTTCATCAGCCTGTCTATATCACCATGTTATTACCTTCACAGCTGTGTCTAATATGATGACTGTGTTTGGCAAATATGAGTTAATGTTGTTGCTGAGCATGTTTTGGGTCTCTGTTGCAGAGCATAATATGGGTATTTGTTGCATGATAGACTATAATGCAAATCTTGTAGTCATTGTGTATGCTCTTCATTTATGGGCTGTAAATTAGGTACTTCATGTTGGTATGATTGTCCTGATATAATTACTTTCCTTCTTTCTCAAGTAGCAAATTTTATTCTACTTCCAAAAGAAAGAATAATATAAGCTTCATCATGCTCTCCAAGTTTTATTTTTCTCTCTTTTTTTTTTCTAAGCAATCATTTAAACTGTTCATGAACCAACTTTCAACTCTAATCAAGAGGTCATTGTTATGCTGAAAACACTTTTTTGTAACAGCCTGAATTTGACGTCACTGAAGGGATATGGGTTAGCACTCTCCTTTTGGCAATCCTATATCAAGATCCAAATGTTGTTTCATCGCCTGCAACAATGAGAGTAATACCTTCGCTAGCTTTTATGCTAAAATCTGATGACATTATTGACAGATATTTTGCTGCTCAGAGCATGGCTAGTCTTGCCACAAATGGGACCATCCATTTGTCAATTGCAAACTCTGGTGGAGTGCGAGGACTGATAACATTGTTGGGTACTGTCGAGGCTGATACACCAAATCTTGTCGCACTATCTGAAGAATTCTCATTGCCACGAAGCCCTGACCAAGTTGTTTTAGAAACCCTTTTTGAAATTGATGATGTTCGAGTAGGAGCTACTGCAAGGAAATGTATACCCCTCCTAGTGGACCTTCTGAGACCAATGCCGGATAGACCTGGTGCCCCACCAGTTGCTGTCCGCCTGTTGACTCGGATTGCAGAAGGTAATGATGCAAACAAACTGCTGATGGCTGAGGCTGGTGCTCTTGATGCTTTAACAAAGTACCTATCGTTAAGCCCTCAGGACTCAACTGAGGCTTCCATATCAAACCTGTTGAGAATCTTATTTAGCAATCCTGAAGTACTGCGGCACGAGGCATCCCTGTGTTCACTAAACCAACTCATAGCTGTTTTACGCTTGGGGTCAAGGAGCGCTAGATATAGTGCTGCACTGGCCCTACATGAACTTTTTGATGCCGAAACTAATAGAGATACTGAAACTGCCAGCCAGGCGATTCAGCCACTTGTGGATATGCTCAGCGCGGGCTCAGAGAAAGAACAGCAGGCGGCTCTTGTCGCCTTGATTAAGTTGACTTCAGGAAGTACTTCAAAGTCTATGGCTATGGCTGATGTGGAGGGTGACCCTCTTTCTAGTCTTTTGAAGATTATAAATTCAAATTCATCTTTGGAACTAAAAAAATATGCGGCAGAGCTGTGTCATTTGCTGTTCAGCAACTCGAGGGTGAGAACCGAACCACTTGCATCTGAATATATTGAGCCCCTCATTTCTCTTATGCAATCCAATTCAATGGATGTGGTTTTATCAGGTTTACGGGCCTTTGATAGTTTATTGGATGATGAGCAACATGCTGAGGTTGCCTCTGCATATGATGTGGTGGGCATGCTTGTGGGATTTGTTACTGAGTCAAGTTACCAGCTTGTAGAGGCCAGTATTAATGCGCTCAAAAAGTTGGGAAAAGATCGTCCACATTGCAAACTCGACATGGTCAAAGCTGGTATCATTGATAATGCTCTTGAGGTGCTTAATGTTGCACCTGGCAACTTGTGCTCTTCCATTGCGGAGTTGCTTCGAATATTAACAAATAATAGCATTATTTCCAAAAACTCAGCGACTGCGAGAATGGTAGAACCACTTTTTCTCATGCTGCAGAGACCTGATTTTAGCATGTCAGGTCAGCAGAGTGCATTGCAGGCCTTGGTGAACATTTTGGAAAAACCCCAGTCTCTCACAACTTTAAAACTCACCCCTAGCCAAGTGATAGAGCCTTTGATAGCTTTCCTCGCATCACCTTCCCAAGCTATCCAGCAACTTGGAACTGAGCTTTTGTCACATCTTCTTGAACAAGAACACTTCCAACAGGATATAACCACAAAAAATGCAGTTGTCCCTCTGGTTCAGCTGGCTGGCATTGGAATATTGAGCTTGCAACAGACTGCAATAAAAGCTCTGGAAAGCATATCCATCAGTTGGCCCAAGGCCGTTGCTGATGCAGGGGGCATTTTTGAGCTATCTAAGGTTATAGTCCAAGATGATCCACAGCCATCTCATGCCATGTGGGAATCTGCTGCTCTGGTTCTCTCTAATGTTTTGAAGGTCAATTCTGAATATTATTTTAAGGTTCCTCTTATGGTTCTTATAAGACTATTGAACTCAAGATTTCAGAGTACAATTACAGTTGCTCTAGGGGCATTAATTGCTCACGAGAGAAATGATGCTTCAAGTGCTGTTATAATGGCTGAAGCAGGTGCTGTAGATTCCTTGCTTGAGATTTTGCGGTCCCACCAATGTGAAGAAGCAGTGGGAAGACTGCTGGAAGCTTTGTTTAATAACGTGAGAGTGCGGGAAATGAAAGCTTCCAAGTATGCCATTGCTCCTTTGTCTCAATATCTACTAGATCCACAAACCAGGTCACAACCTGCTAAGCTTTTGGCAGCCCTTGCACTGGGCGACCTTTTCCAGCACGAGACGCTTGCTAGAGCCTCAGATGCTGTATCTGCATGTCGGGCACTGGTGAGCTTGCTGGAAGATCAAACAACAGAAGATATGAAAATGGTGGCAGTTTGTGCTTTGCAAAATCTGGTAATGCATAGTAGGACCAATAGGCGGGCAGTGGCAGAAGCCGGAGGGATTTTGGTTATCCAGGAATTGTTACTTTCTCCAAATTTTGAAGTCTCTGTGCAAGCAGCATTGCTGATCAAGTTTCTATTTTCTAACCACACTCTGCAAGAATATGTCTCAAATGAGCTGATCAGAACTCTTACTGGTAAATCGCAATCACCAAATTTTTGGTTTACAAGTATAGTATTAATGGAATTTTAATAGAAAAATAGTTTACTTATGGTCATGGAAGTCAAGCCAGTCTAAGTTCAGCAGGTTAAATATCTTAACAGTTAAGAGAGAGGTTCTGAGGTTGAGTCCTTGGTATATACTCTATCACAAGGAGTAGCGCCAGGAGTGGGTGAGTCAGAATCGAGCAAAACAAACAAGTGTTGCACATAATGAAGTCAAATTGTTAGTGGTAGCTCACTAAACAATTTAAGGAACCTACATAGCCATTTCATTTGTTCAAAAACATTTATTACATTCCTTTTTGTAAGTCAAGTATCACAATTTATTGAAAATGTCAAAAATATCCTATTAATGCTATTCCTTGCACTAGAAGAAAAAGAATGATTCTGCTTTTATGTGGATCATGAGATTCATCATATACATCATATACTCTTCTGGTTCTGTGTGACGAGAACTAGTCAGTAGAATTTGCCAATATATCAAGACCTAGAGGTCATATGCTATATGCAGCATAACCATTTGCAAAATATTATGGTAACTTGCATTTAAGGTTATGGATCTATGCTTTATATAGTATGCGCTCATTGTGTTCCAAGGCACTTACTCTTTTGCATGTCTCACATTGGTTTGCTGTCTGCCCCAACAGCCCCATGAATGTTATTACTGCTGGAATGTGTCTCTGCAAGGAGGCAATGTTTTACTCTTTTGCATGTCTCACTTTGGTTGGAGATGTAAGTTCTGTTTTAAGAACGTCTTAAGTGTTGTTAAGGCATTATAAGGAGGTCAAATTGCAATTCACAATCAATTATAAATTGACTGATCTTTGTCTTAAGATAACTCTATCATGTGGCTATGGTGATATAGCACCTCTTGTTTTTCTCCAATTTCATACTAGATACTAAAATAAACATTTGTTAGGATCCTAATACTTATTTGTTGTGAAGCTGCCCTGGAAAGAGAATTGTGGGACATGGGAACGATTAACGAAGAAGTACTAAAAACCATGAACGTCATATTTATGAACTTCTCCAAGCTTCACATATCTGAAGCAGCCACACTCTGCATCCCGCACTTGGTGGGGGCTCTCAAGGTTGGTAGCGAAGCTGCTCAGGAATCTGTGTTGGAGACCTTGTGCTTGTTGAAGCAGTCTTGGTCAACCATGCCCATAGATATTGCTAAAGCACAAGCCATGATAGCGGCTGAAGCAATACCTGTTCTCCAACTGCTGATGAAAACCTGCCCGCCAAGTTTTCATGAGAGGGCTGATAGCTTGCTCAACTGCTTGCCTGGGTGCTTGACTGTCAATATCAAACGTGGAAATAATCTGAAGCAGGCAATGGGCAGCACAAATGCTTTTTGTCGACTGACCTTAGGAAATGGCCCACCGAAACAAACTAAGGTAAGATATCCAATAATTGTTAATTTAGTTGTAATGGTAACTAACATCTCATTGTTTACGTGTCACATTTTTTTACTTTGCAGAGTTTTTCATCCAGTTTTTTACAATCGATGGTATAAAACTCTTATGTCCACAATAAAAAAATTTACTTGCTTGTCTATTTTAGATTGGTAATAAGTGTGCACTACTTGCCATATTATTTCGTACAATGTGTTGCTGCTCTTCTTCTTTGTAGTTAGTGATCGTTTATTTATCTGCTATATTTTGATAGGTACTCAGGCAAAAATGGGGTCAAAATCAGTAGATTTTTTTTTATGCCCACGTTTCAATCATAGAAATCACATGGTGTGATGATTTGGTGTACAGTTTTTTTTTTGGGGGGGGTGGAGATGTGCTCTAGATATTCAGCATCTGCAATGTGGTTAGGTAAATATCATACACATATTGGTAGGTTGTGATTGGCGAAGTGGATTCTAATGTGTACTTGGTTGTTAGTGGATACCTTAGGATACATCCTGGACGTTCATCTGTGCATACTGGTTTCATTTGCTCTACATCTATATTGTTGCATTTAAAACTATTGCTAAAACACCCACTCTTCATCTAGGTGGTGAACCGTAGTACATGTCCTGAATGGAAGGAGGGGTTTAATTGGGCATTTGATGTACCTCCCAAAGGGCAGAAACTCCATATCCTCTGCAAGAGTAAGAACACATTTGGAAAGGTACAATCTAAGGTCCTTTATTAATGTGGTTCCCAATGTTATCGAGCAATTATTAAAAGCTTTACTGTACCTTAGCTTGCTATGGAACTAGATGCATGAAACTTTGGCTGATTTATTGGCTTGAGAGAGAACGGAGGCTTGGTTTATTGAAAAATAAATTGCTTTTAACCTATGACTGTCCTTCGAAATTGATATGGTTCCCTTGATTTAAGGGTGGAAGTTGTCTGAGACAATCCTTGTCCTCGTCTATGTTCAAATCTTTTACGGTTGGAAATTGTATTTGACCTGTGACTTTGTCGGACAGTCCAACTAACACGCTGAAATGAGCATTTAAGGTTTAGTATTTAAATTTTAGATAATTTTGTTCACAAATAAATAATGTCAATTAATGTTGTGAAGGTTTTCTATGTAGTGAGGCACTAGCCTGTGCCTGAGTGCAGGCTAGCGCCAATTCTCCTGATACTTGGACACACCAGATAAATATTGTGCAGCTTGTGTAAATCAGACCCGCCTGCTGGAATGCATATTATGAGCTGTTGGAATGAGCCCACATGCAAAGTAGCTGCCTGCCACTCATACTAACTTTTTTACTCTAACTACATTCTTGTAACATATAATTGAACACATGGATCTTGCTAATGAACAATGAAAGGATGACTAATTTCGTTGATAGATTTACTAATGGACATTAAATAATTTATCACTAATAGTAGTATTAAGTTATTTTATCTATGTTTTCTCGCAAACATGTAATGATAAATTGAACATTGTTCTTGAACCATGAAAAGATGACTAAAGAGTGAACTTGTTCATGAACAATAAAAAGAAGATTAAAAAGTAATTTCCTTTTTTTTCTGCGTCATAATATGTTTTTTTATGGTAATGCATATTTAGATATGAAATTACCCACAATTACTAAGCCAAATGCCTCTTTTCAATTATTTTAATATTTAATTCTGACATAGGACGTGGGCAACCTGTTGTCCACGTCCATGTGCAAATAGGTTGGACAACAAAGCTTGGGTAGACATGGAAGCGGACGTCCATGTCACTCTTGCTGTCAATGGAATGCCCATTATCAGTCCTAGCCTTGACATAACTATCGCCTCGCTCTTATGTTGCTTTATGTGGTGCTACAGACAACACTTGGGAGAGTTACTATTCAAATAGACAAAGTTGTTACAGAAGGTATGTATAGTGGATTCTTCAGCCTTAGTCATGATGGTAACCGGGAAGGTGCCTCCCGGACACTTGAAATCGAGATTTTATGGTCCAACAGAACTTCTGCTGAGAGCGTCTGAAAGGTAATCAACATGGGAAGTTAACTTTATCCCCCACTGAAGCTCTTCTCGAAGGTAGCAGAATGATAGAAGGGTTGTATGTATGTTTACCCTCACGTCGTAAATTGGTTTGCCCTATTTATGTAAAGGGAGCTGTGATATGAAGCTCCAGTTTTGTAGCTATGATGCGAAGGATGGGGTTGGACCAGAGAAAAGGCTGAAAGATGTTTGTACATATTGTTGCCACTAAGGTGCATGATATTAAAATTAATTTTGAGGGTTGGAAGGGGCAGTATAGCTTTTTAGTCGTCCTAACTCCTATTCCAACCTTACAACATGATTTCCCTCGATGAGAGGAATGCAAATTTGTTATTGTAATTATAAAAATTTTGGACAAAATATATTTCCATGTGTACACTCTACATTAAAAACAGAGTTGTAGTAATGCAAGAAGTAGCATTCTTTTCCTCAGGTTGGTGATGCATCCAATTGACTATTTTGAAATCTCTTAATGTTTGTAAAATATGCTTATTATAACAATAAAATAACATGTTTATTCATATATTATTCGTATATGCCTCATGTGTTTTGTATAGTGCTTATACATCTCGTATTGATCCTCAACTTCCTTAACCGCCATGATGGCGGCAAAGTAATTATGCTAGTCACATCTCGATCTGAGTGTGTTGTGATTTATGAGATATTGAAGTTTGTCCTATAAAAATGGTTATTTTATTTTTTATCTATTTTTTATTTATTTTTTATTTTTAGTGTTATTTTTTGTCATGATAATATCTTAATGATCTTGAGATAATATCTAAAAGAATACAACAAAATCTACGATAAGAAATGATGAAATGAAGTGTAACTGAGAAGGGTAAGACGGATTACTGTAACTGAGAAGGGTAAGACTTTTCAGACGGTCGGACCCTATTGTCAAATATATAACGGAGGATCCCTGGATCGAAATGAATGAAATAGTTGACATTAACTGTCATTTCTGCCAGTGGAATGCCACTGTCAAATGCTAGAAAAAATGACTTTTTTCCAACCCACGTATGAGTTACTGAGAAATTTGGGATGCTGAAAAGTACCACATACTATTCTGCAAGTAACCAGGTTCTGACTTCTGTGCTAGCAAGTAATAATGTAAATGAATTGAGTAAACTATCTAATTGATTTTAACGTTGACAACTAATAAGTGAAAGATATTTACCTTATTTTAGTTAAATAACTTCTATTTCACAGCCCTTCAGGAATGAAGACGTTATGTATATTTCTTTGTTGTATATTATTTCCGTTAGGTAACCTCTATCCTTCGACTGGGTAGTGTAGGAACCCATTTTCCGTCTATTTCCTGATCATTTATTATCTCTAGAGAATGATGTTGGATGGTCTTTTTTAGTCTTGTTTGTCCACAAAGAAGTTATTTAATCAGAAATGCATTTCCCATCATTTCACGTGAATTCACCATATATGGAGAATTATGTTTGGATGGCCTTATTTGTTCACAAATTGATATTTTCTAAATGTCATTCTCCATTGTTTTCCAGCCCATTTGAGGTCAACTCATCATTTCTAAAAGAAGAAAACGGTTTTGGTGTGCTAACATACATTTTTCGTGCTGCCCCTCATTAGTGATAAGAATGACATTTCTCCATGAACAAAAAATGTCTTATCAATATAAAAAAGTTCACCGTAAATATGACAAATTAATTCACCACAAATGTTCCTTACACTCACGAATGGGTTGTCAAACAACTCCTAAAAATAAGGGGTAGCGGTGGCCTATAGTACATTTAAAGGGCATCACATTAGTGTCATAAATAGAAGCATTATAGATGAAAAATTGGATGTCTCAACAAGCTGGATTAAGTTTGATGCACAAAATGCAGCATCTTGGGTAAAACAAAAGTAAAGATTAATTAATCTAAACTTTTTGGCAATAATATTCTTGTTGTTGAGAATCTATTTGCACAAATTGCAAGATTTGGAAGATCCTATGCCTGCAAATTCTATTGTTGCTGCTATAAATAAAATGTCCGATGACACTGAAGTGTCCCCTGAGAAGCAAACCACCATGTACTATCAGGAATGAGACATTCATAATTGCGCAAAGAAACTTGGGATAAAAGATAATCTATCCCAATAAGAACTCATTGGATGCCACCTCCTCAAAAGCCAAGTCACATACAAACTATGCCAACAAAAAGCTTACATACAGGGTTCAAGGGGGGTGGGCATCACATCATTTAGCGGCAGCCACCACAGAGGAACGCGCTTTTGTGAAGCTACTAACTAGTGCTCCAAGCTGCAGCTTATCATTGCATCCAAAACTCAGCCTGTACCTGTAATTTCAATTCCACAGTAAGAGTATGAGAATATCTGGGAAAATATCTATGTAATTTAAAGCAAACACTCCTAGAAAAATATACCTTCTAAGTATGACAACTGGGAAAATATCTAAGCAGGAACTTCTAGAAAAATATAATCTACTTTCTATATACTTGAAATACTCACTGCCTCAAATTTATATAATCCTTTGTGTAAAATTAATTTCCTTCTTACAAGAATATCATCACTTTTATTAAACTTTCTCATTTGCTTAACTGGATCTTCTAGTCAAGATTTTAAAACCAAAAACTCTGATGTATTCTCTGAAAGATCGAGTTTATACACAACATCTTTGCATATGTCAACCTAAACTTTAATATACCTTACAAAAGCTTATCCTGCCTCCATCAAAAAATCTTCCCGGCATAAACTGATCTTTTTTCTCAAAAATGGTCATTCAAGGAGCTCATAGCACAGTAAATTTTCCACCACCAGTCTGGAAAAAACTGAACTATGGAAATCGAGTATTCTCACTCAATATCAGCTAAGTCATTGATTGTTTGAACACAATCAAAATTTCTAATGTATTTTCTGAGAGGTTGACCTCGAAATAAAGTGCATCTCAGCATTTTTTCACCTAAATTTCATATATTTCACAAAAAATTATCCTATCTCTATCCAAAGATCTGCCTGGCATAAAATTGAAAAACTTTCCCAAGAAATGGTCCCATTCAAGGAACTCATAACAGAGTAATTTTCCACACATACAATCCGAAGAAAAAATATAACAAAAGAATTAGAGTACTCACTCAATATCTGCTAAGTCATTGATTATTTGAACACGAACATCCGATGGAAATTTGATTTTGAAGATAAACCTGTGACGAACAATCAACATAAAGGAAGGGGAGGGATGGACGCAACATTAATTTGAAAGGAACTACTTCCTTACATTGTAATCTCACGCACAATGTCCAGAAGCGCCAGTCCTTTTCTTGTCTTCATTTCAGATACAACTGTAAAAAGGATATGAATGTCAATCGGAACAGATGGAAATTTCAAATGAATTGAGACAGCTTGGAGCTTAGTACATTTATAACAAGTTGTGTATGACTCATTCAGGAGCCAAAAGCATATCTTTTCAATCTCTGATGGCATTGGATTTCCAGTACACAGGTAAACAGCTTCTTCTGTAATTATCTGGGAAGCCATATGAGTGGACTGCATCAAGGCGTTCGCAACTAAATTAATTATGACTGGCAAAAAGTCAACAAACTGAAGAAATCATTCTTTACATTATTTAAGTATATTGTCACGTTCTTTTTCTGTATTACATAAAAAATCCAGGATCATTATTAGAAATAAATATGAACCTGCAAAATGTTCAACGCTTTTCTCATATCGCCATTGCTCAGCTGTACAACTGCTGCCAAGCCACTATCGGATACATCAAGCCTGGTAAGATGGACAAAATATGGCATCTAACTTTGAACTGTTTCATTATGTTTTAATCAGTATTTCCGAGGATCAGGGCCTTTTGATGTGGAACTGTCTTTAGTTCTACATTCTGACTAGACAGAATAATGAGCATAAAAAAATCTATAAAAGACAATAAAGTATACACAAGATGATACATGCTCCTAATAGTTATCTGTACACCTCCATATAAACTATCACTATAATAAGCAGTCTAACATGACAGTCTCCAGAGGGTTTAATGTCAAATTTCACATCATCATCTCACCCCATCATCATTAGTATTTGTCCCCATGACAATTATATGATGGACATCAAGCCCCAAAAAACACTTCATATCCATCTCTGCCAGTAGGGGTGTAAACGAGCCGAGCTGAGGCATGGCTCGGCTCGAGCTCGAAATTTTAAATTTGAGCTCGAGCTCGGCTCGTCTCGTTTACAGCTCGTAGCCTCCTGGCTCAAGCTCGGCTCGTTAAGAATTCTGGAGATTGGCTTGAGCTCAAGCTAGAGTGAAAGCTCGGCTCAGGCTCGAGCTCGTTAAAACTTTTTATAGAATAAAATTAAAATACAAAATAGTATATTTGTATATATCCATATTTATATAAATATATATATATATATAATAACTCGCAAGCTTGTTCGAGCCGAGCCTGAACGAGCCGAGCCGAGCCTAGTATCATTGAGCTCGAGCTTGGCTCGTAGTAGAAAGAGCCGAGCCAAGCCGGATCAGCTCGCGAGCTGGCTCAGCCCGTTTACACACTTATCTGCCAGTGTCTCTTGATAAGCCAGTGATAGCATCAACTTACAGGTACCACTGCCATCCAATTGCTTTCTTGCACATGTTCAAGAGATTACCCATCACAGAAAAAGCCATTTCCAACTTATTCCCTTTTAAGTTTCCCATCCTTCAATATTTTCTCATGCATTGGAAACCCCATGATGCAAGCCACACAAGATCTTCCACCTCAACGCTCCTATATGACTCTTGCTTCATCTGTTTGGCATTTCTAAATTAATAAATTTTGCCAAATATAACAAACCTCTTTATATAATGTCTCTCCAATTAATTGGAATGCCATTCATAAACACCCCTCGTGTTGCTCTCCATTTGAGCCTTATTGGAATAGAGAAACGTGTCCTAAAAAGAACTAAAAAACCAAACTTCCTCCAAACACAATTATATTATAAAAGAACATCAGCCATGTTCTCGTATCTACTTACACACAACAGGCAGTTTATCTCTTTTATGTCGTTTTTCCTTGTAGCTACTCTATCACTCAATAACTCATGAGGCTAATGTACGTGCTACTTCCAACGAAATGAAACTTGAAAGTTACATAACGAAAAATAGGAACTAAGGCAGAGAACAAACAAACCCTTCAGCATTTATCACATAGTGAAGTCGTTCCTTGACATGGTTTGAATCAAGAGGTGCAAATCGAAATCGAGTACATCTTGATTGTAATGCAGGGATTATTTTATTAACATGATTGCAAATAAGTGCAAATCTAGTGCTCTTTGTGTATTTCTCGATAACTGCAACAAATATAAGCACAGTTAATGCGCGTGAACACTCAATGGTTTAGAAATGACAAGGAAATCACCAAAATTTATCATAAAAAGTGCTCACACCTCGCCGCAAGGCAAATTGAGCATCTTTTGTCATTGCATCTGCCTCATCCAACAGCACTAACTTCACCAAAGCTTTTGCTCTACATATTAAAGTAGTAACATATTTTTAGATACTTAGCACAATTTAGTTTTTACTAATAAAACACCTTCATTTTCATTCAATGCCACTTATTCCAGTACAAACAGAGCTAAATGCAAGATAAGGACTGCAACTCGAGCAAAGTTGACAAAACCGGGCAAGTAAAAACACAAAACTTACCCAAAAGAGAAGCTTTGCGTGCTTGCAAAATCCTGAATTTGCTGGCGAACAACATCAATTCCGCGGTCATCCGACGCATTGAGCTCGAGTATCATACTCCGGTACTGACTTCCGTAAATTTTCCGCGCCACAGCAAGAATAGTCGAGGTCTTTCCTGTTCCAGGAGGGCCATACAGTAGCAGATGGGGCAGCTTGTTCTCATTCGTCAACCTATCAACTACAACACCGAATTCCTCAAAAAAGGAAGTAAACTGAGAAAGCAGAAACAAGCGAGAGAAGGGTTACTCGTGTCGACTATGTCGCGGTGGGCGGCGACGTCGGCGAGGGACTGCGGGCGGTACTTCTCGACCCACGGCGTGGCCCTGGGCTCGCCATCGCCGACAATGACGGCTTTTCCCTTGCCGCCTTTTCCGAAACCGGGGCCACCGTCGATCTCCATTGGGGAAGCTACGCTCGTCGCCATTAGACCTCAGACCCTCCCCCGGCGGCAAGGGACTAGTTCTTGGCGCCAAAAAAAGCCGAAACCCTCGGCCTTGGTTTATAGACCTGAAGCCCAGCTGTCAAAATGGGCTTACTTACTAAACAAGCCCATTTTCTGGATTCCGACTTCTGAGCCAAAAAAAACCGAAACTCTCAGCCTTGGTTTATAAAGCTCAGGCCCAGCTATCAAAATGGGCTTACTTAAAAACAGGCCCATTTTCACGATTCTGAGATGGGCCAGAGGAAAGCCGACAGAGGTGTTCCCCGACAGCTCAGAGGAAGGCCTGGCCTTGGACGACGAAAGGTGCAAACTTGAGCTCCGACGGGAAGAACCCTAATTGGGAGCGATCTCTGGCGACTTGGTAGATGATCGGCGATGGCGGATTGATCGGTGTGGAAGTTAAAGTTAGTGTTGCTCGCGCGTCCTCATTGCCCGGTTAGAAGTCTCGCTTCTTCGCCTGCTGCTGTTGCTTCTGTCGTTCTAAGCAGGGGTGAAGTCCTTTTAGTGCCTTTGCACTCTCTTTTAGTTTTATGGAATCAGTTCAGTTACTTGGTTGATTTTCCATTGCCGGGTGGTTGTGTAATTTGATCAAAGACGCAAGTTTGATTCTTAATTACGCTATGTTCGTATTGGCCGGTGGGTTTTGGATGATTTGTCTCTCCTTTGGGACTTCAGTGATGTCAATGTTTAATTTTTAGTGTTTTAGCTTAATAGAGTGTGGAAAGTATGTCTGATTTGGAGTTGAATCTCTGTGTGAGTAATAAGCGCGTGCTGAACCTGGAAGCATCTGAAGTGGCGGTTGTTATTCGCTTCGAAGGGAACTGTGAAGTCACCTTCTCTTCTACATATAACATAATTGACTAAAGTTCAACTTTATTAATGATATTGATATTCATATAAACAATGTCACAGATTCACTTTTACCTGTCAATGCCAATTTCCATGTTCCTGGTATCCAAGGCCATTCTTCCAGCACTTTTTATAAATGACCTCTAGTATCTCCTTACTTGAGGGTATAATGATCTTTATTTTGAAATTTTGTTATCTAAATGATGAGTCAGCCAGCATGTATTATGATGTAGGCTTTTCATGTTTTCTCACATGATGCTGTGAGGTCTTTTCCCTGATTATTTTTCCGTCGGATGTATGGATATTAAGCCAATATTTAGTTGGATATGTATTTAACTTTTAGAACTTTCCAACTGGCGGGGGTCTTGGGGCAAAAAGACATTTGAATATTAGGTACCTTGTGGGTGTATGTTATGCATCTTTTCATCTTTTCTGCTTGTGAAATCCGTTCTTGTATAGTCACTGACCTGCTAACTCTGCAATGCCCCGATAAAGTCTGAATAATCTGCTATTTGCCGAAAACCTACATGAGCTTCATAATTTTGCATTTTGCTAATTAACTGTTTCTGCTGGCATCTTCTTTTAAGAAATGTTGTCTCAATCTTTTGGTACATTAGATAGGCAGAATGGTAAAAAGAATTATATTTAATTGCTTCATAACATATAGTTATGTGTCATTGCCTATATGGTCTAGGTATATTTTTTATTAGATAAGTAAATACCAAAGTGGGAAAAAAGAAAAAGTGCATCTAAAAGTACAAAGAAGCAGCACATTGAAATAAACAATGTGTGAAAAGGCTCTTGCTTGGAAATTGTAGTCCTGCCGTCCTGTTTTAGTAGCTCCATCAAGAAAATTGTTGATTTTATTGAATAGTGGAAACCACATCTAAAAGACTGTCAGAGGAAAGAATTGTTGATTTTTATTGAATAGTGGAGACCACAACTAAGAGACTCTGTCAGGGGGAAGAACAGGTTCACAATCAGCGTAAATTGAGCCCAATGGACCATCTAATTTTATCCTCGTGGAGCTATTAAAACAGGATGGAGGGAGTATAACATATGCCTGAAACATCTCTAGATCGTTAGATTGTATGCTCGTTTGACTCCTTTGGTCAAAGTAAATCTTGCGTGAATCGGTGGTGTTCACCTTGTCGCTCTTTTTGGAGTCATTCTCTTATTGAACTGTTTTTTCATCACCATCTACATATCAATCATCTGTTGCTTGAGATGCTATTTTATATATTTTTAATTTAACTCAAATCATTGTTCTTCTTTCCCTTAAGAACACTCTTTATCAAACTTTTATTTGTTGGATAATTAAGTAATGGTAGTTGATATGTATATGTGAATGTTTAGGAACAGAATAAATGAGCGAAATTGTTGGAAGGCGCAGCTCTAATTGGGACTTGTTACCTGAGGGTGAGAATGGAGATGAGGGAAGAGATACGGGTTGGATTTCCTGGAGAGAATATGTAAAGAAAGGTGGAGGTACCCGTAGAGAGGAGATGTCTCCATCTTCTGGAATGTGGGAAAGAGAAGGCGATTATACAGCAAGTATGTCACCAGGTCTTGATTCGTGGAGGGAATTAAGTTGTAGCCGCTCTGCAAGGAATAAGTGGGGTTCTAGATCACACAGGTGTCTGCTTCTTGGCAATCTACTTTTATGAACATCATATGTTTGACTTAGAGTTGTAGACTAGGCATCGTACGGTTTCTATCTTTAAAATATGGTCTCATTCTCCTGAGGCTGTTGATTTGGGTGCCCTTCCCAGTTCTCTTTGGTAATGAGGAACATTCCTCTTTATTTACAGCTGATGTGTCAGAGATTGTCCGTTGGAATATCCATTCATGATAGTCGCATCAGCTGGATATTAGGGGACAGATCATCGTGTCATAAGGCAGGCCAGGCTCCCAAATCTATGGCCTTCCTGTAACTTACAAATTATATAACCATATTAGTGTAGGATGCATCTTTTAGTTGCTTTGATATCATCTTCATTAGTTTGTTGTTTATGATGATTGCAGGAGCAGAAGCCGGAGCCCCATCCGTGGTTCTAGGAGTGAATCTGAAAGGTGGCCAGAGAGAAATAAAAACGGGGTTAGAGGATCAAATCTACCATGCAAGGATTTTGCAAGTGGAAGATGCAGAAGAGGAAGTCAATGTAGGTTTCTGCATGAGATTTATGATGGTAGTAGAAGGCATTATGATTCTGCCTTGTCAGAAAGCAGAGGGGGGGATAGGCTGGAGAATAGGTTTTCTTCAGGGTCTTCTTATCCAACCAACCAGGCTTTTGAAGATGTCCACGATTTACATAAAGATGGGAACAAGTCCTCAATTCCTTGTGCAGATTCTGAAAGAGGCAGATGCCATCGAGGATCTGCTTGTAAATATGTTCATCGCAGCTCTGATGATAATTATGGTGGGGTTGGAGATAGTAGCTACGACAAAAGAGAGGGTTTTGTGTACTTTGGGCGTGGCCAGAGATCTGAACGTGAGCGTCGCACAATTAGTCATGTATTATGCAAGTTTTTTGAAAGCGGCCGTTGTCGCAATGGTGATAATTGCAAGTTTTCTCATGGTGGCTCTGGGCGCATTGAGCCTGAAGAACGACCCACTGATCCTTGGCAGGTTCATAATACAGGAAGCGAGAACAGGCTAAGGGATGATCCATTGATGGGTGACAAGGCTGGTGATAAGCATGCCCATAATTCCCCTAATTGGAAAAGTTATACAAATAATGCGAGGGAGGGGGAACAGGGTTGGCTACCAAGGCCAGGGAAGGCATCAGTCAAAACAATATCAAATTCTCCACAGTGGCAAAGAGAAAATGATATTGGTATATCCACTGAATTAAACAAAGATGGTGAAACTTGCAAATGGGATAAGAACATGGGAAAGGAAAATAGACTGAAGGAGGATCGATGTTGGTTGCCGCCACCTGATAAGAACATGGGAAAGGAAAATAAACTGAAGGATGATCTAGGTTGGTCACTGTCACCTGATAATGCGTCAGTAAAAAAAATATCAAATTCTCCACAGTGGCAAAGAAAAAATGATACTAGTCGTATATCCACTGAAATGAATAAAGATGGTGAAACTCGCGAGTGGGTTCATAATATGGGAACCGAGAATAGATTGATTGATGATCGAATGCCGGGTGATAAGGCTGGTGATAGGCATGCCAGTGGTTCCCTTTGCTGGAGAAGTCTTGCAAATGATAACAGGGAGGAGGAACAAAGTCAGTCACTGTGGTCGGTTAAAAAAGCATCACATTCTCCACAGGGGGAAAGTCCAGGTGGGGGAAGTCCTACAACTACCAACAGAAAGAAGGAGCAGGGTTGGTCAATGTGGTCGGTCAAAAAAGCATCACATTCTCCACAAGGGAAAAGTGCTGGTTGGGAACGTCCTACAATTACTAACAAAGAGAAGGAACAGGGTTGGTCAACGCGATCGGTCGAAAAAGCGTCACTTTCTCCACAAGGGCATAGTGCTGGTTGGGAACGTTCTACAAATACTAACAGCGAGAAGGAACAGGGTTCGTCACCGTGGTCAGTCAAAAAAGCATCACACTCTCCACAGGAGCAAAGTCATGGTTGGGGAAGTCCTACAAATACTAACAAGGAGAAGGAACAGGGTTGGTCACTGGGCCCTGATAATGCATCAGTCATAAAAATATCAAATTCTCCACAGTGGCAAAAAGAAAATAATACTGGTATACCCACTTCATTGAACAATGATGGTGAAACTCGCAAATGGGTACATAATTTGGGAGAAGAGAGTAGACTGAAGGATGATGCAATGATGGATGATAAGGCCGGTGATAAGCATGTCGACAGTTCCCCTAAGTATAGAAATACAAATAATACGACGGAGGAACGGGGTTGGCCACCGTTGCCTGATACTGTGTCATTAAAAAAAGCATCAAATTCTTCACAGTGGCAAAGAGAAAATTATACTAGTGGTACCTCCACTGAAGTGAACAAAGATGGTGAAATACACTACACATTAAGAGGAGATAGTACTCAAAATTCTTTTGTTCATGTCCAGACAAACTATCCTGATGGTTTAATGCGTCAGCCTCTACAAGGACAAGTGCCTGAACTGCATGGATCTCGAGATGCTATTCAACGACCAGAAACTGAACTTAACAAGCAGACTCAACTTTCTACTCCTGGTTATTCAGCTGTTGCTAGTTTTCAATTACAAAAGCCCATTCAGCTTCAACTTTTTCCACAAAAAATTGACCAGATTTCTGCTCTAAATGCCCTCTCTTCTTCCGTCCAGCAGCCAGGGAGAAAGGTTGATGAGCGAAATTTCATTTGTTCTCCATTGAATCTCAGGGCTACTGCTGCTCCCAGTTCTGTAATCAGTGATCAGGTTCCTCAGTTAACAGAGTCTGCATCATTAGCTCAAGTGCTTGCGAACAGAACAAATCTTTCACAATTATATGCGTCTTTAAGTTCTCTACATTCAAATCCAAATTCTTCCAATCTTCTCAGGCCTCTTGATTTAAAACCTGAGCATCACGAAAAGCAGTATGATCCCTTGAGTGATAATCTGGACCCGGTAGATGTGGATGCTGATAGTCACCTTCCTGAGTCCTCGTGCATTCCTGAAGGAAAACATTTAGCAATTGAAGAGACCCAACAGTTCTCAATAGGCTTAGAGCAATCGACGGTAACTAGTTGGCCAAATGATATAGATCTGTTAAATGTTTGTTCTTCAGAGGAAGAAGAAGAAGAAGCAGGACAGTGCAAAAATGAAGAGGAAAAACAGCTTGAGCAGAGTAAAAGAAGTGCAGAAACAGAAACAAAGAAAGAGGTAAAAGAGAAGGCAGCGGATGCTACTGAGGACAAAGAAGGCGTTGAGGAAGAAAAAGAAGAAGACAAGAGAAGTAAAAGTGTTAAGGGTGCCCGCATGTTCAAATTTGCACTTGTGGGATTTGTTAAGGAGATCCTCAAACCTACTTGGAAGGAAGGTCAAATGAGTAGGGAGGTTCACAAAACCATTGTTAAGAAAGTTGTTGATAAGGTTACAAGTTCCACGCGCAGCGCTAGTATCCAACATACACAAGAGAATATTGATTCTTATCTATCACATTCTAAGCCAAAGGTTACCAAACTCATACAGGTCAGCAGGATGTATTTCTTTTTCATCATTTACTTCTTTGTCATTGTCTCCTCTGTCACCTGCATGATGATAAGCATGCTTGGTCTTCATCTCCATCTTCCTTTGTTTCCGTACTAATTCCTGTTGGTCTCATGGGTTTCGAACCAGGGCAATGGAAAGAGAACATAAGTAAGAAGTTTTACAGAATGCAGACTTTATATTTTACTATATTATTAAGCTCAAACAAAGAGGATTGTAAAAGCAAAGCACAAATAAAGCCGTATCCAATCATGAGAGGCATAGATAACACATAAGAAAATCCAAGGAGGATACAGATGAGGAAATCCCAATCCATCCAGAAGCCACGAAGGAATGGGCCGTTGTCCAAAATTTTCTCCTTTAGATTAATGGCCTCCAAAATATGACGAACTTGATAGATGATAATTAAAGCAAGGGCCAGCAGCTCTTTTCTCTTATCTTGAAGAATACAGTGCTTTCTTTCACTCCATATCAAAGTTATGTAGGCAGTGAAATGAGATTTAGTTGGATGTAAGGAGAATGTAGACTAATTCACTTTTGTGGCTTCCATCCAAGAAGTGAACATTTTAAAGGGTACATAAGTTGAAAATTTCTGAGGTCAGATGAAAGACATTAACATGTCTGAATGAGCGAAAGATTTGGTGCACACCTATTACAATGGTTCTCCTTCCCAGTCTGAGCCCTGTATGTCATGTGTAGATGGAGAAGTGAGAGGACATATAGGGGGAAACTTGAACTTCTAATATTTTTTTGTATGTGTTCTTTCAATCACTCTTAAAGTCACCTATTTTGGTCTTTGTAGGCATATGTGGAAAAGTATAACAAGACTTGAGTACTGCGCTCGATTGGGGCTTGTGGTACGTCGACTTATGGCACCAGTGGGACTCATGAAGGTCTTTAGTCTTTCCTGTCATCCATTGCTAATTATGTACATGCAAGCCGAATCCTTTAGGGCAATTATTATTTATGATCATTAACACTTATCACATCTTGTGGTTAAATTAGTGTTTTTGGGGTACCGCCCCATTTGATTTTGAGATGCCATTATCATGTAAACTTAATGTACTGTTATTAAAACTTTTCTCATGACAGAACCTTAATAAACACAAATCAGGACAACTGACAAGGAAGAGAGGACCCATGGATATGTTTTCTTGAAGTAGTCCTGATATGAACAATTGAACACTATATTTGCACCTAATGACTTTTCTAAGTGCGAGGAAGATGAAATTTATGACATTTTGTTTAAGCCTGGATCTGCTGGACTGCATACAGTCATATTGGTTAGCTTTGAGGTTCTACTGTTATTGTCTACTCGTATTCACAAGCATTATTACTGAATTACATAAGTACATTATTAAGGAGTATATTCCTAGGATAACAAGAGATATAATTAAAATGAATATATGGGTGAGAACTTATGGGTAGATCTTTAGGGGAGAAGCTAGTGTAGGCCTATGGATAACCAGAGAGAGAAAGAGAGAGAGAGGGTTACTTGCAAATTGTTGGAAAAGGTGCTACGAGTATGTGGATGTGCATAAATCGTGTGGTTCCAGAAGTGCCTTGAATGGATGACTGAAACTTGTTTGAGCTCGTGTGAGCGACGTGAATGTATTTTGCTAGAAGCCCTCCCAGCTGTATTGAAATGCGAGAGCAAGTCACACATGTTCGCCAGCACCAGCCATGTCACACATCTTAGCTTAGAGTATGTATTCTGACTTCGCCTTGTATGTCAACACATCCAGTTATGTCGACTCAGCAGATTTGAAGTTATGTTTCAAGGCCTCTCCTCCGATCCTGGGTCATATGTTGTGCAAATTACTTGCTACTTTATTGGGTGGACCCTAATTGTGCTTGGCTTAAACTCCCTCCATCTCATTTTAAATGTCGGATTTTGTTTATTATCACCCCATCAATCGTTTATTCCCAGATGTGTTGGTATTCCCCTTTTCCTTTCTAGTTATTTGGGTGGAAAGGGGGTGAAGAAGAAGATTAGAGATACGAAAAAAAACTCCTGTGTTCCCCCCCACACAAAAAATTCAAAGCATGTTTTGTTTTACTTTCTTCCCCCATGTCTCGATAAAATTTTGGCACCATTACACCAACCTAAGCCTTCCTCTTTTCATCCTCAGCGCAGGCACTGATGCCGCCACGTCGCCTTCCTGGCTCTATCCCGTATTAACAGTTCATTTTGAAAAGACAAATAGGACTGTTAATGTGAGATTGAGAGAGTATTTTGTAAGAACGTAAACATTCGTGTGCTTGTGCGTGTGAGGGACCGAATATACAACGGAATTTGTTGGAGCCCAGGGGGCTCAGACACTATCGGCCAGGAAACACTCATAATTGGAGTGGTTTTGAGTAAGTTGGCGGATTAAGATGGAAAACAAGCAAAAAATCCGGAAGAAGGCTAACAGTATCATAATCTACATACCTCCACGAAAGGAAAACAAGCAGTTGAAACTACTTAAACCGATATTAAGTTAAACGTTTGAGGATTAATGATTGGCTTCCCCGAACTAAGTATGCTATATAAATACCAATGCTGAAAGAAAAGGAAGTAAGCTCCAATCAACAGCAATCTCTGCCTGCGAGTTTTTTCACATTTCCCACAAGCTGCATGCATTTTTTCACACTTTTTGGACATGGGTCAGATATCAAAATCAGTTTGCATTGCTCTTCTTGTGATCTTGTTCACACGGTTCGCTGAAGCGATGGACCAACGCAAAATCTTCAATGTGAAGGAATTTGGTGCAATCTCGGATGGCAAAACGGATGGCAGCAAGGTGACTTAAGTTAATTCAGCTGCCAATTATTCCAAAGTCCAAAGACCTCTATACGCTAATTATGCTAATGTTATATCTAGTTTGCAGCTTAAGACGTAAAAACAGTAACAGAATATTAATTAACACACATTATTAATTTTGCAGGCATTAACCGACGCTTGGAAAGAAGCCTGCCAATGGGATGGAAATGCAAGAATCCTGATCCCAGAAGGTACATTTCTGATCGGTCCAGTGATTCTGCAAGGCCCATGCAAGGGTCCCATTGTGCTCCAAGTCAAGGGGCTGGTGAAGGCCCCTACTCTAGACAAGTTCGATTCAGAGAGCTGGTTCGATTTCCGTTACCTCAGCAACCTAACACTCACCGGAGGCGGCCACTTCGACGCCCAAGGAGCTCTAGATTGGCCCCAGAACCAGTGCACTAAGACTTTCAAGTGCAAACCCTTGCCCACAGTATGTTTCTCCGAGCATCATGAAGTACAAGATTAGAACGTATCAACATATAGTCTGTCCCACGTTAATTGTCTGAATCGTAGATCCAAAATGAACTAAAATTAGTCATCTAGACAATTAGTATGGGACAGAAGGAATGTTAGTTTGGACCTTAATATATATGTGTGTTGTACTTTTCAGTCACTGAGGTTCAGCTTCGTCAATGACACAACAATCAGAAGAGTAACATCCATCGACAGCAAGTTCTTCCACATTTTCCTATTCGCCTCCTACAACGTGAAGCTACAGCGCATCAAGATCTCTGCGCCCAAGGATAGTCCCAACACCGATGGAATTCATGTAGCGCTGTCGAGCGAGATCAAAATCTCCCGGTCGATCATTGGAACAGGCGATGACTGTATCTCCATTGGCCCCGGTAACTCGAACATCACCATCTCCGGCGTCCGATGCGGGCCGGGGCATGGTATCAGTGTGGGCAGCCTAGGGAAGAACCCGGACGAGGGGGACGTGGTGGGCTTGCATGTGAGAAATTGCACCCTCATTGGTACAGACAATGGTGTCCGGATCAAGACCTGGCCGAGCTCCCCGACGGCCTCCTCTGTGTCCGACTTTACCTTTGACGACATTGTCATGGACCATGTCAACAACCCAATTGTTATTGATCAGCAGTACTGCCCATGGTCTTACTGTGACCTTAAGGTATTTATCCATTCTCTACAAGGTCCCATTAGTCATAGACAGAGGCTCATGCAGACGCAAGCGCGCTTGAACCGTGTCTCACATCAACTTGTTTTGCCTTCACTAAAACAATGAATGAGTAATTTTGGTATGTTTGATTTTGCAGTCACCGTCACTTGTAAAGATCAGCAACGTGAGGTTCAATAACATCCGGGGAGTGTCAGCATCAAAAGTTGCTGTGAAACTCTTGTGCAGCAGTGGAGTGCCATGCCAGGATGTGAAGCTCAGCGACATAGACTTGGAGTACAGTGGGCCAGAAGAAGGGACCTCCACGGCTACCTGCGTCAATGCCAAGGGTGTATCCTCCGGACACCAGATCCCACCATCTTGTCTCTAAGCCTTGCGCTCCCGTTCCATTTACCTTCTAATCACTTGATTTATGTAACTAAATAGTCGTTTCGCCCACCTCTAGGGTATATTGAGATGAGGCGTCTAAAGAATCCGGATTTGTGATGATAAGTGTCTGCCGGAAGGAAGCCGGTACGGAATATTTTCTTCCTTGTATTATGATTTATGAGTAATAACTTGATTTTGGTATTTATCAGATGGAACCTCCACTTCAGTAATACATGCATAATACTCCCTCCACTCCACATGACTCCGTTCTTGATAAAAGGTGATATATAAGGAAGCCTTATAATTAAACTTTTTTACTATATTTTACTAACATTTTTTTTTCTTGTGATGAATCCACAAGCCCTTTTCACTCCATCCTATAATTGCTATAAGAAGGATAATATCGTATCATAATCACAATCAGGTAGTGCATTTTCCTAAGAATTTAAGGTCAGCGACTTCTCCTCCTTTGAGGCAGTGCTCGACCATGCAAGCACCCCCACAGGTAGGCTTGCACCAGGCATTTATGTAGTAAGGGACTCATAATAGTGGCGTGCACAGGACGCTCCTGATTGCAAGGGCAGTAAAGCCAGGTTAGGTCGTGTGCCACAGCCGGTAGAAGATGGATAACCAGTTTTTTTTCTAGAACCCTGAATGCTAATATCCTATGTGAACTAAGACGGAAATATTAGACCATCCAATGATACAAATTACATGAAAACTTAGTTACAAAAAAAAAATCATAACTGCCAACAGAGTCTAACTTGTTCTCACAATTAGTCTAAAATAGTCAATGATTGCCAATCTACTATGGATATAAATCTACCATTACAAATCTCTCGGGAGATTTGGACATACCCCATCTCTCCACAATTACAAGATAATGAATACATTTCGGCGTTACCGTGTGAAAAGTTCGGCACGAAGTTCTCCCTTTAATCCTAGAATAGCCAAAGCTGTCGGGAGAGCAAAGTGGAGACACTATACGTACTTACCTCTATATTTTGGCTTTGATTCCCTATCAAATTTGGATTTTCCTTCAAAAGATTCTGCAGGACTGAACACAGATGAATGGAGGTTACCATCTTCTAGCCATTTCAAATGATTTTCTCTGAAATCTATGTGTTGCTTCTTAGCCAACTCTGCAACTTCCTCTGTATATGGCCCAATTTTCACCATGGTTAGCAGATGACGACTGTATCTGAAACTAAGTATTTGCTCACAAGACGCAACCAACTTGAAACATTTGTGCTCTGGGAACTGAACATTTTCGGCACATCCATCTTCTCCCCTTACCACCGGGTAGAAGAAGACGAGCCTCCCACCCAGAACAAGCATTCTAGCTGCAAGGTCAAATAAATCGTGCACACATTCAGCTAAGCTGTAAGCAGCAGTAGATGGTATGTGGTCCACTCTCTTCTCATCAGGAACTGTGTACGGACCCACAGCTCCTTTAAGTAATTTCCGGCCCCCAGATTTACGCCCACCAGCACGAACTCCGTAGGGAGGGTCACATATTATAGCATCAAAAACCTTAGCATAAAAGCAGATTTATCAAGAATCAGAAAGAGAGGAAAGGCCAATACTACCATTCTGCTGCAGGCTATTAGCCACAAAAGTGAATGTCATCTTGATGAAAGTAAAATTGAAGAGGAAACAATAACAAGGACAACGAGAATAATCAAGTACACTATGAGAAAAGCAATTACCTCTTGTAGCCCTGCACGCCAAGGAGGAAGATTATTATCTGCCCTCAGAAGAGAAATTGGCATTGGTAGGCCATACTGCATATTGATACAAAGGTTGATGAAATAAATCAAAGCCGTAAACTACGACAAAGAAACGAGGCATTACATATTGTCCATAATGCAGCCAATATAACAATATACAATATATTCGAAATGGGCAACCGTGTAACAAATGGAAGCCCGAAAAAAAAAAAGTTTGTGCGACCAATAATGATTGAAGTGCAATATAAGCAGGCTTGAACATAGTTAAAACTAAATCATTTCTAGTTTTTTCAGAATGCTAGCAATGGAGAAAAGGAAAGGCCAAAGCTTCACATCTGCTAATAATATTTTATTATACTTTACACCGGTACATGAAGCAGCATATGCCACTAAGAATGGAACAGGGGCGGGTTTGGGTGGGGTATTAGCAAACCCGGCCCCAGAACCATTTGAAATCTTCAAACCCAGAACCGTCCCAGACCCACCACGGGTCTGGTTTCAAGGACCCGGAACCGCCCCAATACCGGAAAGTGAAACCCGAAACCGCCCTAATACCAGAAAGTGAAACCCGAAACCGCCCTGCCCCGCCCCGGTTTGCGCCACGGCATCCTCCGCCGGCCACGTGTCCCCCCGGCCCCTGCCCAACTGAGCTGCAGCCTGTGGGAGGCGAGTCGGAAATGGCGGCGCTTCCTTGCTGTCCTCCCGCTTCACCACCACCACCACCGCCCCGCCCCAACCCGACCCGGTTGTAGGAACTCTAAAACAAATTACTCCTTTCGTCTCACTTTAATAATTCTATTTGGTTCCTAAAACAAATCCAAATAGAGCTATTAGAGTGGGACAAAAGGAGCAAAAACCCCAACGGAGAAGGAGGGAGTACAAGAACCCCTCAAATCCGCCATTAATGGAGCTCGAAGATGAAACCATTAATGGCGGATTTGAGGAGAGAGAGACTGAGAACAGAGAACGTATAATACATACCCCGGTCGGATCAGGGTTTTCATGTAATACCCGAAGCTGGCCCGACCCGGTGGGTTGGTTCCTCTTTCAAACCCAGAACCAGAACAAGGTACTGTGTAAGCAATCTCAGAATCAGCCCAATAAGGCCGGTTCAGCAAGTTAGCATGTCTCCACAAATAACACCAGTACCCTTTTTTCCTTTTTCACGTCACTATGAGTAGTAATTTCATAAAACTCACTACGTAAGTGGGTTAATACAAATAGTTATTCCTTCCCTGACAATTAAGCTTTCGGGTGAAGTGGTTAATTAAACAGTATTAGTGTGCCAAGGTTATAGGTTTAACGTCCTGGAAAATTGTATTCTTTGTGTGTGTGTTCGCGCCTTATGTTGTGTTCAGGTGCAATGCTCAGTGGCGCTTGCATGTGTAGGAAGAGTGTTATTTTAACCACGATGGAGAGAACATATATCGGTATATATCCATAAAAGCTTAAGCTTTTAGGTCAAGTGGTTAATTAATATATAATTTTACTAAATTAGACTGATAATAATATGAAAGGGAAAATAGCTACAAAAGAAAGAAACATTTTACAAAAACATATTTTATCACCTGCTTAAAATTGCTCCAAACATTACAATCAGGACCACGCCCATCACGAACCACTCTTATGTCAATATCTGCACCCTGAACAGTTCATATCAGCCACCAGCAGAAAAGGATGAACACTTCAAAAAGACTGCCGTGCTCACTCCCCTATAGAGCAGACGGAATAGTGGCGGAAATTACAATGAATCACTCCTTCCTAGGCATGCATTGGTATTCATAGAGCTGGTTTTCCTGACGGTAAATCGTTTGTGAAAACTAATATTATCCCATTAAATTTAACATCTACAATGCAGAATCACATACTATAGTGGGAAACAAAAGCTTGAATGAGTTTCAATAAGTGTATTTTAAAAATATAACAAGGGAATGGAATACTAACACCTTGCATAAAAAAATTGCTTTGTCCATAAAGAACATAAAACAGAAATGACACTAAAGGATGATGAGTTTCATATGGATGTGTTAAGTTTTAACCTCCTAAGGTGAATTAAGCTTTTTATATGTGCTAAGACGGATTAAGTATTAGATAAAGTACAAACATACAAACCATTGTCAAGGCTCCAAAATGTGCAGCGGCAATGAGGATGCTCCCCGTACCAACAAAAGGATCATAAACTAACTTTCCCGGTTGAGCTAATGCTTGATTAGCCATGAGGAAAGCTATCTCAGCATCCATTGCAGTTGGGCCCAAATACGTTCGGCTTTTTAACTGGTATGTTGGCAAAAGCTTCCTATCAGCAGCACCAACCTCGCGACCAAAAAATATCTTTCTACCAACAATTGGTGGAAGGCCATTGTTCGATCCATAATCATCAGTTTCCATTAGCCAGAATTTGTGATCTGGGTTTCTTAAATTCACACGGCCCTGAAGGCAAAAGAAGAAATTGAATTTCTGAAGCAGAAAAACACACAAAGAAGTCCATATTCACAACAAATGTCAATTAAAAGAATAAAATATTATAAGTAGAAGCAAATGATATTAATTAAGTACTATACACGTGCCATATCTCATAAAATGTACCCAAAAAGGAGCTCATCGAGGACAAGAAATGTGATATTTCTCTCCATTAATTTGATGGTGTAAAATGTTACAATGATTCAGTTACCTTTTGGGGAAAGATTAAGTATCCTAGCTAGAGGAACAAGAAGATTTACAATTGCTTGAAAACTATTTCAACATTGGCCTCTATCAATGCAAGTCTCCGTAGAATTTATCTTTAAGAATCTAAATGCACATGAATATTATGTTATACGCTTGATCTCTTTAACTTCATATTTCAGTAAAACCTTCATTAAATTTTAAAGACAAGTCAGAACAATCACCATACATATATTATAGCTGTAAGCACTTGTCAACACAAATTTCACTGTTCACTTCTCTAAGCCTCAAATGATGATAAAAATCTATATCTCTGAGATAGCTTGGCCATATTTTTCTGTGATGCCTTTCTAAGCACAACCCTAAAATAAGTGGCCAAAGTTTTCAAATTTATCCTGACAGGAAGTAGAGCACACGCCTTGTCGTGAGTGTTAGTGCATGAAATATCGATGTCTATTTCTATGCAAATTTTAACTGCTCAAGATAAAAACACACTAATATTTAACACTTAGCTCCTTGTTCACAAGAAAATGGTTGCAAGAGCATGTTCATATGTATCACCTGACACATTGTTCTGGCTTCAGAATAGTTAATTTGTATCATATCTAGAAGGATCCAAACAAGAGCCTAAGAAGAAACATTACAAACTATCAATTGATTGATTCATGCTCTTGCCATTACATAGCATGAGCTGCTTATGCCTTGCATTATTTATTGGATGATAAATAGCTCAATTATGGACGCGAATATAATCCTAAGTATATTTGAAAGTGTGGAAATAGCACAACAACACATTTATGCACATGCCACAACACCCATTTTACACTACTTCAATCCTATAAAGGGTCATCACATATTAGTTGTTAATTGAGAAAATGCAAATGAAACGTAGGTGTAGATATGGGAGAACAGATCCATACTGAGCAAGGCAGCAAACATTAGAAGGCAACACACAGTATATGTAGTAAAATTAGTAGCAGGCATTCGACCTTTTAAAATGAAAAGGCACACATTAGATACAATGAGTCATGATTGCCTAGAGGAAGCTAGAAACAGACCTTAAACGGTATATAAGCAAGTCCATGTATTCGTTCGTTCTGTTCTTGAATGCTGAGTGCCTTGCCAAAAGTATCTACAACAATTTTGAATGAGCTTTCTGATGACAAATAGGGAAATTTCCGCTCATCTGGAAACCCTTTTATGGCTTCTTCCAATTCATCATAGTCAGTCCCTTGGCCCCAAAGTTCATACATACCTTTCACAAGTAGACCTATACGTTCAAAAGCAGGAAATATCACTCCTTCATGGAAAAACGATCTTCAAAGCGTAAAATTTTTTATATAACGAGCAACAAGAAAAACAGCATGTAATCATACTCCCTCCGTCCAGAAAAGGTATTAACATTTATAAAATTTGAGCTCATAATTTTCTTTTGTATCAGCATTTAACTTACAGTATAAAAAAATGTATCTTTTATATCAGCAATTCGCTTTCTGGAGCTATTTTCCAATTTCACGAAAGCTCGTCATTTCCTTTTACAACATCATTTGCTAACATAAAAAAAAACATAATTTGCTAACAGTTGAGAGAAGAAAAAATCGAGACTGCAGAAGATGTTGCGCTGATTTTTGGATAATTCCACTTTAATTAAACTCACGCCTGAACTTCATCCAGCAGTGTCAAAACTATCAATCGATTAGAAAAAATATGGCTTTTTAATGGTTTTTGGCACAAAGCCATGCTTATAACAGAGACGAACCTCTGTGTAGGCAAAAAGGGAAAAAAGACGCGGTGAATGGGAGGGACGAGAAGGAAAGAACTAACTGCGGTTGGCGACATTCCTGGCGATCTCCTCTGAAGGAAGCGAGACAAGATGGAAGGGAGAGTCGAGGTGGTGGTCATCCGGAAGCTTCCAGTCAAGGGAGCGGCTACCAGGAGGAGAGTCTGGGAAGGCGCCGAAGAGATCAGAAAGAGCTTCCACTTCAGGGCGTCGATAGTCGAGAAGCCTGTGGTAGAAGACGCACAGAAACCACATTGCCTAAAGATCATCAGTGATCAATGTGGAGGTAAGGGATGGATGGGAGGAGGAGGAGGAGGAGAAGAGGTGGGATTCGACGTGAAAGGGAGGCTGAGGCACTTGGGCTGGGATGGATGTGCTCTGGTCAGAAATTGAAAATGGCGGCTCAATCTCGGCAGTTCTGGTTCTGGAGTGCCAGGCTAGGGTTAGTTGGGCAACCGGAGTCACCAGTGCCTTTGACCCAAAAAATAAAAAATGAGACTTTTCAGCACCCCCGATTTTGTCAGTAACACCCAGTTTTATTAAAAAGTTCACTTTAAAAACTTTCATTCTCTGCTTCTATTTGGTATGTATGCTACTAACACCCCATGCATGCTCCTCTTCCTCCATTCCAGCCTGTCTCCTTTTGAAGCGATGGAGGTCTATGGACCAAACTCCATCTTGATTACAACATCTAAACCGTCACTTAGTTCAATTTGTTGATGGGATCACGGTTATATCTGACGGTAAACTCCCACCGAAAAGAGTCTTTGTACGAGGCGGTGCGCGACCCTCCTTTTTTTTTAATTTGCAATGACGTCATCACCGGGTTGACCCCCGGTTGAACCCGGTTGGACCTACCCGGCAGAAATTCCGGGTCGGTCCAGCCTCGTCTTGAGGCAGAACCCTCGAGATGAAGTGGGGGGCCCCTCCAGTGGTGGCCTCCCCCTCCGCCCATGGAGGAGAGTAGAGGGGTCGCCGGGAGGAGGGGGGTGGGGGTGAAACCCGAACCGAACCGGTCGACCGGGTTGTCATGACCCGGCCGACCCGGTCAACCCAGACCGAAAACAGGTCTGGTTCGATCCGATTTTTAAAACCATGTTTGTATGTATATTTTTTTTGTCCTCCACAATCCATGGAATTCCGTATCGGATATCGGTATCGTATCGGTCGGCTTAAGAGACAAAATATCGGAGATATTTGTAAAAAAAATATCGATGGTCAAAAACTAGTTTTTACCATATATTTTCATAATCTAGCTTCTAAAATGAGTTATACTAATTTAGACAAAGCATAGATTTTAAAATATGCATATTAGGATGGGAAACAAGCGGGAAAGTTATTTTTTTTCCCCTTTTTTTAAAAAAAAATTTTTTTTCAAAATTTTTTTTTTGAAAATATTATTTTATTATAAAATAGCGATATATCGGTCGGCCGATATTTGAAAAAAAATAAAAAAATTATATTTATTCGTCTCGTTTTATCGGGTGGGGCCCGATATCGATATATGAGCGATATATCGCTGATATGGAATTCTATGCCACAATCACAACACTTGTTGCCAAGGAAAAAGTGAATATACTCATCTTTGAGTTTGACATCACGGTGGAGATCCCATTTGGCAGTATAATCTAATCGTCAAGATTCTTATGGCCTGTTTGGTAGCAGATTCTTAGAGTGGGATGAAGAATTAGAGGGGTAGAAAATGGGCATTTGGTTGAGAAGAATATGACTTTTTAGAAGAATTTAGAGCTTAATAGCATATTTTGTAAATAAATATAAAAGACGGGGGCACATAATAGCAAAAAATGTATTTTTATTTTTATATACCTTGTCTTATTTATGGAATTATGACATATGCCGCTTAAAAAAGTCAAAGAAATGATTCCTCACTTCTTTTGAAAAAAATTTCATTTTGAGGAAATTTTCCTGGAGAATTGCTGATTCTCCTAAAAGTTAGCTCTGTAGTGACAACCAAACAGGCCCTTAGTATGAGTTTCACTCGAAAAAAGGTGTTACTTAGCAAAATTTTGGGTTATATTGAGCACTCGGTGCTACTAGAAAAAAATTAGGGTATTCAAAAGTCTCATCCGATACTATTTAAACTTTGAATCACCCACTTGTCACCCTTAATTAACACACACCATAAGATCTCAATCCAATGATTCACAATGCATAGATGCATGCCAACACAAGTAAGGTAGGGTGTATATTAACTCTTTCCTTTTGTCGATATATGAATGAGAGATCCTCGTTTGCTTGCATTTAAAAGGCTATCATACTTGGGATGCGTTTTGAAGTTGAAACACCTTTCAGGCATTAAAAAAAGAGATAAGTTTACATGAGATCGTTCTCATATAAGGAGCATGAGGCCAATCTTTATTGCCATTAGATTCCGATCGGAGGGTGGATATCAAATCAATGGGTAGGTGAGTGTGTCACATCAAGGAGTGGGTGAGATGATTATGGATATTTGTAGCCGTTAGATCAAGATCCAATGGCTACGATTCAAAGTGGCCTCATATAAGCAATATGAGAGCGATCTCATTTAAACTTTTCCCTTAAAAAAATGCTATCAGGTTGAAAAACATTTGGTTAGTAAAAATGCTAAAAGTGATTGTTGACGGTGATAGGTGAATTTCATCTCACTCCCGAAAAACTGGTTCTCACATAAGTGAGAATCAGGCTGACGAATTAGTTGTCGCGTCTCTTCAACGAGAAAAAATTAGCTTTCTCTCTCCAAAATCATGAGGTGAGGTTTGTCCCCCCTGCTGTTCACCTCCTATTGCCGAGGAGCCCCCCACCCCGACGTTGCCCATTGAGCCGAGAGAGCCCATGCCCCCCCCCGCCCCCTATGTCGGCAGTGCCTCGTTGAGCCCCCCACCTCGACGCTATCACCGCTCCGTTGAGCCGAGGGAGCCCATGCCCTCCCCTCCCGGGCAACTGCTCGGGTCGTCCAAAGCCCCCCTTCACCCCGGTGTTTGCCTATACCCTGACACCTCCGCCGTTGCACTGTTGGCCGAGGGAGCCCCCCCCCGTCATATCTTCCTCATTTTTAGTCTGTTTTCGGCTTTTTTTTCATCATTATAAGAAAAGAGCACTAAAAATGAGGAATAATTGAAAAAATGGTTAAAATTGATCAGAAATGAGTAAGAAACGCATTGTTGAAATTTGTCCCATTAAAAAGTTATCGTGTAATCGATTACATGATAACCAGTGCTATTGTGTAATCGATTACACGATAGTTGAACTAACGTGTAATCCAACACGCGATAACTAGGCTATTGTCGTAGAATCGATTACACGATACAGTGAGTTATTGTGTAAGTAATCCCCCGTTAAAATGATACAAACTTCAACAGTTCATACCTCCTTAATTTTTAATCCATTTTTGGCCATTTTTTTCTTCCTCATTTTTTATGCTCTTTCTAAAAAATAAGGAAAAAAAACTAAAAACGGACTAAAAATGAGGGAGATATGAACTATTGAAGTTTGTCAAATTTTAAAGGGGGATTAGACGATACACTTATTTGTAGTCCGTTTTGGGCCATTTTTTTTATTTTTCCTTATTTTTTATGATCTATCTAATATCATGATATCCTAATGACCTTCATATTCTGTAAAAAAATCCCACAAAATCCACGATAAATAGTATGTGGTAGCTCAACATCTTTATGATATCATCATTATAAGAAAGAACACTAAAAATGAGGAAGAATAAAAAAAAGGGGCCAAAATGGATAAAAAATGAATAAGAAACGCATTGTTGAAGTTTGTCCCATTAAAAAACTATCGTGTAATTGATTACACGATAACCGTTTGCACGAATATTCCTTTCCAAACAGAAATTAGTGTGATTTATTTTTAGTTCTAAAACAGATTTTACTTTTAACAAATCAGTGTGAAAATTTTCACCAAAACGGTATTTCAGCTTCCAAACGCACCATTGATCCACACTTGTGCAAAATTTACAATCAGCCAACTCGAATACTTAGAGCTTCGTATAATGAATACAATGAAATAGCATTGAAATCTTTCTGAATTGAAAAAACAAACCAATGAGGAAGCATTAAAATCAAAAGAATTATAATAGTGATTAGTAAAAAACTAGTGTAGTTCAACAGGAACGGAAGGAAAGACGGCGAATGACGAGAAGACCTCCACGTCCAGAAACTTCTCTTTCCACCACCCACCTTAAATGGAGGAAGTCGTCCACAGAGATGGGCAAGCCAAGTGGGTCTTCCCTGCAGAACCCATAAACCTCCTGGACCTCCTTCAGCAGCTTCATGAACTGAGGATGATGGTGTGATATGGGAATCATGAACTTGCGCGAGCTTCCTTCTTTACCTTGTTCTAATCCTACTCTTACTGCTACCCACCCCTTCTTCAGCTTCTTTCTTTTCTTCTCTTGAATAGCCAAAAGACGAGACATGCCTGCTACCATCATTCTTCTTGTTGGGTTCATCCTTGCTTCTTTTTGTAGTTTTGATTGATTTGGAAGCAGAGTTGAGAAGTGGTCTTTGCATTTATAGATCCATCACATGAAGAATGGACTACTAGCCTTTTTTTCTTTTTCTGGATAATTCGATTTACTTATTCACCTATAAAATAGACCGCCTTAGTCCTGTCCTGTATCGTAACAAACTAATGGACTACTAGCCTTTTTTTTCTGGATAGGTGACTCATGCACCCTTACACTGTGCCAATGGGATTCAATCCTTGGCCCTCACCCACAACCGGGAGAGACCCAACCAGCTCGACTATGGCTAGATTGGCGACTACTAGCCATCTTACATAACAGGCCAACTCAACTAGTATCAGGGCTACAAAGCCTAACATGAGTGGTAATATCCCTTCCCAATTACATTGATTTATGTGTATGAATTGAAAAAAAATGTTAAATTAAACTGGACAAGGTCAGTTGGACTCCACGAGTATATCATGACCAAGGCAGAGTACCAGGATAAAGTGTTCCACCACAATAACTGAACAAGCCAGCCAGTTCAGGGCATCCATTGGGATACGGAATTGAACGATGAAATGGGTCCCGTGCAAGCCTTTTCCGATATAGAGATCCTGAACAACCGTAAGGATCATCCTGAAACTGATTCCTCACTAACGCCTCGCCTTTGAGGGCTGCCTCCTTTGAAGAAGAAGATGAGGTTCCACTGTAGAAAAATCTTTCCTCTGGGAACCCAATTGCAGATCGATGCAGATGTGCAAACCTTTCCTCTTTAAAATCATAACTAACCACCTGATTTCGCCAATCAAAAGAGATATAAAATAATTACTTCATACATATCTAGAAAATATTTTGTCACATCAAAGTTGAACTGCTGGTCTCTGATTAGCTACGCCAAACCAGAGGTGATGAGAGAAGTAATCAATTTGATGATATTTGGAAAATGAGAGCATGCATGTGAATGTAGAATACCCAGAGAAGTCATCATTTTAATAATACCGCTACAACATAACAAGCATAATACTTCCTCGTCTTTGTCAACATGGAAAGGTGTTGAAGTAATAGTATAGAATATCATCACACAAATGCTTGTAACTGAATATCTTCTAACAAAGCATTTGAAGGCAACAAGCTGCTCATTTTCCATGTCATTTCTTTGCACTCGTAAACCTATTACGATTCTGTGCAGGTCTCACTTATAGGGTTTATAGTTTTTGTTATGAATGGCCTCAATTTCCTGTAACTTAAAGAACTAAATCCGAACAGACAAGGTTAGTATGTATGTAGGAAGTGAAGCTGACCGTTATGTTGGATGGGTATATGCCTGTAAGTTCTCGAAACCTGCAGATACTAAAGAGGAGATTTTCAAAGCTGTCCCTTGCATGTTCTTCGGTAACGGCTCTCCGCCTAACATCCTCTTTCATTCCTGGACTAAATAAATGATTCAAGTCACAAAAAAAATTCACAAATTTGGAAGTTGTGCTATGTACATAAACATGTAAGTCCACCAGTGATGAAGTTGATGAGGATCGTGTAAAAAATATTTTAGCATCACATTATCTCCGGTTATTAAGCCATGCTCCCATGTAAAAGTAGACTGGTTTTCATTGTTACCAGCTTTGTGATGGAAGATGGCTATATTAATATTTCATGTGCAACCATCATGTCATGAAGTCAATCCACATATTTGGAAAGGTGTATGATGAATATGATGATGTTGAATTTTCTTATCATTGTCCCCTCTTCGGAGGGTTGCATCAGGAAGGGCATCCGGCGTAAAAACTTGCCATTATGTTTCTTTGTATGGATTTTGTACCATTTTGATTCCGATAAGAATCAAATGTGGTATATAATCTATGCCGCCGACCCTAGATAGCTGGGATAGGGTGTATGATGATGATGATGATTATCTCCGGTTATTACACTATATGCATACAACTGATCGTACAAGACATTGACCGCAATGCAAACTCAAAAGGCTTTTTCTGTGTCTTACTTTAGAGACTACTTTATTATTTC
The DNA here is from genome assembly GCA_039654745.1 of Houttuynia cordata. Taxonomy (NCBI): domain Eukaryota; kingdom Viridiplantae; phylum Streptophyta; class Magnoliopsida; order Piperales; family Saururaceae; genus Houttuynia; species Houttuynia cordata. Next base: position 29,186,247 of record CM077504.1, read on the forward strand.
ATCCACTAAATCACATTTCTTTTGTCAGAACTTGCAGCCATTAGCTAATTCGAAAAGACATTGGCATAGACTTCGCAGTTAATTCAGAAAACATAAAGTCACATCTAAACTACATAAGTGCAAATGTAAGAGCAATATATCATCCAGAAGTCTGAAACTAATTTAGAGAACATTCATCAGACACATCCACACACCCATATATACACCCTACCAACCACCACTACCAACAAAAAAAAAGCAGAAAGAAAGAAAGACAAAGAAAGTACCCTGGTTACTCAACTGGACGACCATGGTAAAGATCTTCATTATTTATTACTCATTACACAGAACAAAAGAAAATCATTACATCCTTTAAGCCTATATTTTCCGCCATCAAGTAACAACGTTTTGAAAAAATAAAGCCACAACTAAGATTGTGAGCTTCAACATTGTACCAAGTGTAATCAAAGCATCCATGAAGAATAAAAGCCAAAATAAAACAAAATCTTATGCTCCCTCCGTCCTGAAATACCTGCCACATCCTAACACTACCCACTTTTTTTAGGATGTGGCAGGTATTTCAGGATCACAATCAGAATATCAAAATGAATCTCCACATCACACTTTTTTTTTTAAGTTGGCTTCCTTTGCGCTTTTGTATCTGTCTGCAATTGTCATACTAACCTATTTCTAACAGTATGCAAACACCAAAACGGGAATAACTTACAATCACTTCAATTAATATAACTATGATCATCATAATTGACACCTCGACCCAGCTAACAAGGCTAGCAGAAAACCATCTAAGTTTCAATTTGCCAGCAGAGCTCGAACTTAAGAAAAGTTGTTCAAACTTTTTACAAACCAAAGACAGAAACACTCACCAAACCAATCCTTTGACTCCGCCACAGCCCAGTAACTCTGTGCCTCACTCCGTGGCCCCGCCTCCTTCCGCGTCTCACCGCCGCTAAACAGAAGCAGAGCCGCCCCGTCCCTGGCCGCAATCTCTACGCCTTCTTTGATGTGCACCAGGAAGGTGGCAGCTTGTCCCGGGTGCTTCTGGTACGACTCTAGATACCACGAATCCTCCCGATCGGCCTTCCCGCAACTACTGCTCGTATAAATCGAATGCCCCGCCACCATCACAAGATTCCGAAGATCAGCAAATGGGTACGGCGCGCCTTCCCCGCCGTCAAACTTCGCCACTATGCGGAATCCATGTTCGTAAACAGAGAGAAAGATCAGAATGGACACGCCCAACGATATAAGGACGAACGAGACCAAGAGGGGGTGGAGGTTGTAGCAGTGGTGGAGCCGATTGCCAATGGATTTGATCATTTTGAGCAATTTGGACGAGAAAGTTTGAGGCTTTCGGGACTTTTTGGCGTCGTCGAGCTCCAAAACGAAGTCGCCGCCTCTTCGGTAGGAGTGGAACGATTTGGGGCTGTCGGTGCCGAATGCCTGGTTATTCATGATGGAGAGGCATTCAACCCTGCACTAAATGGTGGAGAAAAAAAAGGCAAAATACGGAAAATCTACAGAAATTCAGGCAGAAATCTCCATTTCCGCGTAATTCAGTTCAGCTCTGAGCTCCCTTCAGTCCGATTATATGAAGATCAGGTCGCAGGCGGGAGGGGGAGGGAAGTCAATAGGAAAGAAGCTGGGGAGTGGGTTAACTGGCTTGTAGAGGCCCAGTGGAAAAGGTCCAACTTCTTTTTCACAATAGGCCCAGGTCGCCTACAACTTCTTCTTGTTACTTTTTATGCATCTGCAGGGTCAGGTGGAGAGTTGGCCTAATCAGTACTGGAGTATAAAACGGTAGAGTATCAATTCCATAAAGTCAGCAGGACATGTTAATTAAATGAAGTACTAACGTTATTGGCTGTTTTAGGAGGATTTAGATATAAAATGAGGCTGGAACTTCGAAGTGACTTTGATCCGATTTCATGACAATGGTAGCTTTTTGTTTGGTTACTACATGAGATGGTAGCTTGGACTTGGCTGTCGATGACCACATGAGAAATTTGACCCAAAAGGTAAAGTACATCCCGTTAAGATGCTCTCTAAGCATGTTAATTTGATGCTGTGTGGTTTGGTTCATTGATGCAGTAAAAGCGGACTCTACGTGGATGAATGAAAATGGCATCAGGCCGTTAGGGGCTTTTTACGTCTGACCTGGCGCCAAACATCGGTTTCTGATATTACCCGGAATCCTTTTATTCCTTCCATATGACCCAAAAAGTACCAAAAATGCCCTTAGGTTTAGGTATAAGGCACCCACACTTTGGTTTTCCATATTACCCAGAAAGGGAGCGACTACCCGGAGAAGCTGCCGTTAGTCGGAGAAGAAGGCGTTCCGTCCGGCCGCTCCGCCCATATCATCGCCGGCGCCGGCGCCGTCGAACTCCGAAAAGGTCATCTTCACGACAACAAGCGGGAAAACGAGCGGGAAAGATCGGGTATTGGAAAATAACTTCAACGGAGGCAAGGTACATCGAAAAACTCTTAGGTGAAGTTAAAATACGACGATTTCTATCATGAAAGTTGGTTCCATAGAAGAAAGTTCAAAACTTAGCAAGTTTTCAACTATTGTTACAGTCGTGTCGTCGACAACACGACTGTAACACGGACACGACTGTAACACTAGTCGTGTTTGATGAAACACGACTCATAGACGTTGCTTTTCACTCATATACGGTTTTCAATATATCGTGTCTCACGGATTTTTAACCTATTTCGGTTTTTTAATGGCAGGTACGGATGGAGAAGATAGTTCTTTGTTTACACTACGATGGAGTTTTGACAAATTCTGCTAAGTACGTGGGCGGGAAACGGAAGCTCCTGCCTATAGATACACGAGTAAAGTACCTGGAACTGTTGCAGCTAGTGGAAGAAAGATTACCGCTTAAGTCTACACCTGGTACATTAACTTTGTCATATCGTGTTGACTCTGAAGAATACACATTTGTCCTTGAAGACGATAAAGACGTGGAGTCAATATTTTTACTTCACAAGAGCAAGCAAGGCACAAATGGACTACTCCGCATGTACGTGGAGTGGACTTCTACGGGCAATAACATGGAGACTTCGACTCTCAATAAGGAAATCAATGCCAATGAAAATAAGGAGGAGGAGAGGCTACCAGAGGCAGAAGTGATGCCGGCCAGTAACACACCGCCGGAGAGGCCGTCCAGCCCGGGCAATAAGACACCCGCATCAGCAGTCGAAGGAGGAAGAGATGGAGACTATGCGAGGTGAGACTTCTAAGGCGCGGATACAGGCAAGTCGTGTGCTATTATAGTCGACTATAATAGTACACGACTAAAAATTTTATCGTGCCGTATTGAACACGACTATATACCTAGTCGTGTTTCATCGTAGACGACTATAAATCAATTCGTGTTGCATAAGACAATACCTCATAGTACGTGCTATCGTTTTGTCAAGTCCATTCATACATCTTTTTTCCCGCAGTTTCGGAGATGGAGAAGAAGGTGAAGATGAAGAAGAAGATGAAGATTCCAGTCCAGATGAAGAAGAATTGTTGGATGAAGATGAATTACCGTGGTCTGCAGATGAGTGGGATGAGCCTCTTACAGTACCACATTTCAGCCAGCCATATCACACGGGAACATCAACTTCTAGAGGTCCCACGGCAGGAGACACATGTAAAGGAAAATCTGTCGCGTCGGAGGACGATGACTATCTCAATATTGAGGGTGATGGTGGTTGGGATTGGGGTACCTATTCTGCACAGGCCGGTCCTTCAAAACATTGTGAAGAGGAGACGATGTTGACCGGAAGTTTGCAAGCAGAAGACTACGAGGCACAACTTACCTTAGGGGCTAGATTCGAAAGCGTCAAGCAGTTCAAGATGGTTCTAACTGATCTGGCAATCAAGAGGAAGTTCATGTTCAAAGTAGCGGATGAGAGCAAGGACACATTCGTTGCAAGTTGCAAGGTTTCGGGGTGCAAGTGGTACATACGAGCGTCGAACAGACTTGATGGAGTCAGCGTAACAAGGAGGGAAGAACGGCATACATGTGACACTTCTCTAAGTTCGAAAGATCATCCATTGGCTTCTCACCTCTGGATTGCGAGGAAGTGTCATTGTAACATCCGAAAAATTAGTAAGTATCTTAAAACTGAAATTTGACCCTCTTAATGATTGATTTGACCGTGTGGTGCTGTGTTTAAATTAAAGCTGGTGAGAAGAGCTTTCCAACGCCACCTATTATGTGCGATTTGGAGTTCGGAGTAAAAAGATATGGGAAATTGAATAAATATACCCGTAGATGCGATCGATCGCAATAAAACGATCGATCGGCATTTTGAACTCGATCGATCGGCTTCGATCGGATACGATCGGCGCCATCGCGCGATTGGTAATCAGGGCAGAACGATCGATCGCCGTATTGCCCGATCGATCGCCAGTTGCGGTTTGGCGAATTCTAACTAATTTTGAGGCGGATTTGTTTGGGAAAGATGTCATATCCTAACTAAACTTATATTGCACGTTCCTAGGGTGATTTAGGGACTCTCCCATTGGTGGAAAGTGCCCAAGATATGGTAGAATTGATTGGGCAAAGATTTTCTAAAAACTCTATATAAACCCATAGAGTCTAGGCTTGTGCTTTTGAAAACTAAACCCTAGAACGTCCAGAGGCTTTCCCCTCTCCTTCCCACGTTCATCCCTCTCTTAGAAGACCTTTTCTTGTGGGAATTGCTCAAGAGCTTGGATCGGGAAGCTTTGAAAGAAGCGGAGGAGACGAACATCGCGTAGAAAGGCGACGTCTTGTGGTGATAAAGAGTAGGATGGTTTTTCCCTCTCTTCTCATTCTTTTCTCACACTATATGATGAGTGTTCTTACTGATTTCCTTGGAGTATTGCTTTGAATCTTGCGGGATTACTGATTTATGTCTTGTTTTCCATGTGTATTGCGATACATGCATATATGCCTTCATGCTTCATGTCTAGATGGTAAATCACATCAAAGATGGATGCTTTATTAATTATTACAGAAGATAAAAGTTCTGATATTGTTCTAATTATGATGTCTAATGATTGAGTCTTATACCTTAATGATCGTTTTGCTTAAATCAATTTAGTTGAAAGATATTATGGTCTAAGATTGTGTTATATGGGGAGAAACATGATAAAAAGGGAATCTTTTGGTAATTCTAGTAAATTCCAGGATCTGTAATTGATCTAGGAGGGGAGTACTATCATCTATCATGAGTATAATATCATCTATAAGTGGTACGGTATAAGTTAATTAAAGTTTAATCAAGTTTCTCACTTTCGGCCAGAACTGTTTCTGCACGGACAGTCGACAGTGAATAATTCATAACTAATTCATATGATATCAGAAAAATATAAAACCGGTGGGGTTAGAAACTAGACTCATAAGGGTACTCTCAGTAAAAATTTCAGAAGATAATATTAACTGTACAGTGTCTGGGAGTCGCCGGAAGGGGACTGTTGTGCATAAGACAGTGAGCAGAATCTAAGTGAAAATACTATGTGCTTAAGTAAAACCACTTAATAAGATGTGAAGATGATATGACGTGCTAGTAACTAATACTGGATTATATCCTTATGATTATCACAGTAAGGTTGGGTTATGGTTAATATGATAGATGGGTAATACCTATGTTAAGAATACCGTAATCGTGTATTTGAAGATAAAGCGTTTGTGTCGGTTTGAGGTTCCATTTGGAATCCAAATCATCTAGGACTCATTAATACCTTGTCTCTGATTTATATATTTCAATAAGACCTATATGATTTCCATCTAGGGCTGAGCATGAACGTATGTATGGATTGTGTTATTCTCTTTGTGTGACATTCCCACTTATACTCTGTATGTGAGTCTGTTCCGGTGATTGACACCTTATGTGGTTAGAGCATTGCGGCCTCTATTTCGTTGAATTATTATTCATCATGATTATTTGATTGATTCCTCCACTAGAGGTCTTGCGGGACTTCTCCGGAAGTGGATTCATAGTATGCTCACATTATGCCATTGCTTGATCTTGCGGGGTCACTAATATTCGTGGTACTGCGGTTCCACACTGCCCAAAAAGAGGCAACATACGTACGTTAGATTGTTGACATTACGGAAGGTCATCAGTCTCCGCCCATCGTGCCCGTAAGCACTGGTGGGGCCAGCATCCTAGACGCATGGCAGGGTTCCAAAAAGAGGACCCCTAGGGTGGTTCTGGTATAGTCACTTGCGGGTGATCGGTTCAGCGAGCAGAAATTGTACTCCTTTCACTTTTAATGTCTGGAGCTTTTTAATATGATTATCATTCCCTCCTTACTCATATGTGTAGTAGGAGCCTTATTGTTGTTTTCCTTACTTGCGGGTTGGAATTATTATTGACTAACCTTTCAGGTGTATAAATCCTTGGTTTAGTCCCGATGTTGCGGCATCTTCATAAACCTTTGTTATTCTTATCCTATTCATATTGTTTGTCCTAATTCAGTGGGTTTTTACATCCTACTGAGTGTTTCTATGAAATACTCATGCATCCTCTGATGCAGGCGCAAATGGAAATTGAGATCAGGAAGTTGCAGTAGTGAAGCGGTCGCAGGAGCCGTGAAGATTTAGAGTTTATATTATTTGCTTTGCTTATTTTGATGCTTATGACATTTAATGGCAATTGTGTGCCATAGATTTATAGGTTTATTTGATTTGACTTTCTTAAATGGATTATCAGTATTATTAAGTAAATTTCCATTCCATAGTATTCATTAATGTTTGTATGTGTATTGCACTGATTATGGGCATGACCGATTACACATCCTTTTGAGATGATCGTAATTGGTGGTGAAATCGACTGTTCGGTCTCGCGCCCGAGATTCTCTACCTCCAAATGTATATCATTGAATGGCTTCCGCACTCCGATCGAGGTATGGGATTTCGGGGCGTGACAGTCATGGCCTCCATAAGGATTCAAACTCCATAAAAATCTCAAATATCCAACAATACATTGAGAAGCATTGGGGCGTCACAGTCAACTATAAAAGGGCATGGAGGGCGAAAGAGGAATTGATCCGATTGATCGATGGCAACCCTGAAGACGCTTATTGTATTTTGCCACATTACGGAAGGGAATTAGAGCGGTCTAACGCAGGTACACATATGGTCATAGAAAGATCAGCTGATATACCTGATATCCCAATTGAGTTAGCCGGCTACGACTTCAGACGTGTGTTTTGGATGTTCGGCCCGGTTGCAAGAGCATTCCGAAGAACACTGAGACCGTTGCTCACGCTTGATGGAACATTCCTAAAAGGAAAGTACCCTGGAGTATTATTGGTTGCTACAGCAATCGACAATTAATGTGTCTTGCATATGCAATTGTGGATAAAGAGAATATCAAAACGTGGTAAGTTTAGAAGCAGGAAAGACGACTTTGTAACAACCTGAAGCATTCTATGTTTAATATGCTTGACTCTCACTTGTACAGGACGTGGTTCCTCACCTTACTTAAATGTTTTCTCTTTACGGACCCCCCGGCATCCCTGGACACTATTGTCTCTGATAGACAGAAAGGCCTTCTGAGAGCGGTCGGCGATGTCTTTCCCGAGGCTCACCATGGGTTTTGCCTACGGCATATGGCCGCAAATATGCTTAATACTTGGAAGGATAAGTACCTGAAGGAACTTCTATTCCGAGCTGCAAAATGCTTCAGGAGACCAGAATTCGACGCAACGATGGAGAAGATGAAGGAACACAATGAGGCGGCCTGGAAATATGTTGACAATATTCCGAAAACACATTGGGCGAATGTAGAATATCCGGGTAAAAGGTACGGCACTCTCACGTCGAACGCGTCAGAAAGTGTAAATAATATGCTTCTAAAGGCAAGGTTTTGGCCAATAACTCGGTTGATCGAGCAAACGCGGGTGACCACAGGCGTCCATTTTCAGAGACGACGAATAGAAGCAGACGGCCTACCGACTCTGTTAACAAAATATGCACAGAATCATATCAATCAGATGAGGAATCAGAGTGCTGGAACAGTTCGAGTTCAACCGCTATCATTACGCCAGTTTGAAGTGACATCTTTATACCATGTGGTAAGCATAAATTTATTTTTCTGTAAGAGACGACTATAACAAAGTCGTGTCGTCGAAGACACGACTAGTCATACAGTCGTGTCTTCGACGACACGACTGTATCCTTGGAAGACACTGATGTTGTTCATGTTTTCGCATCAGGATGTTGTTGACCTTACGAATAGAACATGCACATGCGGCTTCTTCCAGAGCATGGGACTTCCATGCAAGCACGCCATGGCATGTATTGATGAGAGGAGTCTGGAAGCGGTAGAATATTGTGAGAAGTGGTACTGCGCAAGTACGTACCGCAGCACGTACGAAGAAGTAGTGTTCCCTACTTTAGACAGAAGTCAGTGGGGAAATTACGGCGTTTTATTTAAATGCGAACCGCCAAGGCTTGAAGCTCCAAAGAAGGGCAAGAGAAAGACAAAGAGAATTGAGTCACAGCCCGATCCACCTGCAAGGCCACGTTCGAAATGTGGAAATTGTCGTGAAGTTGGTCACAACCGTACAAAGTGCACTAACAGCCCGGTTCCGAAAGAAAATCGGTCGCGCAGGAAACGAAAACTTCCGCAACAAGGCGAACTGACTACGAACGAGACAGCGCATGTACGCCGCTCCGGCTTACCTCAGCCCCCACCATTCTTCACTTAGGATGTAGTCAAATTCTTGTATAGTGCAGACGGCCTACCCAAATTAACATCTATACTGTCGTGTATTGTGAAACACGACTATATATAAAGTCGTGTTCCATCAGAGACGATTATATACGTAATCGTGTTGTACCAGAGACGATTATATGCATAGTCGTTTTCCATCAGAGACGATTATATACGTAGACCTGTTGTATGAAGGCCGTATTCACATTCATGCTTGCGATATTTTGTTTACATCTGGTATGAGTCAAAAAAAGAATTGGAATTATGTGAACTTTGTACATTAAAATGAACTTTGTACAGTGAAAGAGTACGGTATTTACAGCAAATGAATTTTGTACATTAAAATAATGTGAATAAAATGAATTTCAATTTATTCTTTATCCGGAAGCCGTAAAAAACCCGCAACTGTGACGGCATCTTTTGTGCCTTGTCCGGAATCGTCGTCAAACTCGCTGTTAATAACCCCCCGAATCAAGGTTGAAGCGATGACTGGTCGCCACAGTCATGTGATTGTGGACTGATCAAACTCCGGTGGGTTCACATTGGACGCCAAATGAGCGACGTACATCATGATGAAGATGCCACAGTCTTTCGAATTTTGTTGCCACGGCGCTTTGGTTATCTGAGTCATCTTCCAGTCTAGCAAACCAAACCACCCCAGCTTGCCTGCCATCACAATGTTCATGAACTGCGTGAATTTGTCAGCAGCTTTTCTGTGATGCGGATATAATTGGGATCTGCCAGACAGCGGGTTGTAGAAGCGCCATACACAGTGCGGGAAATGGACATACACGAGGCAAAAGTGGGAGCCGGTGCGGATTGGGAAAAATGCGTAGAACATGTTCCTGTTCAGGCCGTCCAGCATCCTCCCGAGCTTTTTAACCAATTTGGCATTATTTCCCCCTTCCTGGTGCTCCTGCGAAACCGAAAGAAATTTAGACAACGATGCTCGTAATATCATACTTAATTACTTATCACTCCTTATGCAGGGAACACTTACGTTGTCGAATATCTCTTTGAATGCGTGGCAACCAAAAAATGCCCACGGATATTTCATCGGGTTTCTCTCATTGCGCTGGCTCAACAGACTTAAAAACACATCTATAACCTATGGAAAAACATCCACAAGAGTCATTACACTTCGGTAAGGCAACATACAACTTCCAATTAAAAGTCGATTATTCTTAATATACGATTTTCATGCTAGTCGTGTCCTCGATAGACACGACTATGCGTATAGTCGTGTATTTCACAGACACGACTACGCGCAAAGTCGTGTCTTCGAATACCGACTTTACGTCAACAAAAACATATGAGGAGCATAGGTTTACTTACATTGGTGTTTATTTCTGTTGTTTGTAGGAGGGATAAATAGTCGTCATCACATAGCGTTGGGATTGGATAAGCCTTCCTCGGATTGGCGATCCATCCATCTATTGCCACTCTATCCCACTCTAACAATACCCCCATGTCGAAGCATAACTCCGAATCGGCATAGTTGTCGGGGAGTGCAATTACAGACTTAGACTTTTGAGGGGTTAGGAGGACATCGACGTCAACCGGCTGTGATGCGGTTAAGCCAGTGCCCTCCGTGACCTCCTCCTCCTCCCTCGCCTTCTCCTCCTCAGCCTCCTCTTCCTTCACCTCCTCCGTCTTCTCCTTCTCCATCGCCTCTTCGTCGGCCTGCACCTCCTCCTCCTTCCCCTCCTCCTCCTTCGGCTCCTCCTCCTTCGGCTCCTCCTCCTTCGTCTTCTTCTCCAGAACATCCGCCTTCACCTCCTCCTCGTCGACATCCCCGCCCTTCACATCCTCCTTCACCTCCTCCTTGACGGTTTCGATAGATCGCTATGGGTTTTTTAATGAAGAAGACGACTGGTAGTGATCGATCGGCATCGTTCGCGATCGATCGTAGTTACTGGAAGCGTCGTTTCAAAGAAGGAAACGATTGATCGACAGTATTTGCGATCGATCGTATCTACTGTTAAAAACTGAAATAGAAATTGCGTTAGAAACGATTGACCGGCACTAGTTGCGATCGATCGTATCTATTGAAAAAATTTGCATTTGTGCAGCAATCGACGCGATCGATCGGCTTGTAAACGTGATCGATGGGCATTCGATTGATCATATCTTTACAAGTTGAGCGATCGATCGGCATAGTACACCATCGATCGTATCTACTGTAAGTTGTGTGAAGTCATAGTGGCTGGGGTAGCGATCGATCGGCTGATTGTGATCGATTAGCTATTGTGACACGATCGATCGGCTAATTGGACGTGATTGATCGGCAGAACGATCGATTGGGTATTTTGACACGATCGATCGGCGAGAAAAGATTTGAAAAACCAATTATTTTGAAGCAGTATTTTGTGCCATATAATTATCTGATCATTGATAGTTATTTAGTGATTCAAATTGTGCTATTTAACACTTATTGTCCTATTTCACTGGTTGTAGATTTTTATCTTCACCTTGTTGCATCACTTGCTGGTTTTTTCTTCGAAGTTGCAATGGCATCAAGAATGGTCTCCAGTGAGTTGGCAAAGACTGAAAAGTTGAATGCCACGAACTTTGTTACCTGGAAGAGGCACATCCGTCACATTCTATTCCTTGATGACTTAGGTCATGTGTTAGACCAAGTTGTTGAACCTTCAGGTGAACATAGTACTGCTGCTCAAAAGAGAGAGTACGAGAAGTTCCAGATGGAGGATGCACGAGCAAGGACCACGATGCTTACCTTTATGGAGCCTACTATTGAGTTGCTTTTTGAGAAGCATAAAACGGCTAAAGAAATATATGAGGCCATAGAGAGGAGGTATGGAGAGCATACTGAGGCTCACATCAGGTTGCTCCACACTCACTATACCAACATGAGGATGGAGGAGGGCAAGAATGTGCTTGAGCACATAAATACCATGACCATTATAGCTAGTGAGTTGGAGATGCCTGGAGATCCAATTTCATTGGGGGTCCAAGTGTCGACAATACTCACTAGCCTCCCTCCATCATGGGAAGCAGTTGTGGTGACTTTGAACCTGAGTGATAAGAAGCTCACTCTCGATGATCTTACTGCCAAGCTGGGCTTAGAGCAAGAGAGGAGAGAGTATATGAAGTTCTCTAATGTATTTGCCAACCTTGCTCACCATGTTGGCTCAAAGAAAGGTGGGTCCTATGCTGGCACCTCAAGGAAGAACTTCAAGAGGAAAGGAAAGAAGCCTCAGGTACCAGGTGGAGACAAGGCCAAGAACAAGAAGAAGGGAGCCCGCTTTACTTGTGGCCAGATGGGTCACTTTAGCAGGAACTGTCCTAATGGCTCCCAGGGCAACGAGAAAAGAAAACAGCAGGGTGGTGGAAAGGACATCGTGTGCATGATCTCTGAGACACTGATTGTGAACACTAACACTAGGGGTTGGTAGCTTGACTCGGCTGCAACCCGTCATGTGGCTATGGCAAATGAGTCTTTTGCTGAGATGAAAGAGATTAGTCCCGGAGAGCACAAGATCTACATGGGGAATAACACCTATTGTGACGTGCTAGGGATAGGCTCTATTCGTGTTCCTCTCCTAGGGGGAAACACACTGGTCCTCACAGATGTCTTGTTTATACCTACTATTCGTAGGAATCATATTTCAATTCCTTTGTTGACTCAAAAGGGATTTGAAGTCAGGTTCATGGGTGGCAACGGAACTGTGGGACAAAAGAATAATGTTTTATTTACTGCTTCTCTTGTGGATGATTTATTCAAATTTGATGTTTCCAATGACTTTGCTAATATTAATGAAATAGCTGATTTTGAGTATATTGTTGCTTGTTATGTGGATAATGCATTGTTATGGCATTTGCGCCTTTGTCATGTGAATGCGATAAAATTACACCGAATGTCGGGTAGTGGGTTACTACCTAGAATGGGTGATGATTTGTGTGTGTGTGAAGATTGCTTATCAGGCAAAATGACTAGGCTACCTTTTCCCAAAAGGCAACGAGCAGTTGACCTTTTAGAGGTCATTCACTCAGATATATGTGGGCCTATAAACGTCAAGACTCAAAGGGGTATGACGTATTTTATTACTTTTATAGATGACTATTTGAGATATGGTTATATGTACTTGTTATCGAGAAAGTCCGATGCCTTAGAAAAATTCAAGGAATTTAAGGCTGAGTTTGAGAACCAATTAGGACGGAAGATTAAAGTTCTGAGAACAGACAAAGGTGGTGAGTACACATCTGATTTGTTCAAGGACTATTGTACAAACCAAGGAATAGTGCATCAATATACTTTACCGTATACCCCTCAGCAGAATGGAGTCGCTGAAAGACATAATAAGACTTTGTTGATCATGGTAAGGTCCATGTTAAACCACTATGAACTAGGAACACAGTTTTGGGGTGAAGCACTAGACACTGCTGTTTATGTACTAAATCGAATACCTTCTAAGTCGATCAAATTGACCCCATATGAGTTATGGACGGGAAGACGTCCAAACCTTTCGAACTAGAGAGTGTGGGGGTCAAAGGCCCATGTGAGGGTACCTGATCAACTAAGAACTAAGTTGGATCCTAAGACCATAAAATGTAATTTTATAGGTTATTGTGACCATTCGAAAGGGTATCGATTTATTATACACCATGATGATGGGACAGTGGGGGTTATAGAGCCTAGAGATGCTTATTTTCTTGAGGAAGATTTAGACCTCAAAACTCCTAGTCAGAGAGTGGAACTCTTTAAAATTGAAAAAGAGAAAGTTACTGTCACTAGTAATGAATAAGTGATAAGTAACACATCCAATGAGGATGTTGAAACTCGAGCATCAAGAGAGCGTAGACCTTCAGTGTTGTTGAAGGATTACTATGCCATGCTTGGTGAAGATGAGATATCGGTAGATGAACCTGTACTCAGTGATCCGGTCACATTTGAGCAGGCTATGTGTAGTCCAGATTCCAAGGAATGGCGGAAGGCTATTCAAGAGGAAATGGATTCAATCTTGAAGAACAAAGTCCGGGAGATTGTTGACTTACCAGACGAACGGAAACCCATTGGGTATAAGTGGATCTTCAAGAAGAAGCTCAAAGCTGATGGATCAATAGAGAAGTACAAAGCTAGACTTGTGGCAAAATGTTTCACACAAGTAGAGGGCATAGACTATAAGGAGACGTATTCTCCTGTGTCTAGGTTTATCTCGATACGATGTTTGTTGGCAATTGTGTCATACTTAGATTTAGAGTTGCACCAGATTGATGTAAAGACTACCTTCCTAACTGGTGATTTAGAGGAGGAGATTTACATGAAACAACCCGTGGGGTTTGTTGTTTCCGGGGAGGAAACAAATGTGTGCAAACTTATTAAATCATTGTATGGACTGAAACAATCGCCAAGACAATGGTATTTCACTTTTCACAAGGTGATAAGTGAATATGGCTTTGTGGCCAATGACTATGACCATTGTGTATACTCCTTTAAAGATGGGAGTAAATTTATGATATTGTCACTATATGTAGATGACATATTATTGATGGGGAATGACACTAGTATGATTCTCAGTTTTAAAGAATGGCTCAAAGCCCAATTTGAAATGAAAGATATGGGTGAAACATCTTACATCCTCAGGATGAAGATTGAGAGAGATAAAAAAGCGAGGAGGCTAAATATATCTCAGGAATCATACATAGAGAGTATATTGAAACGCTTTGGCGTGATTGGTTGGAAGACCATAGATTCACCCATCTATAAAGGGATAATTTTGTCCGAGAGAATGGCACCTGCATCAGACGAGGAACGTCTAAAGATGCAATATGTACCATATGCGCAGGCTATTAGCAGCTTGATGTATGCCATGAACTACACTCGACCTGATTTAGCTTTTGTAGTAAGCCTTGTGAGTCGATATCAGGCTAACTCGGGTATGCAACATTGGTAGGCTATCAAGCAGGTGTTCAGATACTTGCTAGGTACCAAGGATATGAAACTCACATATCAGGCCGAGAACCTGTCATTGAAAGGCTATAGTGATTCGGACTATGCCGGGTGTAAGGATGACAGAAAATCCACTGCCGGTTATGTTTTTATGCTTGGTGGCGCCGCCGTAGCATGGGTTAGTAAGAATCCACAATGGAAGCTGAGTTTGTTGCATGCAGTTTGGCAGCTTCCGAGGCAGTTTGGATTAAAGAGTTTCTAGCTGGGTTACAGCTAGAACAGTGGACTGATGCTCCTGTCCAAATTTATAGTGATAATTTGGCAACTGTGTCGACACTCCGTAATAGGGAGATCAGTTCTAGAGTAAAGCACATTGAGGTGCATTACTTTTATGTATTTGATATGCTACAACGGGGAAAGTTGACGGTGAGTCATCTTCCTACGGTTGAGATGTTAGTTGATCCGTTAACGAAGGCCTTAACGACGGATCTATTTGTAAAACATGTTCATAGTTTTGGACTACGGCAGGACTAGTGCACGAGTCACTGTTGGATCGCAAATATGAGCACAGAACCCATAGTGGGGGATGTAAGTATATATGGATTTGTGTCCCATATTACTTGTCTTATTTGAGAGGAGTCGGCCCTCCCTTGTGTGTGTGAACTTGAGGAGATGGTTAGGCTTCCTTGGGCCCAGGTGGGCCGACATCTAGATGGAAGAGACACTTTTAATGTTTGTAAGCGTTTTGGAAGAAGAGTCATGAAAAGGGAATAATTCGGGAAGTATCTTCCGAATTGAAATTACCAAATTGGAAATAGCCAATTTGGAAATACCCAAATTGAAAATAGACGTGATGGAGTTGTAACTCCCAATTTGGGGGATCATGATGGGAGAATAAGGGGGAATGTTACTGTTCACATTCCCCTACCTTTTGGGGTGTTCTCTCTCTCCCTTGGACTTGCTTCTTCTTCTTCTTCTCTATTGTGCTATTGTGCTATTGGCTTGGTGATTGATTGATCTTGGAGATTATATTAAAGCAAAGCTTTGGAGAAATGCAGGAAGTGAAATCGCTATCTCGTGGAGAATAGTGAGTCACAGATTCACACACGAACGGTTGCAAAAGGGTGATCTCCGACATACTATTTTTATTTTTCTCTACAAAGAACTGAGTAACTTGGGCACAAAGGCCGCAGGTTAGTAGTACACTGTCTTGGATTTATTTGATTGATCATGATATAAATTGCTTGTTCGTTTATATTACTAAAACCCTTACATACTCTTGTATTTGTGTGTTTGTGAGTGCAAGGTAATTCCTCGTGAAAACAGAATTTGAAGAATTCAACGCCACAACATACGTTAGATTCGCTTCCGCTGCGGCTCGATTACCCTTCAGTTCTATACATAATTACTGAATGTTTAGGTGGGAGATGCAAGTACCATTAGTGATGTGTCGAATGACAATAGTTGCTGGCAAAGGCCAGAAGACATGGACTACCCGAGGCCAGTGTCGATTTGCTTGAGCTCTGCAATGGATCTCGTCGGAGAAATCATTGCTGCATTCTCGTCAGCATCTTTAGTTTTCAAGTACGATAATGGGTCTAATTACTCTCAACATTTAACCTCGCAGGCTGAGAACCTCTATGATTCGGCAAACGGAGCTACAACCAAAGGAAGTTACACTAGTGTTGATGCTTGTGGAGGCCAAGCACGCAATTTCTATAATTCATCCGGCTATCTAGACGAGTTGGTGTGGGGAGGGACATGGCTGTTTTTTGGCCACTGGAAACCTCACTTACCTGCAGAACGAACCTGTATTAGATATAGGCATGCTAGATTAGAACAGCAAGCTTGCGGCCAGTGCAGTATGTTTCTTGACATAAACTTTATGTGACTAGCTCATGTTATTTTGTAAGTAGATAAGAAGGGTTTTCTGATTGGTAGAATGGTACATGGTTTGCCTTGTGGCTAGCTAAGCAGGTTCTATTGTCAAGAATTAGATACTTCCAAGACCTTGAGTATCCATATGAGCGTGCATTGACGTCGAGCTCAAATAGGACCAACTTGCTCATGTGTTCTTATCTTCATCAAAATTTCAGCATGACAACAGGTTTGTGATCGTTTAAATATAAAACCCTTGCAAGTGCACAAGGCAATTGTACTACGACAAGTATTAATAAGGGTTGTCGAACCTCAAGGACGGTGAATACTTTACCAAATTCAAGAGAAGAAAGTTGCAGTTTTTGTTTAATCTAAATAACACTATGAACTTTAACTACTAAGCTGAGTTTTAATCAATGCAGAGAATTATCAAGGCAATGAATCCACCACTAGACATGCAATTACTACTCTCAATTATTATTAAGCATACATTGACATGATATGGTAATTCGTGTTCTTGATCGGACACACGAATTACTAATGAATTCACTAACGTTCTTGATCGGACACGAAAGTTCATCCACTATTGTGTAATCAATCCTATCCTTGATCGGACATAGAATCAATTACAACTATATTATAATGCATTCAATTTTATCCTTGATCGGGCATAAAATCAATCACAACATCTAATTTCATTCATAATCAATCAAGTCTATGATCAAACACTCAAAAGAATACTCATGAAATCGCATTAAGCATGAATCATAATCAACTTTATAAAATTAAACTATCAAGAGTAGCAATACACAACTAGGACTTCATCAAGCCTTGACAAGGAATTTAGTTACACATAGAAAGAGAGAAAAGAAAAGCCTGTTTATGTAGATCCATCGTCATGAATCCTTCTTCTTTGCTCCAAAAGACTCATTCTCTTGCTCCTTTCTAGCCTCCAATAAAGCTCAAAAATCTATTCTCTGGTCTGTTTTCTAATGCCCAAAACGTTCCTTCATAAGGCCTATTTATAAGTTTGAAGAGAAACCACGAAGTCCCCTTCCAAATCTGAGTCGAAATAGGTCTTATTTCCAGTTTTCCGTATACGGCGATCGATCGCTCCGTTTTGCCGATCGTTTGCCTACCGATCGATCGCAATTCCTTTGTTATTTACCCCGATCGATCACTTTGGCGATCGACGCCGTATGATACCGATCGATCGTAGTTACTGTTTTGCGCGATTGAAAAATTCCAGTAGATACGATCGATTGTTTTGAGGCCCGATCGATCGTTTCCTTTAATACACTGCTTTTGCGGCTCTAGCGATCGATCGCACTGATAGCCGATCGATCGTAGTTACTATTCATAATTTTCAAATGGCTATAACTTTATGCTCCGAACTCTGAATTGTGCATAGTTGGTGGCGTTGGAAAGTTGACTTCTTGAAATTTAACATGAAGCTTAAATCAGTCCAATCCAACATCTGTACACGAAGTTATGATGATTTAACTATTTAAGTTATTTTTTACCTTATTTCTGTTTATTACTCTTATTTCCTACAAAAACCAAAAATTATATTAAAGTAGCATTTATTATAATCTAACACTAGCATAATTATAAGTTTAGGAGATAATAATATGCATATTTCATGTATAGATCAGTTTGATTAGCGCACCATTATATGCATGGAATATGCATACCGTCATGATCTTGTTTAAGATGATTGTTTAGCTATTAGCGACCTTATGAAACTAGCAAGATACAATGTATTGTGTATGTATTTTCACAAAAATGAGGTGAAAAATAACTTGAATGGTTAAATCATCATAACTTCGTGTACAAATATCGGATTGATTGATTCAAGCTTCATGTTAAAGTTCAAAAAGTCAGCTTTCCAACGCCACCAACCACGCACAATTCGGAGTTCGGGACAGAAAGTTATAGCCATTTGAAGTTTATGAACAGTAACTAAGATCGATCGGATATCAATGCGATCGATCGCCAGAGACGTAAAAGCAGTGTATTGAAGGAAACGATCGATCGGCCTTAGAACGATCGATCGTATCTACTAAAATTTTTTATCTGCGCAAGACAGTAACTACAATCGATAGTTATCATACGGCGTCGATCGGCAAAGCGATCGATCGGGTAAAATAACGAAGGAATTACAATCGATTAGGAAGCGAACGATCGTCTATACGGAGCGATCGATCGCTGTATGCGGTAAACCGAAATAAGACCTATTTCGACTTGGATTTGGAAGGGGACTTCGTGGTTTCTCTTCACTATTATAAATAGGCCTTATGGGAGAACGTTTTGGGCACCACATATTGATCGTTTAAAATTAAACCCTTGCAAGTGCACAAGGCAATTGTACTACAGTGAGTATTAAAGGGTTGTCGAACCTCAGGGACGGATTAATGTTCTACCAAATTCAAGAGAAAAGCAGCAGTTTTTAATTAATCTAGAGAAAAGCAATGAACTTTAATTAAACTAAGCTGAGATTAATCAATAGGAGAAGTACCAAGGCTTCGAATCCACCACAATAGACTAGTGTATCGTCTCTCTCTCTCTTTTGAATTCAGATTTCCAGTTGGCTAGTGTATTCCTCTCGGACATACACTTGTCAATTCAAATTATAGTGCCCTCCTCTCGGATGTAACACATAAATCTATTAAAACATGGAACTGTGATCTATCTCTCTCGAGTATAAACCAATGAGACTTTATTAATATGTAACACTTCAGAGCCCTTACGTTCCTCTCGGACACGCAAGTGCTCTTTCAGATTGAAATCCACAAAGATCCACTCTTGTCTCTCTCGAGTACAAAGAATAAACTCTAATGAATTAACTTTTATTGCATAACAAAGATTCATACACCAACTAGAATAAAAACATAATATGAGAGAAAGAAACAATACAACCAATCAGTTGGGTTTTATCTACGCCTTGGAAGAGAGTCTAGCCAAGCATGGGAAGAGAATCCATCAACAAGTTCTTCATCTTCTTCTTCTTCTTCTTCTTCCTTTGCTCTAGCCTCCAAGGACTCCAAAAGAACTCAAAACTCTATTCTTGCATACCCCATACGTTCTCCCTTAAGGCATATATATAGGGGTGAAGGAAAACCCTCAAATCCCCTTCCAAATTCAAGTCAAAATAGGCCTTATTTCAATTCTGCGTATACCGCGATCGATCGCTTTTCTGGCCGATCGATCGCTTTACTATTCATTTTACAGCACAATTTTCCAATGGTCATAACTTTTCGGTCCGAACTCCGAATTACGCGCGGTCGGTGGCATTGGAAAGCTGACTTCTTGAACTTTAACATGAGACATGAATCAGTCAAATCCAACATCTGTACACGAAGTTATGAAGATTTAACCATTGAAGTCTGTTTTCACCTCATTTTTGTATATTACTCTTGTTTCCTACAAAAACCAAAAACTATATTAAAGTAGTAGTAATTCTAATCAAACACTAGCATAAATATAAGTTTAGGAGATAATAAAATGCATATTTCATGTATAGATCACATATTCAACCCTTGGAGAATCTAGAGCTAAATTGGAGGCTATAGCAAAGGAGAGAAGGAGATGAAGAACATGAAGAACACGATGATGATTTCTCTTCCGATGCGAGGCTAAACACCTTTCTAAGGCGTAGATAAAGCCCAATAATCTGGTTGTATAGTTTCTTTTATCTCATCTTATGTTTTTACTCTAGTTGGTGTATGGATTTTATTGTGTAATCACCGTTAATTCAATAAAGATTTGTTCTTTGTACTCGAGAGAGACAAGAGTAAATTCTTGTGAGTTTCAATCCGAAGAATACTTGCGTATCCGAGAGGAACGTGAGTAGACTGAGGTGTTATATATCAATAAAATTTCATTGGTTTATACTCGAGAGTCGAGAGAGATAGATCACAATTTCATGTTTTAATTGTTTTATGTGTTACATCCGAGAGGAGAGCACTATATTTTGAGTTGACAAGTGTATGTCCGAGAGGAATATGCTAGCCAATTGGAAATCTTTATTCAAAAGAGAGAGAGAGAAGATACACTAGTTTATTGTGGTGGATTCGAAGCCTTGGTCTTCTCCATATTGATTAAATCTCACTTAGTTTAGTTAAAGATCATTGCTTTCTTAGTCTAGAATCAACATTGCTACTTTCTTTTGAATTTGGTAAAATATTAATCCGTCCCTGAGGTTCGACAACCCTTTAATACTCACCGTAGTACAATTGCCTTGTGCACTTGCAAGGGTTTTAATTTTAAACGATCACAGCCACAGCGGCATTTCTTGCCAAATGGTATAATGACTATCTCAGCTCTGTGGGGAACCTTGGATGGAGTTGCACCAACACTCAGTCGTTTTCCTTGGACATGTTGCAGAGGTTCTCCGAGTCTCAGGTACGTAAAACATCGATTCAGTCAACTTCTTCACCATGCATACTACTCCATCTATATATCCCATATTGGAAGTCCTATAATTATATAAAGGAAAAAGTTTAAATGAGATCGCTCTCTTATATGAGGCCAATTTATGTCGTAGCCGTTAAAAACAAATAGGACTATTAAGTGGGATAAAAGGTGTAGCAATTGCCATGTGCAAATACATGCATGGGACAACATTATTGATCAACTAGTCACCAAAATATATTCCATTTCCTCTCTCTCTCTCTCTCTCTCTATATATATATATATATATCGAAAAAAGTTTAAATGAGATTGCTTTCATTTGGCTTATATGAGGCCAATTTCATTTGTAGCCATTGGATTTTGATCTTATGGCTAAAATAACTACATAGAATTCACCCGCCCTTTGATGTGACATACTCACCTACTCACATATTTGATATCCACCCTTGGATCGGAATCTAATAGTACGAAAGATTGGCCTCATGCTCCTTATATGAGAGCGATCTCATGTAAACCATCCTCTCTCTCGTCTCCTCTCTCTCTCTCTCTATATATATTATATATATATATATAAAAGAAAAGTTTAAATGAGATCGCTCTCATTTGGTTTATATGAGGCCAATTTCATTTGTAGCCATTGGATCTTGATCTAACGGCTACAAATAGCTATATAGAACGCACCTGCTCTCGGATGTGACATTCTCACCTACCCACTGATTTGATATTCACCATCGAATCGGAATCTAATGGTCCAAAAGATTGGCCTCATGCTCCTTATACGAGAGCGATCTCACGTAAACCGTCATATATATATATGGGAAAAGTTTAAATGAGATTGCTCTCATATTGCTTATATGAGGCCACTTTGAATCGTAGCCATTGGATCTTGATCTGACGGCTACAAATATCTATAATGATCTCACCCACTCCTTGATGTGACACACTCACTTACCCACTGATTTGATATCTACCCCTCCGATCGGAATCTAACGGCAATAAAGATTGGCCTCATGCTCCTTTTATATATATAAGTTTACATGAGATCGTTCTCTTATAAGGAGCATGAGGCCAATCTTTATTACCGTTAGATTCCGATCGGAAGGTAGATATCAAATCAGTGGGTAGGTGAGTGTGTCACATCAAGGATGTGGGTGAGATCATTATGGGTATTTGTAGCCGTCAGATCAAAATCCAACGGCTACGATTCAAAGTGGCCTCATATAAACAATATGAGAGCGATCTCATATAAACTTTTCCCATATATATATATATATATGAGATCGTTCTCATATAAGGAGCATGAGGCCAATCTTTATAGCCGTTGGATTCCGATCGGAGGATGGATATTAAATCAGTGGGTAGGTGAGTGTGTCACATCAGGGAGTGGGTGAGGTCATTATGACTATTTGTAGCCGTTAGATCAAGATCCAAGGGCTATGATTTAAAGTGGCCTCATATAAGCTATATGAGAGCGATCTCATTTAAACTTTTCCCTATATTTAAATGAGATCGCTCTCATATAGCTTATATGAGGCCACTTTAAATCATAGCCCTTGGATCTTGATCTAACGGCTACAAATAGTCATAATGACCTCACCCACTCCCTGATGTGACACACTCACCTACCCACTGATTTAATATCCATCCTCCGATCGGAATCCAACGGCTATAAAGATTGGCCTCATGCTCCTTATATGAGAACGATCTCATGTAAACCCTTCCTATATATATATATATATATAATATATATTTCTCACCTCCTACTTCTCAAACCAATTTATTTGTAGGCGGTAGGAGAGAACCCAATGAAAATGAGCTACTTGGTGGGATTTGGGGACCAATACCCCACTCATGTCCATCACAGGGGTGCCTCCATCCCGAATGATGGGCAACATTACTCTGTTCGAACGGGAAAAAATGGTTTTTCTCTAAAGATCCCAATCCAAACATCTTGACCGGAGATATGGTAGGTGGCCCGGACAATGAGGACAAATTTTTGGACAAGAGAGATGCGTCTGATTGCACAGAGCCTACTTTGGCCGGCAATGCTGGTTTAGTTGCAGCCTTAATCGCACTACATGAACAAGACAGTTCGGATGAGGTGGGAGGCGGTCTAGACCAGACAGGCATCTTCATGAACATTCAACCGGTCTGAGTGATGAAAGTTCCTGATTATCCAGTTCATCACAAGTCTTCTTAATGTAGGATGTTTTTTCTATATTGTTCTTAGTATAGGATGTTAACAATGAGTATTGATGCTAATTTATGAAATTAGCAACCACTGAACAATGAATTATTTGAATGTTGAACAATAATAAAGCAGCTAGCTATGCATTTTTTTTTCCAGCTCTCAGGCAGCTCGCTGGTTTCAATTCAATCGCAGATATCGTAGTATCAAAATTGTACTCAAGAGTCAAGACTAGAGCATAATTAGAAAAGGAAAAAGAAGAACAAATTAAGACATGAAATAAGTTCTCTCACGGCTTTGATTAGTTCCTATAATGAAATCAGGGGTTTTGGCATGAGACAAATACTTTTTATCTTGCATAGGGATTGTGAAACATTTTTCAAAAGTAATTAGTGTCAAATGTACAAAATTGTCTATCCAAGATTACATGATTAACTAGAGCCACTTCTAGTTCCTTCCGTAATGTGCTACCAACAATGGAGGAAAACGTAAGTATTATACATTCTTGAACAGATTACATGTGATGTAGATGCCATTGACGATTGAAAAAAAAAAGAGACAAGTAATCGACTAGAACAAAACGGCTATATATTTACATGGGTCCATTAAGAGCTTCATGAAAACCTTTTAACCTTTATGAAGAAGCCTTGCTTTCACAAATGAGTCCTAGTATCATGTCGATCTTAACCTGTCTGAACCAAAACTATTCTGCAACATAACAATTTTACAACAATCAGTTTTTAGTCGATACGTTACGAACTGTCCAAGCAAATAGGACGGGAAGTCCAAATAGAGTCCCTGATTAACTTATCCATTTGTTTACAAAACCATTTAAGAAATAAGAAAAAACTAGCAAGAAACAATCTGAAAAATTCATATTAATTAAGCAGTCATATATGTGACAAGTAACAACCCACCAGGATTGTGTGAATTTCGTCAAGAACAGGCAAAAGCAGCGCAATCAGGCTTTTGATTTCATCCATGAGCATGCCAGTGTCTTCACCCTCGGCCATTAGCAAGCCAGCAAAGGATTTCCTTTCAGGTATAAGTTTAAGTGCCACCTGCATGCAGGTGTCATGCAGGAAAGATAATAAGGAAAGACTAACAAGTATTACACTGATACCAATTTGTTAAAACAAGAAAAGAGAGGTAATACTAGTAGAGTGAAAACAAATACTCGGTAAGCAGCTGAAGAGATCCACCCATGCCAAGGTTTCAGGGTTACTTCATATGACTCTTCCACAGCTTGTTCTAATGTCTTATCAGATTCTTCTGCAACTTTTTTCAACAAAGCGACTGCAAAATCCATTGACCTGTTGGCACCAAAAACTGCACAAAATTAGAACTTCTATAGATGATTTGCCTTATTGCATATGATGCATATAATCTTATTGCTTGAACTCATGTACTAATCCTCGTTAGACACTGCTCTGTATGTAGACATATATTAAGAAGAATCTTTTTATAGTCACAACAAAATTTAGAAGTCTCTTTTCTTTTTGACATACATAGTAAGAAAACTCTTATATAGGAATATAAGGAGGCCGTAGAGCAGTGCAGGTACACCAGGCTATTGATGAAAAAAACTATACTCCAAAAGAAGAAAAGAAAAGGGTGACTATCAATCGTGTATGTTCTTTTATTTTTTAAATAATAATTAACGTATTACTCATGACTAACCCTACTTTTGTTTGCTAAAACCCAACCCCTACCTGGTAAGCCAGACTACAGCTCTCGTGCAGCTAGTAACCTTTCTTGCACTTCCTTCACCCACTTCCTTTCTCACAATCTCAAGCAAAGTGGAATAAGTTGAAGGGTCCGAATCGTACTTCTTTTCCAATCTCTGTGAGTAGACGAATTCTTTATCATGAAGAAGCTAAGATTTATATCTAAATTTAAAAGAATGTAGTTTTGCTATCTATGCCTTACATATACTGGAGGAAGGTATATATACCTGAATGTTCTCGTGTATGTCATGTCTCAAAACCGACATTGTGGGCCCAATCTTATCTGCATAATCACACCATAAAGGTTGCAACATGATGAGTAATCAGTTGCCTTAATCACAGACAGATCAGAGAGAGAGAGAGAGGTATCCATTTTGTGTAATACAAAGCTATTGTTATTAATTTTGGTGGCATTTGCTGAAAGAGAAGATAATTCACAGATTCAGAGGTACATATTATGTGCCAGCCACTTCTACTACGTACATGGCAATAACAGATTTCTTGTCTTGATAACTAGGCAAAAATAGATTTCAGTCCCTCTTTTTTGAACTAATTAAGAGAGAGAGGGTACCAAGGACTTGCAACACAAGGCTGCATATGCTTAGAAAAGGCATGGTAGAGATGTGACCATCAGGTTTCAGCAAGGAGAGGAGCTCAATGGCAGACGTTATCTCAGAACTCTTCTCCATTCCTCCTCGCTTTCGTTTCATTGATCCTCGTAGTCCTACACCACCTCCTCTTCCATCTTCATCTCCTCTCCTTTGACACTCAACTCTTCTCTTAATTACTATGTGGCTGAGGTTTTGATCCATTTCTTTAGTGAAGTCAACGATGGAGGGCGCTCACACACATCGCCATGGCCGTCGCTCTCTCTCTCTCTCTCTCACACACACACACACGCATAAATACACAGAATATTGATGCTGTTTTCGCAGGTTTGTCTTCTTTAACTCTTCTTAATTTTTTAATGAAAATTTTAATGACAATGATCACGACATGAAATTTGACCACGCAGTTATCCTCCTAAGCCACTTGGCTTGCAAGGAAAGGCTACACTCGATTCAAATTGTTGTTGTTAATCAACTTAGCATTTAACTTAAAGATATAAATTGGAAAAATAAATATATTCCCTTGGGATTTAATCATGCATTATTACGTGACTAGCGAGGAATCAGAGAAGGAAGTTGATGTCAAGAAGAAGACGACGTGGGGTTTCAGGCTGGGGTTAGGAAGATTTCAGACTATTTTTAAATCTTGAAGCTCGTATCGGAGATTAATTGAGCAGCAAAATTTAAGAGTTCCAAGTATTTTTAAATTTGCCATGAATTTGGGATGTATTCAGCAATTTAATATCATAAATTTAAAATTTCTAAATCCGAGCAGCAAAATTTAAGAGTTCCAAGTATTTTTAAATTTGCCATGAATTTGGGATGTATTCAGCAATTTAATATCATAAATTTAAAATTTCTAAATCCGAAACGACTAACCCTGTTAGGATTCTGCATATTATCTTAATTCCTGCAGTATAAATTTTTGTTGGAAGCAGTATTCTTGTAACATTAGCAGTGTGCTACCAATGTAGACTGCCATAACTTGGGAAAATTCTTGTTATAGAATCTCCATGCGTACGGATATGACATCTAGGTCTCACCAAGCGATAAAAAGCCATTATATGTGGAACCAGCTGGATAAGAGAGCTCTTTAGTTTTTTTAAACTACCAGATAAGAGAGTTCTATTTTTCGAAATAGTTATGAAAATGAATTGTCTCAAACATGTTAGCCTTGTATCATATCATATCATACTACTATAAAAAAGGAAAACAGTGGACAATACATCTTTCAATTTTGAACTGATTAACCCCTAGAATTTTAATTAAATCCTTTAATTACCCTTATTAGAAATTAATTAGCAGGTTCAAATTCCCACCGTTCCTTAATTGTACGGAATTCTAATGATCATTACGGATTTTCTCTAAACTCCAATTAGGTTCGACTTGATTTCCATGACCCATAATTTTAGGAATTGCACCAATTAACTACAAGAAAAGATACTGAAAAAAAAAGAAAAGAAATTAAAATAACAGAAGTGATATCATAATAACAGAAGTGATAATCATAATAAAAAAATTAAAATTAACAAAGTGATACTGAAAATCAATCTGTGATATTTGGGATTCTGTCCGTTCCTTAATTCTTGGGGATGGAATTTTTTTCCTAAACTCATGTAATTGTAGGGATCAATAATCCCACCGTTCCTTAATTCTAGGAATCGACTTTTCTTTCTAAACTCACTTAATTCTAGGGATCATAGTAATTAAATACTTACTAATTACTGCATAGAGGGTAATTACCATTTACCATACGTGTTACCATTGTGCAGCTAACGAAAAACCAAAGTCCTAGAAAAGTCCATCCCTAGGAAAAACCAAAGCGCTAATAAAGCTCCTAACCATTATTCTCTGGCTTCTTTGTATAAGATGAGTTAAAAGGAGTTACACAATGAATGAAGTTTCTGTTCATACGTAGGATTCTATTTATTATGGACACCTTGTGGCTTGTCCTCCACAGATATAGTTAGAGAATGGAAGATGCATTTGCTTTGATGTTCCCAACCGACCAAAACGCCTAAGCCTGCAACATTTTCTCATGCTCCATTAAGTATGCATGAGCAAATGCATTAATATTAATCCATAAAGCATAAGTATTCATTTTCCATATGAGAATAACATTTGCAAGCTCAGGGAAAACTCTACAAAAAAGGATTGCAACTCATACATAAAGTTCCCTAAATAAGGTCAACCATATATTGTACGTTTATTTATAAATAGCATTTTAATCATATATAAGTGAATCTATGTGATAATCATATATGGTGCTTTCTACAGTTTACTTGAACTTCTAGATTGTATAAAAGAACATGCTAGCCTCAAGAATAAGATAAAGCAAAGAATGGTTGGCCGCGACAATCCAAGAGTTCCAGTGGAACTGTTCCACCAAGTGGCCTATGCATAGGTCCATTCAATTTTTTGGCACATAAGACTATTCCACTAAGTGGCCTATGCATAGGTCCATTCAATTTTTTGGCACATAAGACTATTCCACTAAGTGGCCTATGCATAGGCCCATTCAATTTTTGGCACATAAGACTAGTGATAGAAAGATTACTCACATGTTGTGTCACACTCCAAATTTTTGGTTTTATTGGAGTGCAAACATAAATAAATACGCCGAATGCATTGGGACTCGACTCGATAAACCGCGCCATCACATACACAATCATCATAAGATATATAAATGAATATTCACCTTTGATGGGACTATTAATTAAATAAAAATCCATAGAATACTATCAATAATCCAAGATAGTCAAATGTTGGCACAACCTCTATTTATTACAAAGTTTGTGAAATAAACTAGAAATAAAGAATTTAACTAATACTATTTTCACAATCTCCAGGTTCTTGCTACTCTTTCAATTCAGTACTTAGCTAGACCTGCATCGCAAGATGCATGAGTACTCCGAATATATAATTAGGAGGATGCAAAACTATAGCAGAAAAATAACAGAGATTCAAGAAAGATCATTGTGAATGAGGAAGCAATATAATATGAAATTGAATAATAGAATTTCCATCAACAGGAATACAAGAAATTTCACCATCATAAAGGACGTCAATATCCATCATACTCCATAACATCCAAAGTATAAGGAGATATATAATCTTTACTCTTAAACAATTACAAGAATACAAAGTCTTGTAATGCCCTGTACCTTAGGGTTTTTTTTTGTAACCTACCATGTGTTTAAGATAAGGACCCCATCGATGCTCACTGACATAATAGGAAAAGTAGCATAAAACAAAAAAAAATTCATTCAATTAAAAGAATTCCAATTCGAGTTTTACTTTCCTGATTTAGGTCAATTAATTTTTTTTTTTTTACAAATTTTTAGGTCATCACATGTTGACATATAACATGTGTTAAAATGTGAAAAACAATGAAGGGACCTATCCACCATGTGGCCTGTGCATCGGTTCCACAGCACTTTTTCATCACAAGGGATCAGGGATCAGGATTAAGGAATCAAGGGTATCTATGAGTTCTATCTATAGCAGGTGCAACCAGGTCGAATATCAAGCATGTTAGGCCAACAAACACCTACAAGATATTCACCAATAGTCCTTCTAATATCTACATTTAGAAGAAAAAAAATCCCATTTGGCTCAGTTTATGTGGCTGGGTACTTAATAAGGCATGATCTCACGAGCTCCTTACAATTACTGGCAGAGAGACAACAGTTGAAGTGCCCCAGCAACACTTTGCGTACACCCATAATCAATCTTAAATACCACTACACCCATAATCGATCTTAAATACCACTAGTATGTATGCAAGTGAATAACCTATCTTTTTCAAGGTGTGAATGTTGTAGATTCCTTGGATGCCCAATTATATCTAAAGGTTGGTAAACTGTAGCTTTCAATTATAATAGTAGTAGCCATAAAAGTATATACGATCCAAGTTAACCGATTGGTGATAAGGAGGAAAAGAAATGATAGAATCATGGAAGGTTCTATTGCTTGAAGTTGGGGTATCTGCATTTCATATTCCTAATCCAGACATGTATGCAGCACATTCAATTCACCGTGCAAGGGCCCCTGTTTAATTTAACTAATTAAACTGAAGCTTAGATGGAAGAATATTTTTATGATACGCATAATTTTATCTGAATGTTGACGGTTGCGATTGTTGTTATCATTGTGGGGTAAACATTTGCTAAGGTCAGGTTCTTAAGAGAAACAAAAAAAAGATGTGAAGCCATTCATTCTTTTCGTGTTAGGTGCATTTGGCTGTCAATTTTGTTAGTAGCATAATCAAAATCTAAAATAATACAGGGATTTTAATTTCTCCTAAATCTGGGTGTTTGGTTGTCAAATTTTGATAGTGGTAGAAATTCATGGCATTTCTAGAGATTCTGTCATTGGCTGGTTTCTCAGTTGACCTTTTTGCCTGAAGAGATATCTCTTCAAGAGTAGGTTATACGGAAAGTCAACTCTTTTCTTCTTTTAGACTTTCTGCCTCACTTTGGTTCTTGCCACGCTCAACTAAGGACCTGTAATCCAGCCTCTTTTCGAGGAGATTTTTCAAAAAAAATTTAGTTTTCACTTCATTGACTTTTTCTAATGGTACTTTTTATAATTTTGAAAAGAAATAAGGGTAATTAATAAAAAAGCGCAGTTTCATGATTGAAATCACATTTTTTTTTATTAAATGGCTCTGCTTTCCATATTTATTTATAAAGCATACCATCAAACCCTAAATTCTTCCCTAAAAGCTACTTCTTCTTAACCAAACACCCATATTCTTCTTCTAGCTTCTTCCCTAAAATCCATATTTCTCACTTCTAAAATCTCTAACAAAACAGACTCTAAACACACTACTCAGGAAAGAACCCTAATTCTGCGAAAAGTGAGCTGCCTGGAAGTGAAAGAACACAAGGACTAGTTGGTTACCCAAATGCGAAATTGAAAGATGCATGGGCTTTTGATTGATTACTAACCGAAGTTAGAGAACTCAGCTTAAATGCAATTAGGAAAAAAGAACGTTCACATATCCAACTACCAACTGGTATAGTCATAGAAGAAGCCATGCACAATAAGAAAAGACAGACGAGAAGTCCCACTTTCTGGCATGGTGGGCTGCGGCGTCTGCCATGGGAGAACGATGGGTGAGAGCTGCACAACTGTAAAGTAGGCCAAAGGTTTGGCTCAGCTAAGACAGTCTGGCCACATAAATGTAAAGAAGGAGCAAAGCAACATTCCAAGCTCAAACTCTCTGCATTCAAAGTGGATAGTGGGGAATGTGTCTTGACGAGATATATGTCTAAGCCCATAAGTTCCCAATAATTCCCAACCCGGGGCCCCTCCTCCCAACACCCCTGCCTTGGCTGCACGTGTGCTTGTACCCACGAGGGTCACAGTGATAGAGCAACATTTCATGCATGAGATGGGTCCAAATTGCCATAGCCATACCGGCATGCAGCCCACTCCGAACGTGGGGGTGTCGGTATCCGGCGCTTGTGCCCATCACCCCTGGCCCCATTTACCTTCCCAAATTCTCAAAGTCCACATCTAGTAGACTCGCTATCGTCTTTATGGGCATCCTAAGTCACAATATCCCACACTGTCTCCAACTGGGCCAAGCTGAATTCTGCTGTCCAATTCTTCAACTCATCTGCTCTAAACATTTTTGTTTTCAAGATCCAATCAAGCGTATATGAATTGTTCTTACTTACTCCCTCTGTCCCATATCAATAGTCCTGTTTGTCTTCCCATAATTAGCTGATTTAAGCATATATGAATGGAAACTTTTGTTCTTAACTACTCTCTCTGTCCCATATTAATAATCCTGTTTTGTTTTTCAAAATGATCTGATTAAAAAACCAGATAGGACTATTATTAATATAGGATTGATCAATCTGAAGTACCAGGAACATTTTTTTGTAAACTTATTTTTATTTGTTTTACTAGGAACATTGAAGATAAGTACAATTTAATTCATTATTGAAGCACATAAAATTGACATGCAAGGCAACTTCCCATTTTTACTAGAATGCAATCCTGCTTGAGGAGGAAGAATAATCCAATGATGAGGTAGTAATGAGAGGTTGAGATGATTTGGAGAAGCTGCTGCACTTGCCCCCATTTGGGTTGGTGAATCCCTTCTTAAGCAGATTCCCCTTGCCAGAACTGTCTTGATCATCATGAGTTGTTTCATGTTTGATCTCTTTCAGCATTGCCACAACGTCTTTCATGGCGGGCCTCTCCTGTGGGCTTTGGTTGACACACAAGAGTGCAACTCCCAGCACTTGAACCATTTCCTCTGTCTCCGAGTCTGGCCACCCTCTCAGCCTCTCGTCAATGACCTCAGCACCTTCTTTTCTCTGCAGCTCTCTCCGAACCCAGCTCACAATGTGGGCTCCTTCTGGTATCTCATGATCATTCGGCTCCATCCCTGTTAGGACCTCTAGAAGCACCACCCCATAGCTGTACACATCACTCTTCTCCGTGATCTTCATGCTATATCCATACTCTGTCACAATTTTGAAGAAAGAATCACTAAAACTGTAAACAATATAATTTGAACACATAGTAAAGTGGAAGTTCAAAACTAGCCTGGAGCAATGTATCCATAAGAGCCAGCCACACTGTCGCATGATTTTGCTTGGTGCACCGGATCTACTTGTTCTGCAAGGCCGAAATCGGCAAGATAAGCATCAAACTGGGGACCAACTAAGATGTTGGTTGCCTTGACGTCGCGGTGGATGACCGGAGGCATGCAATCATGGTGAAGATAAGCCATTCCTTGGGCTGCTCCGAGTAGGACCTTGTATCTTGATTGCCAATCCATGAACACCTTCTTTTCATGCAACAGTTCAAACAAATTGCCGTTGCTAATGTAATCAAACACGAGCAATTTGGTCTTCTTGTTGGCACAGCAGCCCAAAAGCCTCACTATGTTCTTGTGCCTGATCGATGCGAGTGTGTTCACCTCTGCGGCGAATGAGTCTCTTTCCATTGGATCATCTCTTCCTAATGGCCATAACTTTTTTACTGCAATTACTTGTCCGGTGGCGGTTTCAACTCTGTAAACCACACCGGAAAAGCCTTGTCCGATGATGTTCGAATCAGATAACTTCATGAGCACTTCATCAATGGAGAAATTTATCTTTTGAAAGAGTGTAATCTCCCATTGTCCGCCGTTCTCTTCTTCTTCTCTCCGCATTGCTCTCTTCTGTGCTTGCTTCATCATCTTGATCCCCATGATAGTGATCACCGCCGCCAGAGCAATGCAGAACATGGTAGACACAAGAATACTTCTTGTCAAATTTCTTCTCTGGAGTTTATGATTCAATTTGGTATTCGTCACTTGAACGAAACATTCATTTCCACTAGAACAGAGATCTCGATTACCAGAAAGAGCTGTTACAGGAATCTCATGGAAGAATGCTGTATCAGGAAGAAAACCTGAGAAATTGTTGTAAGAAACATCCAAAGAGACAAGATTTTCTAGACTTCCCAAGACGTTCAAACTCCCAGCAAGCATGTTATGGGAGAGGTCTAGATTTGCCAGTTTGGAAAGATTTGAAAAATTTTCAGGAATCGGGCCGGATAGGTAATTCCAGCTCAAATTCAGCAGGATATCCAATCCACGCAGGTTTCCTATCTCACTGGGCATGAAACCAGAGATTCTGTTGCTGCTCATGTCAAGAAGCTGTAAATTCTCGCAGAGGCCCAAGGACTTGGGGATCAAACCAGTCAGATAGTTCCCATTCAAGAGTAGTTTGTTCAATGAGATGAGCTTCCCTAGTCTCTCATTAACAGGACCTGAGATTCTATTCAGGGATAGATCTAAAACCTTAAGATTGACAAGATACTCAAGAGAAGCAGGGATAGTGCCCTGTAGCATGTTTTCATGGAGATCCAGCATTTCCAGCTGAGTGCAATTACCAATTTCAGGGGGGATTCCGCCCACCAACTGATTCTGAGACAATTCAAGAAAGCTCAAACTAGTCAAGCGGCCGATTTCAGGTGGAATTTGACCGGAGAAACGATTGAATCCCAACCGAAGACGGGTTAGTCCCGTGCAGTTCCCGATATCTGGCGGAATTTCGCCGGACAGCCCGTTTGAGAGCACCATTAGCTTTGTCAAATTACTGAGATTAAAGAGTGAGCTGGGCAGTATACCAGTAAGGGAGTTATGTGAGAGATCCAGAGATTGAAGCTTCTCGCAGTTGCCCAGTTCAGTTGGTATGTTGCCATGAAACTGATTCTGCCATGCGAAGAACAGAGTGAGCTCCTTCAGCCTCCCAATTTCAGAAGGAATTTCCCCAGAAAGTCGATTGTTGTCCAACTCCAGCTGCTTCATGTGTGAAAAGTTTCCAAAAAAACCAGGAATCTGTCCTGAAATGTTGTTTTCTGACAGAAGCAGCTCCTCCAACATGATCAAGTTTGACCAGGAAGATGGAATCTCACCCGTCAGGGAGTTGAGAGATAAGTCTACCACTGTCAACTCTGTGCAATTCCCTAAGCTTTCTGGGATGCTTCCCACCAAGCCATTCTTCCACAGTAAGATCCTCTTGAGCTTCTTCAAACGGCCGAGCTCCGGTGGAATCTCTCCGACAAGCCGGTTTTCGTACAGGAACAGATTCTCGAGGGAATAACAGTTGCCTATCTGTGAAGGAATCTTGCCATTGATATTTGTGGTGTAGATTGAGAGTGTCTGAAGATTGCCCAATTCTCCGATACTCGCCGGAATCTCCCCTGAAATCGAAGTGTCGGCGAGACCCAGAAAGACTAGTCCCTTGCATTTGGAGATTTCACTTGGGATCTCTCCAGTAATCTGTGAATTGCCTCCAGCTCGAAACACTTCAAGGCTGGACAAGAGGCCGAGCACCTTCGGGAGCTCGCCGGACAGGAGGTTGTCGACGAGACCTACTTGCCGGAGCTTGGAGCAGTTTCCAATTTCACGTGGGATTTCTCCCTGCAAGTAGTTCGAGTTCAATGACAGGAACTGCAACTCAAAGAGCTGTCCCAGCTCCGGCGGAACGCTTCCGGTGAGCGAATTGTAGCTGAGGTCTAGTATGGCGAGCGTGGAAGACAAGTTCGAGATGGCGGGAGGGATTTCTCCGGTGAGGTTAGCGTTGGAGATGATAAGAGTGGTGAGGGACTTGAAGGAGAGAATTTGAGTTGGAAAGGTAGTCAGCAGGTCGACGGACTCGATTCGGAGTTCGGAGACTTGCCCGTTGCCGGAGCACTCGAGGAAGGACCAGCTGCATGGGTTCTGGTCCAGAGGGGTCCATGAAGAGAAGAGAGAGGAAGAAGAAACGGAAGAGGTGGTGTTGAAGGTTGACAGCCATGAGAGCAAGGACAGACCTTCTTGGTTCAGTGCAGTAGAGACAGGAAGATGAACTGTGATGAAGAAGAAGAAGAGAGTGATGGAGAAGGCGGTGAGAAGATGGTTAGACATAGTGTGGAGGAAAGAGGGGATGTTGGTTGGCTTGGGCATTTGCTTCTAGTCTAGTTTACTAATAGTATGACAAGCCAAACGCGATAGTCTTTTTCTAATCTGATTCAAAAAGTTGCATGTTTTTTTGCAGAAGGTTTCTGTCATTGGATGCAATTTATGTGCCTGCCCCATGCTCTGGTAGCACAATCCATAGCGTCGAAATTACTAGCAACTAAAAGCCCATCCTCTCTTTATGATCATTCAGAGTGGGCAGATTCACTCCCGCCACAGATAACCAATCCTGAAGTCATGTCAACATTGGAAGCAAATGCTGCAAATGGATTAAACTAAATTAAGCATTTCCCGGCATTTGTATGTCATTTTCCGTATAAAAATGTGTCTTCATTAATTAGTTTTCATTGTTGTTCGTGTAACGACCCATATTTTCTAAAACCCGGGTTGGTTCAAAATATTAAACCCGGTTCAGACTCGAACAGTCGATGAATATTTACCGACTGTTATAACTGTTTACATCGAACGGTAGCTTCTGTGTATTGTGGTACAATTGGGTACATACATAGCCAGCATAGTACATAAGCTCAGTTTTATTATTTTAAATTTTTTATAAATAATTTTAAGCCCAAATTAATGTAATATTTTTATGTACTTTATGTTACTATATTTATGGGTATTTATCCCTGATTTTACGCAGAATTGACTTATAGTTGAAGACCTTGATAATAAGAAAAACCTGAGTAATAAACTTATGAGGTTTAGAGACTTAATCATTTTATTAATATAATAAAATGATGATATTTAAGGTTAAACTTGAGAGTTGAGAAAGAACCTAATCAAGATAAAGACTAAAATATATTTGGGATTGTGAGCCAGTTCTTGAGTCGAAGTTACTCAAAAATTATGGTAATGAGTTTCATACTCAGAGCATGTTGGATTTGAAGGCAAAGACAGGTAAGCTACATTGCTTCGATGTGGGTGTGAGAGTGGATAACCACATAAACATATTCCCACAGCCATAGAGGGCATTTTTCTACGCGATGAGAAGGGGTAGTGGTTATCCTAAATGCAGTTAGGACCACTTAGCTTCAACATTAGAAACCATGTAACATAGCTATGATGATCATATTTGGATCAACTATCATAGTGCAAAGGGTGTTGAGTGGTAATTGGTGTTGTCTGTCATTGGTTGGACTTAGACTCTTTTGCATCTTCCCTATGGTGGAAGCTCTACATTTCTATTCTATATCTTCTCTATGATGGAAGCTTTGTGTTAGTGGTACCTGATGATGACCACCTTCTATTGGTCAGGTTTATGCTATTTGCATCTTCTCTATGGATCTTAGAGAGAGTTTTTGCATCTTCTCTTTAGAGGAAACTCTTCACCTCCAGAGTTATTTATGTTAAGTAGTTTTACTGTGCACATTGGAGGTGCTAGTATCCTAAAAGGCTACGTTCTCCTGATCCACATCGAGTCTAAGAATTGATATGGGGCCAAACCCTTCCGACGACCATACCTTATGAGGTAAGGGATTGGCAAGACATTCATACTCAAGGATTCATGCGTGTCGTGATTACCGGTAATGGTAAAAGTGATAGTCACAATGTTTTCGTACTATCTGTCATGTAGGAATGACATTCAGTAAGTCTATCTATACAAAACAAATACTTAATCATTTAACATGAACTTGAGAAGCAATAAAAGATTTTGCTTGAAAGATTAATAAAAAAAATCAAGTAAAACTCTGTAATGGGCTGCATAAAATGTTAATGCAATTATTAATTTTAATATTGATGATTGTGCTACGATATCCCACTAAGTATTTTTATACTATGCATCCGCTCGTGATACTGATTCTTTAGTAGACTCTATTGTTTTCATGTATCACCTAGTGGTAGACGATCTAAACTGAGGATGACTTGACAGCTTCAAAATAGGCATCAATCTCCTTTATTTTCTAGTGTATTTTGAGATGAATGACAAACTTGTACATGGAAGGCTTACATTGGTTTAATCGACTTTATATTTATAATATTATATTTATATATGATTATGTATCCATATTTGTGAACCTCAACTATCATTGCCTAGCTATTTAGCCGACAAATTTTAACTAATGATTTATTGTATAGATGAATAATTCACAGATTTTTCGCTATTACTCAGATTTAATAATAGTTTTAAAAATATGAGACGTGACTGTTCGCGTTCATCCTTCAGTAATCATTTTCACAAAATGTTAATAACAGACTGAAAGACGAAAGATGAATGGATATTCTGTTCTCATATGGCAGTATTAAGAACATTTAGCGTTCATGAGCTTTAAGAAATCCCCTGAAGCGACAAGGATGGCTTGGCTTTTTTTTGTTGGCTCGTTCTTATTTGGTGGGTCCTTGTTCCATTCCTGCTCGTTTTAGGTGCATGAACCCTTTGCTGTCAACCCTTGGCAGAGTATGTATTCTTCGTATGGCCAGCGGAAGCGGCATTATGAAACTTCTTTTTCGACATAAATGTTTAAAAGGTTGTGCAGCCAAAAGAATTGGGACCCTGAGTAACTTTTTTGATAAGAAGATTTTTTGTGTTGTTGATTGAAAGATAGGGGAAATTTGAGCAGAGCCTCTAACTTGGCCTATCGAGTTTGAGCCCACTGCAGTTTTATGCTTGATGCTTGGTGGAAATTGGAAAAGCTTTCCATGTGGAAATCACAATCACCAAAACATAGAGTGTTGATTGATGCTTCAGTTAAGGATAATTGAAAGAAGGTCGTGGCTATAATTTTGCACCCAAATAAGCAAGCCCTTTTGCTTGAATCATCAGTCGTTGCTCAACCTTACCTTGAAAAATTGTTATCCACTAAAGCTCTCGACGGCCATGTTTTAGCCTATTGAGGCATATTTTTTCTAGTATGTGTGCTTGCTTGGGCAAGAGATGATTTTCATCACCAAATACTGAATGTACTTCAGCAAGTGTAATAACTGTATCTCTCATATCTTTCTGGTTGTGAGTGTAGTCATGGAATATATTGAAAGATAGAACGTTGTTTTTGCAAAAAGAAAAAAAGAAGGTTAATGGTTCTTTTTAAATGGTTGTGGCCTTGTGGGACAGTAACGGCCTAATGGGCAACTGATGGCAGATAAGTGAAAAGGCTTTTCATCAATAGCTTGAGTTTCCCAAGATGGACGGTTCCACCTACCTAACTTGCTGCTTAACTTTTGATGGCCCACTATTTGATTTTTATAAGCATAGAAGTGATTGAATATATTTTATTCACATTGCTTTGGATTCATGAAAGCCGAGTGGTGATTTCTTTCATTACTGCGCCAAGGCCACATGCCTGGCGTATCAATCACCCATTGAATAGGACGCAGCTAATCTTCCGTTTTCCTTCCATGACTGATTTTCTGAATTACTCAGTTGATATGTTCTTCAAGAGAACTAGAGTGAATACTTTTTTAAGACGTGCTAGGAATGGCTGGCTTATGCTTATGGCTACGCACATATTAAGTGAGAAGACGAATGGTTAGTTACACTTAATGTGGTCATTATCATCACTCCTTAAAGATATAGTTAGTGCGGCGAAAGGACTAAACTACGACCTAGAGTTTCAAAGATGACTGATAAAAGACAGAACCCTTACGTTAGGAGCCAATTTAGCTAGACTAGAATGGGCGGCTGGGACCAAAAACTGAAGCTGAAACTGAGCTGGTTAAGTTAATTAAAGCCCCAAAGATCCATCTCTCATGATCACTTTACTTGATCAGGTAAGCTTGGCCGTTAAAAACTCCATATGCAAGCTTCTTGCGGCATTCGTCAGTAGTCAGGTGTATAGAGCAAACATTTTCAGTTAATCTGTTCAGGTGTGAGCTGTTTTTAATAGAAAAGACATGGCCTTTAGCAGAAACCTTGTAGCGGTTTGTCTGTTCATTTTGGTGATCATATGGGAATTAGCTGAAGCTGCTACATTCACGGACGAGGATTTCAATGTGAACGATTTTGGTGTGGTTGCAGACGGCAAAACGGATTCCACTGAGGTAAGAATCCTTCCAAGTTCCAACTTTAATTTCCAACTATCACCTGATAACTACTACTAGTATAGCAATGGCTTCAGTATAATAGATGCACAGATCCTGCAGTTGAAGCCCTTGTTGAGTCATGCTAGTGTAGGCTCCAGCTCTTTTATTTCATTTTGTTTACGTGTTCTGAGTCTTCTGACACAAATTGAAGCATCCTCCCATGGAGTTAAGGTCAAGAAATTCTTTATAACGGGCCCATAATTTGCATGGGAATTATCCGCCTCACACATGGGCTCACATGTAGTACACATATTGCATACATATTCTCGAAAAGATAATGATTTTTATGTACATAACAGGCGCTACTCAAAGCATGGCAGGCAGCTTGTAAGAAGTGGCTGGCGAGCGGGAAGGATTTTGATCCCAGAGGGGACCTACTTGGTGGTACCTGTGGTGCTGAAAGGGCCGTGCCCCAGGTCCACTGTGTTGCAGGTCAAGGGGGTGTCTGAGACTTGGATCGACGTGAATGGGCTGATTATCACTGGAGGAGGAAAATTCGATGGCCAAGGAGCCTTGGCTTGGCCCCATAACAAGTGTCCCCAGAAAACAAATTGCAAACCTTTGCCCACACTAAGTGCCATATAACTTAGTAATTGCTGTATTTTATCGGTCAAGTGATCATGTGATTAATGTACACTAACTCTCTTACATAGTCTTTGAGATTCACCATTGTCAATGACACCAATCCGGGGCATCTCTTCCATTGATAGCAAGTTCTTCCAACATGATGGTTTTTGCTTCACATTACCTTAAGATCCTAGGGATCCGAATTTCTGCTCTGGCCGACAGTCCCAGCACTGTCGGGATCCACATTTCAGACTCCACTGAAATTGCCACCTCCCGATCAATCATCGCCACTGGTGACGATTGCACCTCCATAGGCCCGGGCAATTCCAACATCTCCATGTCTAGCGTCACGTATGGGCCCGGCCATGGTATTAGCGTGGGTAGCCTGGGGAAGGACCCAAACGAAGGGGGTGTGGTGGGCCTCACCGTGAAGAATTGCACCTTCACCAAGACTGACAATGGTGTGCGGATAAAGACATGGCCCGGCACCACCGGTCACAGCTCCGCCTCCAATTTCATCTTCCAAGACTTGGTTATGAAGTATGTGAACAACCCTATTGTCATTGATCAACAATACTGCCCTTATTCCTCTTGCAATCTGCAGGTACATAAGTTCACTCAAAGTGATCCCCCTAGTAGCTTTGAATATTAAACCAATATAATAGTTGCATATTGATCGTTGTACACCATTTAGCCATCCAACAGCAGCACCTTAACACTTCTTCCACCAAGTTAGGAATATATGATCATGTTTGTATAGAGGACTCAACTTCCTGGTTTTTGTTTAAATGCCTGATTGCAAGCTTCTGGAACATCCGAAGAATATCAGCATCTAAGGTTGCAGTTAGCCTGGTATGCAGCAAAGGTTCGCCATCCCAGGATGTCAAGCTCAGGGATATAGACTTGAAGTATGTTGAGCAAGAAGGCAGCGGCTCGACGTCCGCCTGCTAAAACGTCAGGGGAATCTCCACCGGCCCCCAAGTTCCACCTTCTTGTGTCCAGAGAGTGCTCCTTTTTGCATGATTGACATTTGAAGCACTTAGTTTCTTTTTTCTTTTGTTCTTTTTGTCAATTGCAGCATGTACATAGTGATTTACAGATGTAAATACTCAAATCTTAAGAGTGTTAAGAAACCTTCAGCTCCTCTCTTAGGTTACCATACGACCCCTTAGTCCTCTGTCCGTCTCATTCCTTGCTAAAAACTCACACAATCTGTATGTATCTCTTAAAAGTTTATTCCGCATGCTGAAAATACTGCTTCTAACAGCTGAAACTTACAGAGGATTTTGCAATGCCCTGTTCAAAATGAATCATCAGAAGCATTAAAAATCTATCAAATTGCCATTTCAAGGCCGTCCCCGTACAAACAATTGAGGATTGAAGAAATGTGACAATGGACATATGGTTTATGCATTTCTAGACAGTATTGAAAGGAAAATTTCTCGCCACTTACATACACCAACAAAAATACAATTAAAAAATATAGAGAAATGCTATTCTGAAGCCTCTTATAGGAAAGCTGTGCCGGACATCTTTGACCTGTAAAATGCCTATCTCAACTTGATCCATTTGCTCAACTAGTTTCCCTTAGAATTCAAGTAAAACCTTTAAGTAGCAAATATTTCTGAATTTCATACCAATTTCATGTTCCCTGGCAATACAATATTTTTCAGCACCAAAAGCAGCTTACGAGTTTCATCTTGGATACAAACCTTATCAAACAAAGCAAACACAACAGCGACACCTTTTAAATTGGGAGCCCTGCTCTCCATCACAGATTGAGCATTTTCAGTACCAATCCCACCAATTGCCACGACTGGTAACTTGGAAGCCAGGCGAATGGATGTCAAACCATTCAGACCAATTGTTTTGTTGTTAGCCTTGGTGGAAGTTGGAAAGACCGCACCAGCGCCAATATAGTCTGCACCGTCCAGCCAGGCTTGTTGTGCGTGCTCTGGAGTTTTACATGAAACCCCAATGATTTTATTTGGTCCTAGCAATTTACGTACTACGCTTGCTGGTATGTCCCCGCTAGTAGATACCATGACTGGATCAACCACTAAAGCTGCCTTTATAGGTAGAAGGACTGTATCGATAACAATATCAAATAAAGTAGAAAAACTGCAGCCCATATAAGGGAACAGAGCATGCCTCGGACAGGAAACTCTTTCAAGCTGTGACAGAGAACTTTAATTACACCCACTGAAGGACGCATGCCAGTCTTTACCTACATAATCGGCAAAATGTAGTGTTATATCTGTCCATTTAAGA
Source organism: Houttuynia cordata (assembly GCA_039654745.1). NCBI lineage: Eukaryota > Viridiplantae > Streptophyta > Magnoliopsida > Piperales > Saururaceae > Houttuynia > Houttuynia cordata. The sequence continues at coordinate 29,228,008 of CM077504.1, forward strand.
AAGTAACTTCATTTCAATTAAATATTAAGTCAAAGAACAAGAAAATCATAAATTTCTCAAACAGCGAATTACAAGAAAGAGGGGAAAGAAGACGCTGATGGTTGTGGACTTTAAGCTCTGGGAAAGGAGCCAGTAGGTTTCACTACGAAAAATACAGGTATAAGAATTGAAAAACACCTTTGTACAGATGGCTTCGATTGAGAATGCACATTACTGACTAGCGGCTATTTGTCTAGTGTAAATCTGGATGAAACAAGAAACGTCCTTATCTGATTTCATGCTTCAAATTCAGAAAAAACTAGACCTATTCAAGCTCAGAAATATAAATTAACAATATCATTAAAATCTCGTCCCCACTATTCTTTTCTCCCATCACATGCAAACAAATTAGAAATCAAAGAGCAGTACTTTCATTACTAGTATTTTAAACGAAAATTTACCGATACTTCATCAAGGGAAAAAGAAACACACACAAATGAAGCTCATTCTGTACGTTATTCAAATGGTCGGCATTGCTGATATCACCTATCCCTATAAACTTACTGGAATCTGATCTAATATGTACATGTCAATAAATGACTGGCTTTAACCTTGTACCTTATGCCTGTATCTTGAAGATTCATGCGCCATTAGTGTGATATCTCTATTTATTTTTTTTAAAGAAAACATATACAGGAGAAATGGCACCCTTTTGTTTACCAGATTTCCCCCCCGGAGAACGTTTTGTCATACATGTGGTAGTAGAGGACTGGCAGTTAAGACGACAAACTCAAACTAAACTGTTGAAAAGTTGTAAAGATCGCTAGTAAACTTATTGCAATCCAGTTATAGCAAACAAAAAACAGTGTCACAGAACATGACCATGAAAATTGGAATGCAAGAGCTTGTTTACGTATCTCATTCACATGATAAGCACTATGACCTTATTCACTCCCCTTCATCAATAATAAAACGAGGAAATGCCACACTTCTTACCACGTCGACCTGCATATCAGATAGCACGGACCTCAGCTGCTCCTCGACGAACCTTCAGGCTCCTGATGGACACCCTGTTACAGAGAAAAAGGGAAACAAGAAGACGGAAAAAGGTTTAAATAACACCGCAGCTTGAAATCTCTAAATAAGGAGTATCTTCAAAAAGATAATGGGAGAGGGGCGGCGACCTCGACGCCAACGGTATTCTGTGCAGTGGCAGCCGTGATGACGGACGAACGGTAGACGCCAGGCGCCGCGCAGGCTTTGAGGTCGGCCTGGATACCGGCGCCAGCGCCAGAGTCCGATCCCAAGACCGTCAGGACGTGCGACATTCTGTAAGCGGAATCGGACATAGCTGGTGGATGGGTCATGGGTGGGCAGTCGTCGCAAGCACGGTCTAGCAAGCCCACCGCCCTTATACACAGACGATGGATGTCCACCGTCTAAAAGTAGATTGACAGTGGACATTGACTGATGCCGGGCTCCATTTCCGTGGTACATTTGTTTAACTAGCGTGGTACATTTATAAAACAGATAATCATGGTACATTTATCAATCCAGATGAGCTTCATTGGACCCAATCATCAACTGTACTATCTAGTAAACTCAAATCTCCCTCCGTCCAAAAAGATTTTTGGCTTTCTAATGCAGTCACTTTTGGATGGAGGGAGTATCAATCCTTGCCGTTAGCAACAATGAGTTTCTGTTTTTTCTGATAGTGTAAATATCATCAAGATCACCACAGTGGATGATTTGTGTGTGTTTCAACAAGTGCTATGTACAATCACCCAAGACTTCTGATGCAACTGAAAAGAAAATGAAGGAACTAGCTATTGCCGGATGGTGCAAGTTCTGTCTTGGTTCTTTGATACCACCGTGTGTTCGAGTTTTCTTTTGTGGCTGCCACTCGTCGACGTAGTTGAGCAGCTATGCCTTGACAATTAGGACTGTACGCAGGGTTCATGGTTGTGGACTTGTGGTATTAGCATTTTTTTTTATCTTGAGTGACAGTTGATTTAGCTATTCTGACAGTTACAACGGATCTATTGAAAAGAAAAGAGATACAACAGCCTTACCTACCAACCAATCGACAGAATATATACGTGCAACAAAAGTAAAAGACTGATTGCTGTCTGAAAATGATAGAAAATCTAGTAGGAATACAAGCCTGGCAAGCTAATCAAGGATCTCTGCAAAGCCCATTTCCATTCTCATCGTTGCTTACAACACAAACAGGCGGAATCGATGAATAAATCAAGTTTATTTAAGATTCTTTTGTAATCATTCGTAAAAATAAAAAAGATTCTTTTGTAATCACGTCCATGCACATGCATGCCTCTGATGAGGTATATGGAGTCAAACTAAAACCATTAAATTATTGGATCCCATTGGAAATAACAATTACCTTTCCAAATCCAATTTCATTGCTTTGTGCATGGCATAACAGATCCAAAGTATCAAATAAAGGCACCCACTCAACTTGTACCATTGCCTACAAAGGAGGTGGGGTACACCTAGAATACCTGGACCCCGTTTGGAAGTTGAATGGGTTTGTAAAATAAAAGTTTTAAGAACTGAATTTTTTTACCGCGAAAGGAGTGCCAGTGAAATGTGTTTGAAAACTGCATTTGGGTGGTGAAATTGTAATAGGTATGAAAATTTTTGCCCAGAAAGGCATGCTAGTAAAAACTTTTGGTTGTATAAACTTTCAGGTTTAGTGTATTTCGCACTTTTTCGGGCTAAAAGATGAGAAATTTTCATAAATTATTTTCACTGCCACATTTTGCCCATTTCAAGATCCAAACACCTTTCACCTCTGTTTTACACTTCGTGCTAAAAAGTAAAAATTTGTCACAAATTGATTTCCCAGACACCATTTTGTTCTTTCAATGTCCAAACAAATATCAGCTTGTAATTGCACCCCTGAATGCTTTTTTTTTTCCCTAGATGCACCCCTGAATGCTTAATTACACAGGCAATTGAACGATCTACAACGGCAAATCCGTCCGTAGAAATCCCCATGTGTGACGTAGGGTCCACCAAATCCAACAGCCCATGGTAAATTGGTAATAAACGCCGTGGTGAACCGACCTGGAGAAAAAAGAAAAAAGAGCAATGAAGGAAAACCCTTCTTCTCCCGCATTTTTCTCACGGCCAATTCACGTGGCCCTTATGGCAATGCTGTGGGTCCCATTTGCTTTCACCACACTAATACGTGAGATCGACCGTGATAAAAAAACGGGAGATATAACATCAATCAAGAAAGAAAAGCCGCAAAGCAGTTAGGCTGACGACCAAAGGAGTGAGAGGCAGTCTAGCTGACAATGATGACCTGGCTCTGAGACACCCGGAAAAGCCGGGGACAGCGTGGCGCGGAAGCATCGGGAACCACCCTGTCCTCATGCTGTCGTCCCCTTTCTTTAAGCTTCCCCCCCACTCCACCGCCCACGGCGGCGGTGCCTCTGCCTACTCCGCCCCCAGCCCTTTCTGCTTCATCTGAATGCACAGTGCTTCCTCATCTGGCTTTCACTGGGAGCGCGGCGGCCAGCCCTAAACCCCCTCCCAAGCTGCAACATCTTCTTCGTCTTCGCTGGTCTTGCTCCTCTGTCACCTGCTGATCCATCTAGGTTTTCATTGCCCGCTTTTTGCGCCGAGCTAACTTTGTCCTTATCGGTCTTATCTGGAAGGTGCGTTAGCTCAGAGCTTTGACTCACTGATTGACGATCTCGTTGGTATCTGTCACGATTGATGTCCGAATTTCAGCTGCTTTTGTTACTTTTCGAAGTAGAGATAGTGTTCGAGTGGAATTTTTTACTCTCAATATTTTGTTTCCCTTTGAAGCTTTATTTCGTTGAGCTGTTGCGTTTTATATTTTTTTATTTGATTTATTCTCATGAGTTGGCGCCGGCCTCAAATTGTTGGGAAAAGCGTTACTTATGATTATGATTTTTATGAGTTGGGGAAAGTGTTGTTGAGGACAGATAGTTGAAAATTGGCATTTCTCATTATGTTATCTGTACGATGAACGATTTTTTTCTGCAAATATTGTGTCTTTTTGGAGTTCGATATTGATTTGTGGCTGGAAGGTTTTACTCCGGACTAGTTTATCTCTCATGTTTCTGCTGGATATGGATTTATATGGTTATAATTTGATCTTCTTAAGCTGTCCTTATTCGAAGGTAGATCTTCCTGTTAGCGAACTGGACACAGTTCTATGTAGCAGTTGGTTGCACTAGGATTTCACTTCTGACGGCGAAATATAAGTTCTCATTGAGAAAGATGTTTCAATGATGGAGGAAGCTATTCATTGTTATAAAAATTCATAGTAACTTTGTCTATTTGAGTTAGTTGCAAATTCTAGTTTCCAGACTGCTATAATCATTATTGAGCTTTGACAATAACTCTGAACAACCATATGCTTCTAAATATTTGGCTTTCTTTACTAGCCATTTAGATACTTCTATGAACCCTACTCGCATTACACTCTCAAGTCTCTTTTATACTTTCTCTTGACCCTCTATGTGTGCCGGCTTATGGCTTATGAATGGCCATGCTCTTTTTTGTTTTTCTCTGATTCTCTGATACTCCCTCCGGTCTTTTTTAATAGGTGCAATTGATTTAATTGCACCTATTAAAAAAGACCGGAGGGTGTATATAATGACCTCCTCATAGCATGTTATATTGAATGGTGGTTGGTTAGAGCTGGATGGAACAGACATGACGAATGTACAAGAAATTATATAATTACTCCTTTAATTCTTATTTATAAATAACGATATAACATGGTTTCAGCGGACCTGCTTTACAGCACAATTCCCATTGTCTTTTTTCCTTCTGATATTGTATTCTATTTAATGTTGGTTTTATTAGGTATATTGTCCTCACGTATGCTTGGGCACTTGATAACCCCAACACTTCCTGTTGTATGGGTTGGATTTGTCTTAATCTCCGAGTAAGAAGAATTTTTTTGTACTTTTTTTTTTTCTGATTTGCACTCATATATCCATTAATTGCTGCGTAGATTTGGATTTTGGAGCTTGGATACCTTTAGGTGGTTAGTGCAGTGGCTGAGTTGTGTTCAGTCATGTGTGGATTAATATCTTAATTATGTTTAAAAATGCAATATACTTCCTCCTTCCGAAATTCTTATTACCATAAGGTTCTTATGGTAATAATAATTCTGAACGGAGGGAGTAGCATATACTTTATATTTATGGGAGTTGATCTGCTGAATAGTATTCTTATACATTCTCGAATTTGCAGAATACAGATAACAGAAGGGTAGTCGTTGCTAGTAAAAGTGTTTGACTTTTCTTGATTTCCTTATAAAAGAGGGCAGATGGCGTCGGAGCTTGTGAAATCAGCAACAAGTGATAAACTCAAGGAGATGGACTGGACAAAGAATATTGAAATATGTGAAATAGCTTCTCATGATAAAGGGTATCTTATATGACTAAATAGCTTCACTTGGTGTGTTTTGTGAACATGCTGATTTTGCCTAATGTAAATTTTCGTAGTAGTCTGTTTTCTAGTCTTTCACTTAACTTTCACGAATGACCTATGCATGACTGAGCTTTGTTAGAAGGCTAGGCAGTAGCCATTCTTATTTCTGCATTGCCTACTTAGAAATTTATTGTTCAAAGTTGTTTTTCTACTGCTTGAAGATTACATACTAATAAATATAGTTTTGTTTAAAAAATGTAGCTTTTGCTAGCTATTTTTGTAGTTCCAAGTTAATGTTGCCAGATTTCACATGGAGGGTGATAAGTTGGTTTTATGAATTTTATCATATATCTTTGTCACCCTTATTGAACTTCACCTTAGGATTTGGCCAGAAAATTTGTGGTTATAGGAGATGTTGGTAATTGGTGTTACTTTTCTATTTCTAATTTATTTATGGTATGTAATTAAGACTAGGCTGCACTTTTTAATGTGAATGCCCTTATAGGTTGTGCCTTGTGTAGGTCTAATATTTTTCTATTTCTTATTTGTTTCACATAGACTGTCTAATACTCCTTCAGTCGAATGAAGCTTGTCTGCATTGCACCACGAGTGAAAATAATTAAACTGTGAGGCCCGTACAAAAAAAAACAGAGTTTCCCCCCTCTTCCCGTGTTTTTGGTTGTGAGGTTTCAAAGTCAGCCATGTAATGATGGACCCGTATTTTTCAAATGCAGACGAGCTTCATTGGACGGAGGAAGCATACAACACATATATTTTAAATTATGGTCTGGTTAGACCTTTTCCGCATCCTCACTTTGTCTAATTGTGTATGCATTCTCTGCAGACATGCCAAAGATATCATCAAAGCGATAAAGAAACGTTTAGAAAGTAAAAATCCAAATACTCAACTGCTTGCAATCACGGTAAGGATTATCTTATACTGCCAATGGAATCTGAATCAATATGTAGTTGTCATGATGTATGGTAAAGTGAACCTCATATTTTTGTTAATGTGACTGTTGTTTTTCCATTAAATCAAGTTCCAATTGATCCCTTGAGCTTGAGGAGGTGTCTGTTTATCACGTCCACAAGTAGTTCCGCTCATTGTTTTCCATCAACTAATGCCTTGCCACACTATTGATGTCTCTATCCTAGCAAGCTCAAGTCATAATCATAATCAAGTAGCGCCTTTCCCAACTATTTGGGGTCAGCGATATGCATCTTACTCCTCTATTCAAGCCTATTTTGTTCCAACTCTTTTGTAAGAGATAGTAAAGTCATATCCTTTGTTATTAACTCCAACCAAGTTCTCTTATCTCTCCCTATCCCTCTTTTGGCATCATTTACATGCATCCCTTCAAATCTTCTCATAGAATATCTATTGGTCTTCTTTGCATATGCCCATACCAACGCAACCTGCATTCCCTCAGCTTCTTCCCTAAAAGAGCTACCTCTAAACTCTCACAAATATATTCATTTCTAATCCTATCTCTCTTAGTTATCCCACTCATCCACCTTAGTATTCTCATTTTGGCTACATTCAACTTATCCATATGACTTCTCTTTGGTGCCTAACACTCTGCTCCATAGAGTATTGCAGGCCTAATAGTTGTCCTATAGAACTTGCCTTTAAGCTTTTTTGGAACATGCCTATCACACCAAACTTTCGAGGCTGCCCTCCACTTTACCCACCCCACATTTATTTTATGCACCACATCATTATCAATATTCCCTTCTTTATGGATAATGGATCCTAAATAACAGAATTGATCACACCTTGGCATTTCTTGCCCATCTATTTCAACTAAGGTTCTACCTATAGTTCTACCTTTTTTAAAATTAAATTTCATGCAGTTTTAATGAAACCTTTTGATTCTAGAGCCTCCCACTATAATTCTAGTTTTGCATTCAAAACCTATTTTACTCTCATAAATTAAAACTACATCATTTGCAATACACTAAGGCACACTATCTTGTATATGTCTAGTTAGTCCATCCATAATTAAAGCGAAAAGATAAAAAATTAAGGTTGACCCTAGATGAAGACCTACCGTAATAAAAAAACTCCTTGGTTCCCCCCCTCAAATTCTTCGTGCACTAGTCACAATCCCCTCATACATATCCTTTATAATATCTATATAACCTCTTATAACTCTCTTCTTTTTCAAAACACTCCAAATGACCTCTCCGGCATGAAACCAAATTGTTTCTCTATTATTTTAATTACTTCCTGCAAATGTCCTTCTACTACTCTCTCTCGTAACTTTATAGTATGTCTCATAAGTTTTATACCTCTATATTTTGTACAATTTTAGATATCCCCTTTATATTTATAGAAGGGTATGATGGTAATGCTCCTCCACTCTTCTGGCATCCTATTAGATTTTCAGATCTTGTTAAACAAACTAGTCAACCAGGTTAAACCGACACCTTCAAGAGCCTTCCATACTTCAATAAGAATTCCATCGGGTCCTAGAGCTTTGTCATAGATAATCTCCTAAAATAAGTTATCTCTTTAATGTAACTAGACTCAATATCCATCTCACTACAATTTTCATTCAATAAATACTCAAAATATCCACACCATTTATCCCTAATTTCCTCATCTTTCACTAAAACCCTTTGTATCTTCACTCTTAATGCATCTAACTTGCTCTAAGTTCATACTTCTCTTATCTATTAACTTAGTTATCTTATATATGTCCCTTTCCCCCTCCCTCATCCATAGACTATTATATAAATCATCAAACGTCTTATATCAAGCTTTATTCATTATATTTTTGGCCTCTCTGTTAACCTTAACATATTTTTTCTAATTTTTTTAATTTTTATATTTTTGCCACTCCTTGAAAAACACTTCTTTTCCTTGATGACTCTTTGAATTTTCTCACACCACCACCATGTTTCTTTCTTTACGTCCCTTCTCCTCACTTCACCAAGTACTTTTCTTAATTTTTTAATGCAATTAATCATGTTAGCCCACATCATTATTGGTTCCTCATTTCAGTTCTAATTTCTTTCAACCCTCAACCTCTTGACAAAAGTATTGAGCATCTTACTACCCTTCAAGTTCCACCACTTGATCTTAGGCTCCACTTTATCCGCCCTTCGCTTCCTCCACCTTTTACGTGGACATCCAAAACAACTCATCTATGTTGCAATGCTATATGTTCTCCGGGTATAACCTTACAATCCTTATATTTAGTTTTATCCTCTCTTCTAACTAAAAAAAAATTTATTTGGCTCTTGTGAGGTCCACTTTGAAATTCGCTATATGTTCTTCCCTCTTCTTGGAATATGTATTTGCTATACCTAGATCTTTTGCTATTGTAAACTCAAGAATAGCTTCTCCCATCACATTCTTCTCCCTAAAACCATACCATTCATGCACCCTCTCATATCCTATGTTCCTCTCCCCTACATGCCCATTTAAGCCGCCCCTTATAATAATTTTTTTTCCGTTAGGTATCCCTTGCATTGCTAAGTCTATTTCCTCCGAAAATTGTTTCTTAATGTTCTCTCCTAATCCTGCTTGAGGTGCATAAACACTAATAACATTAATTATGAATTCCCCCAACATTAGTTTCACTAATATAATTCTATCACTAAATCCCTTGACACATACAAGATTTTCTACCAAGTCCTTATCAACCATTATACCCACCCCATTCCTATTTGAATCTTTACCTACATAAACTAGTTTAAAGCCCTCTCCTATGTCCCTAGCCTTTTCTCCTACAAACTTAGTCTTCTGCAAGCAAGTTATGTTAACCCTCATTCAATTAAGTGTTTCCACTAACTTTGTACTCTTATCCTTAAAGGTCTCAATATTCCACATTGCCACTCTAATCCTACATTCTTGGACTAGCTTCTTTATTTTCACCTGTCCATACCAACATGAGAACCCTTGTTCACTTTTCATTACAATCGTGTCGCTTCCAGGGAACACCCTAGCCAACCCTTGCTTACTTATCATTGCACCTGGGTTTTGGCACAACGTGTCGCTTCTTGGGAACGCCCTAGATCTAGCTAGAATGTGTGGTGTAAGATCCATAGAGATTGACGGAGTTTTACATCCGGCTGTCAATCTGATGCTAACCCCCCTCCTTTTCCCCGGACTTGGGACCATACATTGTGAGACACAACGGCGGAGTTTCCTTGCGAACTCAAGTGACAAATGAAAATCATTGCTGCTGCAATTCCACTTGTGCATTTTGTAGTGACACGAGGAGTTGTATTTTTAGGAATTCTAATACCTGTTCTCAATTTGTCTAAAAATATGAAGGACATGTAGAAGTTATTTGAACAATAAAAGGGAGCATGTAGATACTGTTTTTGCTGTCTATACTCTTTCCTGAAATGTGTGGTTTTGCTCCAAAACAATTAGTGTCTCGAGCTATTCAATGCAGCTTCTGAAAGGTTTTTATGAATTTGTTTTGACCATGCATCTGTTCTTTTATTTCACAGTTGCTTGAGATGCTAATGAATAACTGTGGGGAGCATATTCATCAACAACTGATTGACACTGGCATTCTCCCAATACTAGTTAAGATAGTGAAGAAAAAGGTAACTTCTTTTTGTCATCATATAAGCATCTTGAATTTTCTTGTTGTCTGTTAGAGGCTTTCTACAGTAATGATGAGCTGATCCCTCCTAATGTTTCAGTCAGATTTTCCAGTGAGAGAGAAGATATTTCTACTCCTGGATGCCACACAAACATCACTTGGTGGGGCATCTGGAAAGTTCCCTCAATATTATGCTGCCTACTATGACTTGGTGGTAGGTCTATACTCAATTTGTTTGCCAGAAGTTTGTGTTCAATAGTTTTGTTCCTAAAACAAAAGAACAGTGAAATTTGATTTAAGAATATAGAAATTTGGTCCAACTGGGGTGATTTTATTGCTTTAGTACCTTAGTTGAAAAGAGTCCGGACAGTCTAATCTGGACTGTTCATCAGTAGACCCTATTGTTGTCTAAAAATTGAACCTTGCAAGAAGTATTACATTACCCATCCCATGGTGTAATACAAGAGAATTAAGAAAAAATGCATTGTGTATGCTCAATCTCATGTTTATGGGCATTGTGTGAATTGTTAGTAACAAATTGTGGTTTCTCTCCAGTGTGCGCGTGTACAATTTCCTCATCGTGCTCCTCCAGTACCTCCTCCTGAGCATGCAAGTACTAAGCCAAATACATGTGACTTGCCTGTTAGAGAGTCTAATCCTCCAAGTCATGGACCTGATGCTTCAAAACCTGCCTCCGATTTTGTACCTGATTCGAGGTACCAACCATGTCTTAGTATTAATTTTTTTAGTGCCTAAGTGACACTTGTCATCTGCTAGCTCTTCCAATGCAATTTACATCCACCACACCAATATGTCTATTATATCTTTAAATGGCAAAAAACAAGTGTGGTCATTGATTCTTGTGCGCATAGATGACAAATCAATGTAAAACCAAAATGATGGAATTATTAACAGCAAATCTCTGTGCATCTGGTGACCCTTCTGATAGAATTTCTAAATAAAACTATATTTCTGAGTAAAGAAGTTTGAATTACATAAGAGGAGGCTCGATCGTTATAGAGTTCCAATTTCCTAATTCAAGAACACCTAAAATATGAAATTACTTGATAAACAATTAACCCAAAATATGATTAAAGTGCCCTCTATTCTAATAAGAACTAACACTAATGACAACCAAAATACGAGTAACTATTCTCTAACACCCCTCTTCAAACTCTAGATCTGTCAAACATCGAGAGTTTGCACAAAAGAGGACAGTAGGTGGCAGATGAAGATGATTTCAAAAGTCGGATTTCGGAGCGTACAGACGGATTCAAAGCAGCAGAGCAACAAACGGAGTCAGATGCAGAGCAAGAGACGGATACAGATCCAGAGTGACTGCGGACAGTCAAATTCAGAGTGGTGCAGATGGATTTCAGATTCAGACAGACTTTAGATTCTGACGGATTCAAAATGGCAGCAGACAGAAAGCGGTAGTGAACAGACAGGTACAAAACGGCAGACATATACGGATTCAGAGCAGTAGACAGTAGACAGAAAACAGTGAACAACATGAGATGTAATGGGACTGAGGCCTCCCCTCTCCCCCCCCCCCCCCCCCTTTTCTTCTCTTCTTCGTCTTCATTTCATATAACAGACGCAGAGAGCAACCTAGTGCTACAATAATGTTGCTGCAGTAACATCGCTACAGGATTTTTGCTACAGGACTTCTGGTCTGATACCATGATAGAATTTTCTGAATAAAACTAAATTTCTGAATAAAGAAGTCTGAATTACATAAGAGGAGGATAGATCTTATATAGAGTTCCGATCTCCTAATACAAGCAAGCCTCAAATAGGAAACTACTTGATAAATAATTAACCCAAAATATGACTAAAGTGCCCTTTTTACTAATAAGAACTAACATTAATGACAACCAAAATACGAGTAACTATGCTCTATACCTTCCACCCCCCACGACACTCAAATATCCCCTCTTCCTCCTTTTATTTTGCTACGATTTATTGAAATCCTTTTTAAGATGTCTTTCACTTGGGTAGATTGTCCTGAATTTTAGAATGACTTAAGACCCTTCCACCACCATCCCCCTCCCCTCCCCACACACAAATATCCCCTTTTCTTCCTCTTAATTTGTCAGGGGTTATTGAATTCCTTCTTCCAGATGTTTTTTCTCGGGTGATTCTCTCTTTAAGGATCATGAGTCAATAGCTTGTACCTGCTATATCGATTTGGTTAATTCCTCTTGTTGTCTGTTGATGTTTCTTGAGATATTCCGTCAAGATGTTTCTTATCAATAAGTTTCTTCTTGTTTTGTAAAAAACAAAAGCCTAAGTTTGTTCATCTTTTGTAAAAAACAAAAGCCTTGAAAACCAAATTTTATCTGCGGTAGAATAGCTAATATGACTTGAAGCACAATTCAAACGAGAATCTTGAGTTGTACTAAGTGTCTGATGATATTTTTATTTTTATTTTAAAAAAGCACTTTTTCTGGAATTTTCTGTACTTTTCTGTATAATGTTTTACTAATTCTATGACATATTTGAACCTTACTGGGAAACTATTTCATCCCTTCAATGTCCTGTTTGAAACAGTAAGGCCAAGGAGAATTGTGGATCCACTGCCACTTCAAAATTTTTCATTGCCATTTAATTTATGTTGGAAAATTATATTAATCTGCATGGACCGACAAGTCTAAAGATAAAGTTCTGGCTTAGTTTCGCCTTTTGGTACTTTCCATTTTTGCAACATATCCGATTTTTAAAATTCCTATATTCCATGCATGGGTTATTCTAGCTAATAGAGTTAATATAAATTCCATACACACACTTACACAAACTTAATGGATAATGGCTTCTTTAATCCTTTTTCAATCATGGGAAACACAAAAGTTTATGGAGGAAATGGAATTCTTTCCTGTATGATATTTTTTCTTTCTTTCTTTATGTTTGTACAGTGATATAAACGAAATGGAAGTCATAAGTAGCAATGATGGATTTTCTTTTATTCATCTTGAAAATGTAATAACTGAAATGAATGGTAGCTTTGTCCTCTGGCCTTTTTTGGGGCTAAGCTATATATCTCAACACAAAGAATTGTTGCCACTCCAAAATAAAATAATTTTCGTATTTTACATGTTTTCTTTGCTATTCATGCAGCATTATGCAGAAAGCCAGTACGGCTATGGAAATTCTGAGGGAGGTTCTTGATGCGTTGGATCCCCAACATCCTGAGGTATGCTTATTTTCTGTTTTCATTTTTGGATCTTACTGCTTATTTTTTAATCTTCAATGTTATGACCTAGGATTTTTGTTTTAGTATTTGATTTTTACCTTGTCAGATTCTTCTCTCCAAAATACATATGTCCCTCTGTCTGCATCTGTTTGTTTGTGCTGGTCTGGGCTTGATATATATTATTGGGTCATTCCCTAACAGCTTTAGATTTTGAGGCAACTTGGCTTCTAAGATATAATATTATCTGTTTTCACTTATCATATGGTGCTGACTGTTTTGATTTAAATGACAACTACCTTATTGAAAGGAACATGGACACTATTCTCTAAAATGACATGAGGCAGACAAGGGCAAGTATTTGAAACCCCAGTTTGTTATAACCCACCCCACTTAAGGAAGAGATTAAAAGTCGTAGAGGATTGTGGGGTTAGGTGATCAAACAAAGGGGTCGGAAAATCCATGCCCAGCAGATAAACTTAAGACTTTTGATTTTCTTATTTTAAATGCTGCAAGTGTACATGATAAGTTTGCTGCTGATATCTGCTACAAACTCTTGTAGGGTGCGGCAGATGAGTTCACATTAGATCTTGTTGAACAGTGTTCTTTCCAGAAGCAGAGATTAATGCATCTGGTAGTGACATGTCGGTAAGTCTCCTTCTTGGTAGAAGCGAAAAACAATAAAGACAAAAATTGGTCATAGTAAGATGAACCTCTCATAGGTTTATATTTAAGTTTCATTGGCCTCTTTTATGGTTGGTCTTAATTTAATCGAATAAATGAAGAAAAATCAAGTTCCTAAGTAAAAGAAACCCAAGATCAGCTGGGGCTTAAAGTGTAGTATCTGCATCAACTGGGGCCCATATGGTGTCCACATCAACAGAATGTGCAACCAACTGATCTTAATGTTCACAGATCTCCTTGATTTATATAGCCTCTGAACCTCATCTCACCTGTTGTCACAGAATGCTTGAAATGTCTCTGTTTGCTAGAGTTGTTTCTTAAGGAAAAATCAACCCATAATTAACTGGTACAACATGATGAAGAAAAGTTTTGTCAAAAGTCAGTGTAATTAAGGTGGTGATTACCTGTTGTCTAGGCACAAAAAGTTTAAGATATGGTGCTCTGAGCGTGGCCATTTCTTACCTCCTGAAGTGTTTGCTTGCTAATGTTTTTCAGAAGAACTTAATGTTCTCTAAAATCTTTGATGACCAGGGACGAGAAGGTGATTTCTCGGGCAATTAAACTCAATGACCAGTTAGACAAGTTACTTGCTAGACATGATACACTTCTTTCAGTTCGTACTACCTCAATGACTATTATTGTTGACCATGAAGTTGATGAGAAAGAAGAACCAGATCAGCTGTTTAGAAGGTTTGGTGTTTTCATAGGTTTTCTATTACCTGTCATCTGTTATGATTGCTTTATTTACTCCAAGTTTTGACTAGTTACTTCAATCCATTTGCCTTTTATCTAGACTGCAATAAAGCTGTTTCTGAGAACACCTTGATGCTAGCTATCAATAAATGCTTGGGATTCATCTTCCTTTCTACAATGCCTCCTGCTTGTAACTATTAGCCAATGCCCATCAACAGATGGATTTTATATGTCTTTGTTGTGGTACTTGAGAAGGCTAGAATCCCCTTAGAGGTTCTGTTGTTCTGCTACATAATCAGACTGACTTCCGTCGGTTGTATGCTCCTTGCAAAAACGTCAAACGCTTCCATTAATTATTTGACCTTAGATGGAAAATGTGTTTCCTACCTATAGCATAAGTTATCGTAGGATGGAAGTGTGAGAATGTCAATCCCTTAGTTTTCTCATTCATATGCATGTCTTTTATAGAGTACAAGAGTTATACGATTCAAAGGGATTTAGTCCCATTTGACTAGGAGTTAGTTTACAACAGAAGGAGTCCCTTTTGACTAGGAGTTAGTTTACAACAGAAGGAGACTTGTTACAACTGAATATCGTTGACTCAGTCTGTTTGTTAGAATGAACCTGGACATTCTTTAAGGTTCGCCTCAGAGCCCCCCTCAACAAGCACAGGAGGAAGTTCACGAAGCATGAGCTTGTCGTGAAGCATAAAAAAACGAGGGCTTGATAAAGACTTAGTGAAAATGTCCGCAACTTGATGATGCCCGGGTATGTGTGACAGACGAATAGTGCCACTGAGAACGTGTTCCCGGACAAAATGTACATCAATATCAATATGCTTGGTCCGATTATGGAAGACGGGATTCCGGGCCATGTAGAGAGCACTAACATTGTCACAGAGAATGGAGGGAGGCGAGGTAACAGTCACCTGAAGCCGACGAAGAAGATGAGTTAGCCACAAGACTTCAGTGGTGGTGGCAGCAAGAGCACGGTATTCAGCTTCAGAGCTGGAGCGAGAGACTGTTGGTTGCTTCTTGGCAGCCCAGGAGATCAAGTTTGGTCCAAGATAAACTGCATAACCGGTAACTGAACGTCAAGTATTAGGGCAGCTTGCCCAATCCGCATCGGTGTAGGCACGTAGGGAGAGGTCCATAGAGTGATGAAACTGAAGTCCCAAGGATATAAAGCCCTTAATATAGCGAAAGATACGTTTGACAGCATCAAGATGAACCTGACATGGGGAGTGCATGAATTGGCAAACATGGTGACAGCAAAGGCAATGTCTGGCCGACTAAGAGTTAGATATTGTAGACTTCCCACCATTTGCCGATAGAGAGAGGAGTCTTGTAGAGATGGTGAGCCATGTGCAGAGAGATTAGTTCTAGTGGCTAGAGGGCTTTTGGCTGGTTTAACTCCAGATAAGGCAAACCGTTCCAATAGTTGAAGAGCATAATGGGCTTGGGATAGTACCAAGGAAGATCCAGTTCGCTGAAACTGCATACCAAGAAACAGATTCAAAGAACCTAGATCCTTCATATCAAAGGCCGCAGACAACCGAGTGGTGAGCAGTTGAAGGAGTTGAGCAGAGGAATCAGTAAGTATGATATCATCAACATAGAGCAAGAGCATAAGCATATGAGAATTATTTTGCTAGAGAAACAAAGATGTATCAAATGGGCAGCCAACAGATCCGAGTTGCAGAAGAAAATTTGTGAACTTAGTATACCATGCCCTTGGTGCTTGCTTCAGGCCATATAGAGCTTTGTGCAAACGACACACATGTGATGGGTGAGCAGAATTCACAAAGCCAGGTGGTTGCTGAAGGTAGACTTCCTCATGAAGGTCCCCGTGGAGAAATGCATTTTTAACATCAAGTTGGCGAAGAGGCCAGGAATAGGAAGTAGCAAGGGCAAGCACAAGGCGAATAGTGGTCGCCTTGACAACGGGACTAAAGGTTTCGTCGAAGTCAAAACCAGCACGTTGATGATATCCTTTGGCGACAAGGCGGGCTTTGTAGCGTTCCACTGAGCCATTCGCACGAAGTTTAATTCAGAAGACCCATTTGCATCCAACGACATTCATGCAAGGCTTATAAGGAACAAGAGTCCACGTGTGATTGCGCTCAAGAGCAGTAAATTCCTCCTGCATGGCTTGAACCCAATTTGGATCTTTGGCAGCTTGGCGATAGCTACTGGCTCGATAGGCAGACGCTGAGAAGCAGCAAGGAGAGCAGCTGGCAAAGGATGGCGGCTGGCAAGAAGAACCTTGGATGGCAGAGTACTATCACGGGAGCTCACCATAGGATGGTAGGCGCTGGGAGAAGGAACTGGTGAAGACGACGCAGTGGGGGCAATCTGCAGTTCATGTCCAGAAGCCATAGTAGGTAGAGTACTTGAGGAAGAAAGATCCTGGTGAAGTGGCGTCAGAGTCTCAAAACCAGGAAATGGTGGTAGGGCCGGGGACTTTGAAGGCACAACTACATATGGATCACAACCAGGCAAGGCATGGACTGAGGACGATTTAGGTGGTGCTGCCATTGGTGCGGGGAAGAACGTTGGTGCAGGCAAGGGCATGGCCGGCAGATCTGAGCAGGACAGAGGAAGTGCCGCGGAAGATGGAGAGGGTGATGGTCGCACAGAAGAAGACAAGCCCGGAACAGGAAGTGAGTCAGCCGCATGATGGTCTTCATTACGATGCACATCTGTGGAGATGGGTTATGAAGAAGGTAATGCAGGGACCAGCATCTTCTGTCGGCAGTGAAATACATGCAACAGCGGCGGCACAGATGTAGTGGGCAGCTGGGATGGTGGTTAAACACCCTCAGTAGGAATTGCAGAGCAGGGCAGAAGACCAGAGGTGCCTCCAGGAGAGGAAGACAGAGATATAGAGCTAGCAGGAGTTCCAAACGGCCAGTGGAGGGCGGAAGGAGGCTGGCTAGAGTCCAAAGTAGCATTCTTAAGACCCAAAAGTGGGAGTGACTGAACCTTGAAACGAGGTGCAGATGGACGTCAGCAACTGCTAAGAGTGGGATAAGGAAAAACCTGCTCAAGAAAAGAAACGTGGCATGAGATATATAATCGTCCTATGAGAGGACCAAGACAGCGATAGCCCTTATGATGTCCACTATAGCCCAAAAATTTGCATTGGACAGTCTTGTAATCAAGCTTGCCGTGCCCAAACGGCTGAAGATAGGGATAGCAAGCACACCCAAAAGCTCGAAGATTATCATAGGTTGGGGCCTTCTGAAAGATGAGCTCATATGGTGATTTGTTGCCGGGAGATTTAGATGGAAGGCGATTAATTAAGTAAACCACAGTAGAGAAACACTATTGCCAAAAGGATTTAGGAAGATGAGCATGGGCCATGAGAGTCAGCCCTGTTTCAACAACATGGCTATGCTTCCTCTCAGCTAGTCCATTCTGCTCTGGCGTGCCTGGACAAGAAATAAGATGAACGATGCCTTGTTGCCTAAGAAAGTGCTCAAGAGTATGACTAATATATTCGCCCCCGCCATCTGATTGAACTACTTTTACCAAAGCATCAAATTGGCGCTTAAGATAATGTAAGAAGTCGATAAAAATGTTGGGAACTTCAGACTTACGCTTCATAGGAAAGAACCATGTAAATCGAGAACATTCATCCATGATTAATAAATAATATCGATATCCATCAAGGGATTGGACAGGAGCAGGGCCCCATACATCAGTGTGCTATGTGCTAAAACAGATTGTAGAATAGGTTACACGTCTGTCAAAAGGCAATTTTGAGACTTTGCCCAATTTACAACTGTCACATGCAAAATTATTCAAAGATAAGAAAAAGTGAAGAAATGAAGCCAAAGTCCGCATTGTTGATGCAGAAGGATGTTCCAAACGAGAATGCAAACTTTAGGATCAACTTTATTGCAGAGAAGACTAACAGGAGACTGATCACAAGCATTAGAAGCAACAACTCGATAGAGGCCACCCATCCTAGTTCCGGACAAAAGAATCCTCCCGCTGTGCACATCCTTCACAAGAAGGCCCCATTCATAAAACATGAAACAACAGTTATTGTCTCTGGTAAATTGGGAGACACTGAGAAGCTTTTTAGTGAGTCCAGGGACTAATAAAACTTTCTTCTCTAATTTAGGAGAATTAAAAGATAACTTGACTGAGCCAGTATGGGAGATGGGAAGAGCATCACCATTACCCACGAAGACTTTGTCTCCTTGCTCTGATACCATGTGAGAATGTCAATCCCTTAGTTTTCTCATTCATATGCATGTCTTTTGTAGAGTACAAGAGTTATACGAGTCAAAGGGATTCAGTCCCATTTGACTAGGAGTTAGTTTACAACAGAAGGAGTCCCTTTTGACTAGGAGTTAGTTTACAACAGAAGGAGACTTGTTACAACTGAATATCGTTGACTCAGTCTGTTTGTTAGAATGAACCTGGACATTCTTTAAGGTTCGCCTCACAGGAAGCTATTGCCTTACCTTGAAAGTGATGCTCGCCTTGCTTCTTGTAATCATCATTTTGTAGATTAGTGAAATCCAATGTGCTGGTTGAGCTATGCCATTCCTGGCATGAGCGAACAATTCATTGTAAGCTCACTTGGCGACTGTAACTCCTAAATACAAGTATTTTGCATCATAGATGCAGCAGAATGAATTTTTAGTTAGTCTTTTAATCCTAGAATCTCACTCCAATATTTTCGTTAATTGGGATATTGCTGATTATCCTTGACCAGCGCTTGCATACTACTTGGTATAATACTAATTGAATTCTAATTTGTCTTGCAGACTGCGAAAAGGGAAAGCATGTGTGAATGACCAAGCAGAAAACTATCCAGCTTCAAGAGGATCCGTTAATCCAGAAATGCTGCATCGGCCACTTATCCGACCGCTCTGTCTCGAGCCACCATCACAGTCAAATGATTCAAGTCCTCCAGCAACTGTTGCAATTCCTCCGCCACCTGCTAAACATGCGGAGAGGGAGAAGTTTTTCAAAGAGAAAAAAGTTGTGGGTGGAACTTTGGCTGATCATTTGCGATGTCTTTCACTGCATAGTAGTAACGGGAGCAGCTCACAAAGTGGGAGCATCGACTTCAGTGAGTGATTTCTGTCAGTTGCCTGTAAATTTTACATGTTTTTGTTTTCAATTGTTTGTATCATTTGGCCTATTGAAACTCAGGTAGATCCAGGACTTTATTGTTTAGAGAATTGGAAACCATGTCAACATCTGTAGTCCTAAATTTATGAAAGGTTTCACTGAAAACTATAGGCTAGGATTAAGAAATATTTTGGAGTTCTTTGTTATATGTTGTTAGATCCAGCAAGAAGATCAGGTTTAATAGCTTTCCTATCCACTGGCGAGGGAGTCGAGGCAAACCTGGGGGTGCAAGCACTTCACAATATTGTAGCATACTCTGATGTGATTATATGCGACTGAGGCTCACTTGTTCCTAGTGGTGGGGCTTGGTATAACGCAAATTTCATCTCCTAAGAGAGGGCAGTGGCCGTATTCCAGAAAGCTGAATGGTTGCAAAAACTGGTCTCTCAGATTATTAGGTCAATTAATATATCAGTTTAGGTGAAGAATATGGCATGTGCAGAACCAAAATATTCTGTTCGCTCTCACATGCAAGGCCTAACTAAACGAGGCAAGCGAAACATGTGCCATATTTGGTTTGCCCTCTAAAACATTGTTTGAGAGGGAGTCATTTGTCAAGCCAGATGAAGCGCTTGGAGTCCTCATCAACCTGGTGTGGCACCTGCTTGATTGTCTCTCTTTGCAACAGAATGGTGTTCCTTCCTAGTTTTTGCCAATGGAGAACGATTTATCTACAACTTTGTGTGCCAACGCAATTATAGAGCTGCTGCCTTCCATCAAATTGGGTTCTGTCTGACTTGCAAATCATTTGCAACTTTCCTTCCTATAGATCGCCGACAGAGATGGTCTGCATGTGGAGTTGGGCATCTTTCCTTGTCCTTTGTTTAGGGGCTTTGATGTTAGGAATGGTGTTGGCGATTAGGGGTTCTTGGACCATGAAGTTCACAACTTCGAACTGTTAACTTAATGGGTAGAGGAGTAGCTGCCGAGTTGTAATGTAACCGGAAGGAAAAGAATGGTCACAGAACGACCTTATGTTTGTATCCACGTACTACAAATAGAACTGTTACTGAAACTAATTGGGCTACACTTGTCTACACCCCACAGTGATACAAGGAACTGGAGGCAGACATAAATAGGGAACACCAGTGTTGGAAACTAGAAAAAAAAATGTGTGTAATCCAGTAAAGGAAAGCACACACATCTGAATCCCAGTATGCTGCTACCAGGAATATCAACCGTTGGCTTGTACGAGGACTCTCTCACCAGCCTGGTTGTATCCTGAGATGCCTGAGATCCTCTAAATGAGTTTACATATACAATCACACATTATTGTTACGATACTTTTTCTGTATAGTATACTTGTAATACTAATATGGATATGAATAATGAAACTCGGGGATTTATTGGTCAGGTAGTGGCAATGCAGTTGGGCACCCAAATCGGTAGGCGACTAGTGAACTCCTTGCACCCCACTGCTCTGAGCTCATTGGAGCCTTCCACATACATATGCCTGTTGTTCAGAAGATGAGTGGGAGGTGAGATGATCCTGCTGTTTTCCTTCCAACTGATCTCTTTAGAGTCGGAAGCCCCGGCCACCCTCATAGGGGGTTCCTCCTCTTCTGCCACCTCCGTTTCCTTCTCGTGACTGCTGGATGAAAAGTTGGTATTCATCAAGGGGATGCCATTGATGAGCTTATTCATCACCAGCCTGGGACCTAGCACTCCCACCTCCGCAGCCTCAGGCTGATGATCTTCGGCTGCTTTTCCTCCTTTCAGAGATTCTATCTCGTCCATTAGCTGCACCTTTGCTTCTTCATTATCTTCTAGTTCAGCTTCCTCTTTGGCAGTCACAGCTGGGACACGGGACAAGGTGAGGAGAAGCCGGCCATCTTGGCGCTCAGCCCGGAAGCAAATCTGCGAGGGAACGGGGACGGCCTCAACCACAAGCCTGCCGTCCTCTCGCCGAGTGCGCATGTGGATCCGGGACCCGTCGGGCGGGGAGATGGAGGGCAGTGGAGGAGGCAAGTCGCGCTTGGGGAACCTCGTCAGCTGCACTTGCACCTTCTTCATTTCTCCTCTCTCTGGCCCAGCTTTGTTTTTCTCTTCTTTCGCGTCCTCCTCTTCGAGATCGAAGAAGAACCCATCGGAGCCGGTCTCGGATCCGAGGCTCTCGGTGCATATCTCCAGGCTCTTCTGGCTGAGTGAGTTGGCCTTCTTCTTGGCCAGCGGGTGGACATAAGGTGGGGGGAGAGGTGCAAAGTTGGACTCTTCCGTTTTGGCTTGGATCAAGCTCCATATATCCAACTGGCTGTGCATGTCTAGGTCCTTCCTTCGCTTCACTTGGTACTCTTCTTCTTCTTCTTCTTCCGAAGATGATGATTCATTGTCTGCGTTGATAATAGACAATTGGGAGGGGATCTTCTTCAGGGTCTGAGCCTGCAGCCACTTCCTGGACGACATGTCGGCGGACAAAGTCCTTCTCAGTGATGGCCTCGCCTGCTTATCGCCTGAGGCTCTCAGGATGGAGCCGATGCCTTGCTTCTCGCTGCTCTTCATTCCTTCTTCTGTCCTCAGAAAGGCAGAGGACTTGCTCTGACTCGTCATCGTGGGACAAAGCTTAATTGATTTTCTCTGTTGATATTACGAAAAGAGAGTTACACATATGAGGCAGAAGCTAATATGCATGCATGCATACACGATTATATAAATATATAGTCAGAAATTAGAACGACGTCTGTACTACTAACCTTAGAAGAAGAATCACCGTACAGAGAGAAATAGAATGAAGATGGCCAAACAGTACTGAAAGAGAGCTGAGGCAGCTGCACCTTCTTCTGTACTTTTCAGTACTTCAGGTGAAGAGAATGGAAGAGGCCCCTGGAGGATAACCAATGAACCGTGGGGTGGTATTTATAGGTGCCAAAGGGGGCCTCATCTAAAAGGGCCTCTGCGTCCACTCCGTAATAATACAGAAAGGATGCCTTTTTCAGCCTCTCTTGCACAAGAAGGAGCTGATCAAGGACTCATTCCCGGTCCCCCGAGAGCCCCAGTACACGATATGATTGGATGATTCCAAATTGCTTAGCTACCTTTCCGACAAAATGACTCAAGAGTGATCATGGATGAGAGGAATCAACAATGGATAATTCCTTGAATAAGAATATTTTCGTGGGCGCTCCCAAACAAACGTCATGTTGCATTTGGTAACTTGAGAAAAAGGGACAGCGATGTGGTTCATCAAGATAGTAGGGTAAAGGGAGCTGGATTCATCTATAGTACAGTAACAGTAATGCCCATGTAGCAGAGGTGTAGGAACAGGTTATTCTGTCGTGGTCGGCTTGTAGCTCTAGTAATTAAATACCAGATACCCTAATCTGGCAAACAAAGCAAAAGGTGGATTAATATTTTATTTACTTTACTGGGACAGCATATGGTTCTCCTGCTTTTAGTGTAAAGTGTGTTTTACTATTGCATCATTAGACTTGATTCCAATAGTTAGCCCAACTAATCTAGATTAATTAGAGTGAAGTGCAGTTCATTGACTACAAGAACGGGAGGTCTAGTGTCTACTTAATTCTTAATGTAGATTAGCATCAAGACATGTTGACATTCCTAGGCTAGCTTTCGAGCATGCCTTTCTCAGTGGTTTCATGTTTCAGCCACTTACTGCATTTAGGCAATAAAAGAATGTGATTAGCAACGTAAGAAGGTGCGAATAAACCGATCAAGCATCAGGATTCCATCTCTTTAGATAGAGTGGAGATTCTCTCTAGCTAGTCTGCACTGTAACTTTTGGGTAAGGTTTAATGAACATTGACGAGTTTCCTAGTTGGATTGTTGTCATACATATTGATACATCATACAACCCTGCGGCCATACTTTAAGACCATCGGATAGAAATTCACTTCTGATGATTGAAGGCGATCGAACAGGGGAGATTGTATTCTGTTGGCGTAAGAAGGACGAGGAAGAGGAGAGGAGGAATCGAGGAGAGTTGATGAGGCGAATGGTGATGAATATTATACGAAAATCTATTTTACATGGAGGGCAGGAAAAGAGGTGGGAATATAAGAGCAAGGACCAGCAGACAGAGATAAAAGGCAAAGATCCTCCAAAGCAACAGCTCGACCTTTAAGAGGGCGATGGCAACGAGACCACGTCGCTCTCTGGTTGTGACTTTATGACCACCACGAGCTCATCGGGAACCAGTCATGGCTGCCAAGGAGTACGCCACATGATCGGGCCTGGGCTATGTTTAAGTACCTTGGCTGAGAAACATATTACTTGGAGGTTTGCAGTCTTCTAAATTTCAAGGGAAAAAAAGGAAAAAGAAAGCTAATTGTAGAATGAAACATATGAAAGCTCGCATGGCATCATGTGCTTGAGTTAGCAGCGAGGGATTGCTTGGGCTTGAATGCTTCGGGGAAGTGAATGTATCATGTATGCGTTCCAATGTTCCATTGAAGGGTAATCAGCTTATATGATTTTTAGGAAGTTTTAAAACCTGAGTCAACAACCAAGGCTGAGGCTGGTTTTAGAAAGTTGGCACCCTTTCTCCTACCAAGCTGTCGAAAGTAAATCCACACTTGAATTATCGTCCTGCACCCCAATTAAAGTGGTGGTAATCCAACCAAATACTCCATCACACTCTTATCCACTAATTGTCAGTTACCCCAAAAAATTTTAAATTTTCCGAACTTCTGAAGTGTAGTGACCTACTGTCCTTAACCCATCATTTATGTGATTTATACCAAACTCGCATTACCAATTTTTTATCCCTTCTGTGGACGACAATTAGCTGGGGCCAGGTGGGAGAAGTGGGAAGGGGACGGTTAGCTACAAAATGTCCAATATCAGATCTGAGTGACGGATTTTGGTTTTCTTAGGTGGAGTAAGTTATCAAAGGAGATCATATATCAAAAATTATAAAAGGAGATTGAACCATTAAACAAATTGTTTTCTTGTATAAAGTACCATCTAAAATATTATTGGATCAGTAATACATCACTCTCAAAAAAAAAAAGAAGTAATACACCACTCATTTTTTCCTAGTTCTTTTCTTTTTATAAAGTTTCCAAGTTTTTTCTTTTTCGCTATATCCTTCTAGTTTCTCTTATACAAGGCAACGAGGTTAGAAAACACGAGTTTATGGGTTTCGAGCTGTCAAATCATACGGGGCGGGGCTCACATGATCTGACGTCTCCAAATCCTCACACTTACGTAGGATCTCGGAGACGTCCAATCCCAGTGGGATACTCACAGCTCACCGCTCAGGCCACGCGGCAGTCTGCATGCAGATGACAACGACCATGAAGTCTCAACTCCGCCCCCTGTCTTCACCCTCCGCCGCCGCCGCCGCCGGTGTCCAAACCCGACGACTCATTGGCCTCCCCAACCAATTCTGAGCCTGCCATTGCCACCATGTCCGACTCCTCAGACCAGGAGCTGGCCGAGTGCGAGCCGGTAGCAGGTCCCGCCTTCAAAGACGTCGTTGAAAGTTGGCTCAAAGAGCTCAACAGCTACCTGCAACAGCTCCTCGCTGCCGCCGAGGACCCCAAGGAGCCAATCCTCCGCCACCTCGTCCACAAGGTGGTGGCTCACGGGTCATTCTCTCATGCATTTTCAATTAGCTATGGGTTTGTAGCCACCAAAAGAAACAAAATCAGCTAGTGTTTTCTCGTGCATTAGGATCACTGTGGTGGTTCGAATAAAAGGGGTCACACCTAGAGTAGAAGAAAGGCAGATCTTGGTCACCTCGAAATTCTGCAGCTCCGATTTCCAAAATGCTGAGGAACTGCGTGCAATATATCCCAAGCTTGAGGGTTCAACTGCTGCTCCCAGGAACTCGAGCAAACCCTGCTCGCATCAGACCCAACACCCATAAAACACGATTCATTATATAATTATATACATTGCATATAACAGAAATACCCGCAACTGAAATAGCGAGTATCCCAATGCCAATATCTTTGTTGATGAAGATTAGGAAACATAATTGATGGATTTTTATTTGATCAAATTGCAATGTCCAAAACAACAAGCACAATGTCCAAAAAAATACTCCTAGGAGTAATCATTTTGGGGAACACTTGGGAGGAAAGGCCAACCCTAGGATAGGCGTGTGGATTGACTTACCCACATTGAGTTACTTGATTCCTAATCCCGCGTTGTCACCAACATGGAATTCCTAGTCGGATGAGTCATTTGTCCCAGGTTTTTATCCCCTTTTCTTTTAGTTGATGGCACGTTTGAACTTATAGCTTACTTTATGTTGGAAGTTGCACTCGGAAGTTGGAGCTCTTGAACATCGAGGTCGGTACTTGGCTTCCTTGGGACAAGTTAAGGTGTTTGTAATAATCATCACAAACAATATTACCAAAATGGTACTGAAAAACAGAAAACTAGCAAAATATTCAGAGCATGTTTTGCATTTTTCAGGAACTAGACAATTGGTTACCAAGAAAAAGGAAGTAGTGTTTTATATCCATAAACGTGTTATAAGGGTTGCCATAAGCAAGCTAGTGATGAGGATAGATTATAGATCATTGGCATTGGGACCCCAAGCAGAGATGGACACCTAAGTTAAGGATGTATGTCCTTTGTGCAACACAATGAATGGGTTGGTCTGCTGATCAAGGTCTCCCCATTCAATTAAATGATGCAGACAATCAACAAATACACCATTAAGTCCCCCAATCGGTAGCTAATGGGCACCTAAGCCAATGATTATCAATTGTTTAGGCTTATCAGTGTCACTAGGGGGTCCCCGCCAATCATACCCGTGTAACCAAAGACTCAAAGAATGACTTCGAACCTAATTGATGTTGGATGGGGAGGAAGACAACGGTCCCATATGAAAGCTATTGGGTAGTTAGCTGCTCTTGCCGGGAATGAGGCCATTAATTATCATGTACCTCCTGCAAGTTCGATTTGATCGATTAACACTTTAAGGTACTTGAAATGAACAACGGTGACAAACTGATTAGTCTAAAATCAGCTGAAGTACACGGTGATAGAAATCAAAATCAGGTCGGCAACGTATCCAAAACTTTACAGTAAAACATATATCATGTAATAATTGCAAGTCGGTCTGTTGCTTGCTCATAAACGGGAACTCTTAAGCCGACAAAACTCTCTTATCTCCCGTCAAAGTTGCCTGTTTAACACAACATCCTTTTTCACCCAATCTTCTTCGGATTGTTGAACAAAAAAGTAATAATCAAATGGCTGTTGTACCCCTGAGTCACAGTATTTTCACTGGTGCAAGATCCGAGTCGGTTTACTACTTGCAGTTCACGCGACAAGTGACTTGTCCGTGTTCAGTTATAGTAGTCCT
Source organism: Houttuynia cordata (assembly GCA_039654745.1). NCBI lineage: Eukaryota > Viridiplantae > Streptophyta > Magnoliopsida > Piperales > Saururaceae > Houttuynia > Houttuynia cordata. The sequence continues at coordinate 29,254,990 of CM077504.1, forward strand.
ATACTGTTGAAACCTCTCTTTGTGATTGGACCAATCTACAATGCCTACTTCACATCATGCATGTGCTATAACTGAGGCTACAAATTGGGCGAGTAATTCAGGAGGGGAGCTGAGGAAATTAGAAGAGCATGAAGGGTAATTTAGGGATTTTAGATTTTTCGGAGGGGGTCACGGGGCCCAGAGTGTGATGGGGGCGGTGTCCTCTAGTGCGAACCGGATCGGCAGGGGATCCGGTCCGGACGCGGCAGTGCCAGCCAGTTAGGTGGGTTAGCCCCCCATATGCAGACACGTGGAGCGTAAGGCGCAATGGGTGATTCCCGGGAAACCGGCAATCGCGAGGCAAGTGTCCCATTCTCGATGGCGACGTGGCGGGCCCCGCGTCAGAATCTTACAGGTAGAATTCGAAACGGGAACGCCAGCTCAGCGCGAGCGCGTCTGTAAAAGCGACCCCTTGGCAGTTGGCTCTTCCATTTTTTCAAAATTGTTGATATTAATTACTCAAATTAATAGTCTAATTACGCTGATTAAGGAGAGAGGGCCTGAAATGAGTAGTCCATGGGTGAAGTACAAATGGGCACAGAGGAGGGACTGCGTCAGGGTGGAGTCTAATCGGATATTTTGTCAAATCCAATCTGCTACGACACTCAAATAACGAGTGCTGGCGATTTGATTCTTGATAATCCAGTGCAGGGCAGGGACAGGGCATGGATTCCACACAGGAGGATGTGGTGTGTCGAATGATAGGATATTACGTCCCTTGTAATTTCCAATTTGATCCTGTTGCCCTCATTAATTCCGGCCTCGTAAGTAAGCTGATCTTTATTTTGGCACCTGCTAATTAAGTTTGTGACTCTGTGTCACGCATGGGTCCCAGGGTGCACCCATTATGGACCCAACAACATGGCAAATACCGGTGGTGGTAGGTATAACCGCTGGTGTGGCTGGTAGTTGTTGTATATGTGTGATTTATGAGATTAATGGGCTTGGTCACACCTGATTCAGGCCCGCACACCCAGGTTGTTGGGGTCCATCTCTCTGGTCCCACGAACCAACATATAATTGCTATTCCTTGGGCCTGGCTGCCCCTTCTAGAAAAGCGAGGAACACCCCGAGCCTCGATACTCGTCTCCTCCAAATAGATACCACATTAACTCAAATCCAGTCCAATTAACACACTCAAAATCCAAAAGCTAGAAGACCATTTAGCCCCTATTTGGGAGGGTAAATCTGTCAACGAAGCTGGAAAAATATGAAAAAGCAGAGTGCAGCTGGGCTCTTTTATGGGGGAAGGTAGACTTTTGGGGCCGGGCCAGACTGCCAGCCCAATTCGTTAATTACATATTAGTGATTAAATAATTACGATTTTTTTATGATAAGCCGGGAAAAGGAGGCCGGACCACAGACAAGTTAAGAGACAGTAGTGAAAGGGGCAGCTGAAGAAGGTGCGAGAGAGCTTTTTCATTTTCGCATCTCAGACTCCCTCCGAGCTCGCCCTTCTTCTCCAAATCTGAGCTTCTCTTCCCGGTCTGGTCTGGCCTCCGGTGCCGGTAAATGCTGGGTCCATTCTCAGACTCCTCCCGAGTCTGATCCAAGAAATGCCGGAGTCTTTACTTGCCCATTACCACTCCGGCACCCACCACGACGGAGATGGGACTGCTACCAACAGAGGGAAGGACGACGATGGGCCTGCGCTTCTGTCTACGGCCCGGTCCAGACACCCATCGGCCCACACCAGCCGCGTCACTCCCGCTCCTATGACCATCACGGCGGCCGCCGGGGGGATAGTGGTGGAGAAGGTGCTCCCGAATGGGGACCTCTACACGGGGTCGTTCGCCGGCAACGTCCCGCACGGTACCGGAAAGTACTTGTGGAGGGACGGGTGCATGTACGAGGGGGAATGGCGCAAGGGGAAGGCGTCTGGGAGGGGTAAGTTCTCGTGGCCCTCCGGAGCTACTTACGAGGGGGAGTTCCGGTCGGGACGGATGGACGGGAATGGCACGTTCACTGGACCGGAGGGGGATACCTATGTCGGCTCCTGGGTGGCCGACCGCAAGCATGGGTTTGGTCGGAAGTCGTACGCCAATGGCGACTTCTACGAGGGCGCCTGGCGGCGCAACCTGCCGGATGGCCATGGGCGATATGTTTGGAAGAACGGGAATCAGTACGTGGGGGACTGGAAGAGCGGCGTGATTTCCGGGCGGGGCATCTTGATCTGGGCGGACGGGAACCGGTACGACGGGCAGTGGGAGAACGGGGTGCCCAAGGGGGACGGGTTTCTGAATCTGGACCTGGATTTGGGGTATTTGGCGTCGAGGAAGAGGTCGTCGGTGGAGGGTAGGGGGAGCCTCGGCGGGGAGAGGAATGTGAATTTCCCCCGGATTTGCATTTGGGAATCCGATGGGGAAGCAGGGGACATCACCTGTGACATTATCGATAATGTGGAGGCTTCGATGTTTTATCGAGACGGGACTTCGAGTCCCGATAAGGCGGAGCTTGGCCCTGGGAGAGGCCTGAATCCTTGCTGTTTTACGCCTGAGGCAACGGGGGCAGCTGAGGTGAAGAAGCCGGGGCAGACAATCTCCAAAGGGCACAAGAACTACGAGCTGATGCTTAATTTGCAACTGGGCATCAGGTATCAATGTGTTGTCCCAGACGTGCTCGCTCTGTTGTTGAGAATAGGGTTTGTGTTTGGGTTTTATTGAGAATATGGTCTGTGTTTTGTGCAGTTATTCAGTCGGGAAGCCGTCGTTTGAGATGCGTGGACTCCGGCCAGGAGATTTCGATCCCCGGGAGAAGTTTTGGACTAGGTTTCCGCCGGAGGGATCGAAGGTTACTCCACCACATCAGTCGGGGGATTTTAGATGGAAGGACTACTGCCCGATGGTCTTCAGGTATTCAATCATTGTTTGGCTTGATTTTACTATAGGCCTGAATGTTAGGCCTAGACTAATATTCAGTATCACATTGTTGGTGTTAATGGTTTTTCTCTTTGTCTATTTATAGGCATCTTAGGAAGTTGTTTGGGATCGATCCTGCTGATTATATGGTTGCCATATGTGGGAATGACGCGTTGAGGGAGCTTTCTTCACCTGGAAAGAGTGGGAGCATTTTCTATATGACACAAGATGATCGGTTCATGATTAAGACAGTAAAAAAGTGTGAGGTTAAGGTATGCAGCTCCATATCCTATTTAGCTGACGGACTGTCTAATTCAATTTGTATGTTCTTGGTTGTAGTTGCCATTGGATTTGTATTTTGTCTCCTTAGTTGCTAAAATTTTGTGATGTTGGTGGCACATGTGTGCAAACCATGTAGGAAAGTAATTACGCAGTTGTATAATGGTGTAACAGGTGCTTCTAAGGATGCTTTCAAGCTACTACCAGCATGTTTATCAATACGAGAATTCCCTAGTTACAAAGTTCTTTGGTGTCCATTGTGTTAAACCTGTGGGCGGTCAGAAGGTACCTCTCATATAAGTTGCTAAATTTTATTGCCCATTTTTTATTAATAGCCGACCCCAAATAGTTGGGAAAAGGCGCTACTTGATTATGATTATGGTTATGAGCTGATGCTCAATGTGACTGCTGCATGCCATTGCTGTGCATAAGAATGATTTTTTTCAAACATGGTGACATTTGTTAACATGAAACGCCACTAGGGATATTTGTCCTGTACATACAAAATTTATTGGTTCTTGTTGCTAACATATTTATCTTAACCAGGTTCGTTTTGTTGTAATGGGCAATCTGTTCTGCTCGGAGTATCGAATCCATAAGAGATTTGATCTTAAAGGTTCTTCTTATGGTCGGATTACTGATAAGGCTGAGGGAGAGATTGATGAGACTACTACTCTCAAAGACCTGGATCTCAACTATGTGTTTCGTTTGCAGAAAACTTGGTACAAAGAGCTATTAAGGTAATTTCAATGTAAAATTTTGCACTAGTATAGCTTGAATCCACATTTCTTTAATTTTATCTTAGGTTTCTTGGTGGGAATTTGTTTAGACAAATTGATAGAGACTGTGAATTTCTGGAGGCAGAGAGGATAATGGATTATAGCCTATTGGTGGGCATTCATTTTCGTGATGAAAATTCAGCTAATAAACTGGATCGTCCACAAATTATTTTTACAACTGGTACGTTAGTTTCCATCTGTATGTCATTGATGAATCTTTTTTGCACTGTCTGAAGAATTTTTTCTGTTAACTGATAGGAAAAAGAGAAACGCCAAATTGTCCTGGCTTCCACCTAGCGGAGGAATGTGATGTGGATTGGATATTGTCTAGCGGGTATAATTCTATTCCTTTCTTTTTCTGTCAGTGAAACTATCTGTCTTGTCTGACCTGAACTAGAAGCTGTTGGAAATTACCTTTGCCTGTTTGAAAGAAAAGTACTTTTTGCTATAAAGGAGGCAATCATAGATGAGGCAAATGTTTTGATGGCCAGCCACTTGGTGTTTATTTAGGTGCATGTTTTTTCTGTGTTATGCACCATAGGATTTGTGGAGGGTTTTTTTTTGTGTTTCGCTTTTATACATTGTGGAGGATATTTAGAATCGGTTCTGGCTGCATGCTTATGTTCCCTTCAAGAGGACGAAACTAGGCCATATGCTTTTGTGAGAGATAGATTGGTTCAGATGCTCATAGAGTTATTGCTTCTTTTTCAATATACTCTATACACAAGAACAGCTGATTGGTATTACTTCGAACTCATCTAACTCATTTTTCCTCTTATGGAGAGTCCCTTGTGTTTTGACATGAACATGGGATGTTCTATTTTTTTTGTCGCCTTGTACGCCCCTCATTATAAAAAAAACTGTCACTTTGTTATTATAAGTTTGTGTCTCTACTAAACTAAGTGTTGAATAAATAACTTGAAAACACAACGAGCCGATTTTATTGTGTAACTGTACACTTGCATATATTTTTTTTCATCTTGTTAGCTACATTGGTAATTTCTGTCTTTATTGCTTTGTTTTGGTGAATAATAGAAACAAAATATGCCCGAGGTTAATGTGGTTTTACTCGTGGTTTTTTAATTAATTGGTTAGTTGTGGTTCAATTTTTCATTTGAAAAAATTTGCTTTTCGTAGTCAGCAAAGCTTTTCTCTTGTTTTTTTTAGTTCCTGGAAGATGTCAACTGGGGAATTCGTATGATGTAATAAAGCAACCAAGTAGGGTTGTCATTTTTTTAATTTAAGTAGGGTTGGCATGTTCGCATATCCTTATTATATTGCATAAACCATTTGTGAACAGGAAGCCCTTGATAAGACTTGGTGCAAACATGCCGGCCCGTGCTGAGGAAGTGGGGAGAAGAAGTTATTCTGATAACTATCTCCACTACCAATCGAGTGGAGGAGATTCAGCTCCAACTGGTAGTGGTGGAACGTATGAAGTGATCCTTTATTTTGGGATCATTGACATCCTTCAAGACTATGACATCAGTAAGAAACTTGAACATGCCTACAAGTCCTTGCAGGTAGACCCCTCCTCTATATCGGCGGTGGACCCTAAGCTTTACTCCAAGAGGTTTCGAGATTTTATACGGAAAATTTTTATCGTGGATAAGTAGTTTGTAAGTGGAAAAACACATGGAGGAGATAGGTCCCTTACGAAAACAGGGGACCTCCACTAGAACGAAGATAGATGGAGACCTTGGACCCTGCATGGTTTGGTGCAGGTTTACCCCATCTTGCGTGGATGGTGTGGGAGGAAAGGGCAGCCTTAAGGTTGAGTATTAAAGGAAATTTGAGAATTCGTTGAATTCATTGTGCTTGTTTCGGCTGAATTTTGAAGCTTCTCTAGCCGATGAGAGATGAATCTGTATAGATGAACCCGGTGGGTGGGTTGTTGAAAGGGTGAATTGGGTTCAATTTCTCTTTCTTTTTTATCTTAGCATCAGGTTGTGGATTATTGTAATCAAGAGAGAAGACAGAGAAATATTGACATATAGGATAGGAGTTTTGCTTTTAGGATGGGTTTAGGTTTTAAATGTCAAGTGGAAATAAAGAATGTACAGTCAGAAAGAAATGAAAGTACAAAATGTATTCTGAAATTCCATTTTGAATTTGTCCATTGTTTGCTGCTGTGGTTTATGTGCTTTTGCAGTGGCTAAAGAAACTCCAAAACCTCTCACCTTGAGAAAAAACAAGGAGCCATGAAAAGAAGCAAAAAAGAGAGGTGAGCATGGAGACCGTTCTTCTGATCGTCCATCTTTGGTTTTGCTTTTTTGCACGAGTGTTTATTGATGTTCTATTTGTAAGAAAAAATTCCCAAGAGTTTCCCTATCGCTTTGCAAGTGAATTTTAGGTTGTGATGAGGGTATGGACGTAAGTTGAAGCCAAAAAAACATGCATCCCCAAAGCCTTTTCTCGGTTGCCGAGCGAGCTTTGTCGTATGGAGAAGTCAAAAGTCCCCACTCCCAGGACCAAAGGTCTTCGAGTGTCCTTACACGTTATGCAAGGTGTCCATCTCTTGTGTTATCCCTTAAGTTGCTAAACTATTACTCTCTTAGACATCAACTTTTATTCGTTTACTAAACGTTAATAAAGTATTTTCCTTAATAGTTTAAGTCACCAAACCCCTCCCTCCCTTGGGACTCTGGTCTCCAGGGGCGGAGCCAGGACTTGCGCACATATTTAAACGACAATTAGCTTCAGAATCCTATTTGATATAAAACGGGCGCGCCACTCTTACAAATTTAGGGGCAGACAAGGTTTAAATCACCTGCCAACCCCTGTAACACATGTGCACGATCCAACGGTGCGTGTTGCTCTCGACGCATGCAGTAGGGTGCAGTATACCGGATTTCGATCCAAAAATGAAATTTGAACTCCAAAAATAATTCTGGAAAGAAATAATCTGCACTGATACACATTGTATGGGCAAAACACCACATTTTATCACGGTTTAACGCCAGTAAGAATGAGTCTAGACTCTAGAGAGCTAAGTAGGGAGGGGCATGTGGCAGTTAAACACCACTCCCATTAAAGTAATTCCCTGAAAGTAGTAATTCCCAAGTCTCCATAGAGTTATGCAGCATCGATACGTCTTGTCCCCTCCTACTTCATACATTATTGGTACCGATTCAAGGTAGGTATTGAACTATATGAACAAGTAAAAAAAAACGATCCATTAAAATAATTTTGTACTATCTGACTTTCAAGCTGTACGACGTCGCCCATGGCTGCTCTGGGTGTTTGTCATGGATTCAGAAAGGATATACATTGCTGAATGCTTATTAAGATTCTGGTTTTTTTAAAAGCTATATCAGATTATCAGTCACCAGAGGAGCCTCGAGATCCCCCATATGGCCATCCGCTTTTTGCCTGCCACGAATTTTGCTGTTTAGAGCAAAATGGAGGCGGTGCAAGAAAGGGTCGACACGAGAGCCCTCTTTCTCGCTCGATAATGAGAAGTCTCCTCCCACCCTTGTATCATGCCGCCGGCCTGGCCTGACCCTCTGCAAACAGAGCTATGTCGGTGCTACTCAGATAGGATTTCGTGGCATAGATTTAGGTGCAGTGGCAAACTGGCCCGAGAGAGAAAGACCAGTGTGGGGAGTGGCTAGTTGGCCCAAACAAGGCAATTTTATTGAAGAATAATACTACTTTGTATACATTTGGCGTGGTTGCTATTAGGGTTATTTGTTTCAGTTTTCAAGATTATTACTAGTTTGAAACAAGAATGCAGTGAGGCCTGGCTTTCTCTTTGTTGCTTTTAACGTGTTATTGAGTCCTTTTCTGGGTGTTATGAGTACAGAATTGTGTTCCAGGCCTGGCCTTGCAGGCTGCAGCTGCTCTTTCGGACACACTCACTGCCGATCAAGATTCATACAATCCAATGCCAAAAAAAAAAAAGAAAAAAGATTCATACTATCAAATTTAACCCGTTTTGCCTAGTTCCATCTGTCATCGAGTCTCCCCAGCACTTCTACGACACGTTCACGTTATTGCTAGTTAAGTTAAGGCTTCTCTCCTCTTTGTAAAAAAACCCAGCTCAAAACATTTTTACATAAGCTGCCACTGAAAAATACAATGAGTGTACCACCACTCTTTAACCTTTTCTTTTCCTTTTTGTTAATCATAGTAAAAGCTCGTAAGCTGCTAGCCTGCTACTACCGTCCATTCCTCGCCATATGAAGGCAAGGGAATGGATTCAACCAAATTGGCAACCTGGTAGCAAGTTAATGTTGGAGTTTTTATTATCAAAAAGCAGGGGCAATCGCCCCATTCCTCGGGAATTATTTAATCAAGGCTGATCAATCGGTCCACATAGGGGATTGATCGGCCAATGCGGCAACGGCCTAATAAGGTCATTTTTTTACTATTTTTAATGCCCAAATCAATGGTGCATTAGTGGGAAACGTGCCCCAACGTCCCATAGGTGTTTATATATATAATTGAGCATTCTTCTACAAAATGTATGAAATTCCAAGTGATTCCTAGTTTGTGCTACATGAGATTTATTATAAGGGAGCCGGAGAATGTTCTTGAGAGTTTGTTAACAATCACAATGTTTCGAGTGAACTTAATGAGTCTTCCATTGGTAAGAGTTCTTATTAATAAGGCCTTTAATCATGCGAGGATTTTGGCATAAAGATCTCTTAGCAAATTGGCACAAAGCCAATAGGGGGCCAATAAATCCTTAGGGATAACCTTGCGAGAAGTTTTGATCTTTCTTCTTCTACTTTATGTATCTTCATTTCTTTATACAATTTAGGCTTCAAGGAGGTCCCTTATCATCTACAAGAGTTGCATGAAGGAATTTGTTTCAACAGTTAACATAGCTTGTTGTAGTTTGCAAAGCCTTATATCGCCTATCTGTGTGTTGTTTACCAAACTGTCGTTATGGATGGTGAGGGACGTAAATAGCATTAGCAAATGTCTATTTTGACATGAAATATTGCATCTGAATACAAAATTCAACGCAATGAGGTAGCATGGGCAATACATTCTCCCATGCTCACCAATTCAGAGCCTATACCTGTTCTTTTTTATATATAAATGCTCTTAATTACGCACAAGGGAAGGTAGTTGACATTTTTGCTGTAATACCCGGAATTTTTTATTTATTAAAATGGGAAAATCTTATGCAAGGTAAGCAGGTAATTCTCTTAATTTGATGAATTATGATTGGTGGTTTGAAAAGATTTGAAATAGAATTAAAAACCCAGTTTGAATTTGATTAGAATTGGGACTTTTAAATTGGAAATTTATGGAATCCGAAGGAAGGAAATTTTGGACGTGATTAGTGCGGTAATTGGCAGTTACTAAACTCATTAGTGACACGTATGGAGATGGGAGAAGATGGTGGAATTAGTTTTCAGTTAGGAAGTTACAAATCCTATTTTAAGTAACTACTTGATTTGACTTAATCCCCTAACTAAATGGGATAGGTTACGTCAATTAGTATGAAGAGTCAATTAGAGTTTAATAAAGAGGTTACCCAAGATTTACTAGCTAATTTTGGACGAGATGATCAAGGCAATTGGGCGTCCATTAGAATTGGGAAACTGCTAGAAGCAGTGATGGCATTCAAGAGGGAGATCGTGCCTTGATTTGGGGTAGATCGTGGCCTTAGATTAGGTAGCAATCAATGGTGGAATATTGAATCCAAATTGGGAAAAATTGTCTTAAGTATGTGTAACCGAATTAGAGTTTTGAAACTCCTTAATTAAAGAAAATCCTAACTAAATGAGGAATTAATTTGGGGGAACGTCTTGGGCAAGTGGAAGGCTTATTTTTGGTGATCATTCGTGGCCTTTGGATTAGGAGAAAATCGACGGTGGAGATGTGTCCTAGGAGAATAGGACACTTGCTATTTAAACTCGCAAAGTGAGAGACCGCCATCCCTTTGAGACTTTGAGAGACGTGCAAACCAGCAAAGGGGGTCTCGTCCATTCTCCTTTCAGCCTTCTACAGTGACCTAAGGGGTGGTAGTGCGAGCCGTAGTGCTTGGATCGCGAAAGCAAGAGAAGTGATTCGAAGGAGACAACTCGCGTAAAAGAAAAATCGGATTTTTTTGTCTTGCGAGGTAGGTGCTCTTTTTCCCACAATTCCATACTATAAATTGTGATATTTCGTGATGAATATGATACTTGAGCACTGATGTGAATACCTATATGAATGATGATCCGTTTGATATTGGTGTCGTTTAATTCCATGGTTTACCATTTATTATTTTGAACATGATGACTATTGCACCCGATCCTAATAAATTAAATACTTCTCATGCATGGCTCCACTTAGATCTCACCGTATGCTTGCTGCTTTGGTCGAGATGAGTACATTCTGTTGGACGTTGTACAATTGTATGTCCTTATATGGATGTCTTCTTTCCTTAGTTTCGTTATTATATGATCATGTGGGTCATACCAGATTCCAGATTTCAATCATATGCTGTGATTAATCCTTAAAGTTTGAAACTTGTGGTTAATGCATACTGGTATTCAGATGTTTCAGCCTCCAAGATTAGCTTTGGGTCGTCAGTTTTCCTGTCTCACGTTAATTGTCTATTTTAGGTCATATCAGCCGATAAACGGAAGTATTGGTACAAAACTGTTTTGGCATAATGATACATACCTTATGATACTAATTATTAAAGTAACAATTTTTGTGAAAAAGAGTTACTGGAGTTTGAGATTTATTGTACCTTAATTATCTCATGATTTAGTATGGGTATGTCCTGAATTAATAGTCCTAATTGCAGTCTACATGTCTAAACCGTATGAATATGTACAATTAGTTTTGGGATTAACAATGTAGTTAAGAATCTAATTAATTGCAGAACAATTGGGAGTTAGTAAATGCCCAGGAGAATAATGTAATAAGTCTAGAATGCATTAATAAGTGTTTAATTGAGTAATAGACTGTATTGATTAAGTAAGTTTATAATTAATGATCTCAGCCAGACTTAGTGTTGTGCTGATAGACTGTGATAGAAAAATTATAATTAAATGTAGAAAACTCGAAAAATTATGCCGTCAATTGGGTTAGAAACTAGAGACATGTAGCTGTCTGTCATAAAAATTTCAGACTAGAATATGTTCTGTGCAGACCGTGGTGAGCCATAGAATGGAGCTGTTGTGCAGATAATAGTATATTTTCGGGTTGTTTAAACTATACCATATATTAAAACCTATGTTATATATCTAATGATAAACTGTAGTAACCATATAAAATCCAGAGAGATGAAGTGAGTAACGTCTAGTAATTGATCCAATCCAGAGAGTGAGTCATGTCAGACCGAGTCATTCCTTCGTGGGGCATTGTTCTACCAATATAGTATCTTGGCGTCGAACTTGAAATCTTAGATTCTTGGTTAGGGTTTAGTTTCCTAGACCCTACCATCTTATACCAACGTCATATAATCCTCAATATTGTCAGAATCGATGATGTCTTGATTGGAGCTATGCATGGTGAAGGTGTTTAATGAGTTATTTCTGATGAGTCTCAGTCTTGAGTCATCCTGTGATTGAATATTGAGAATTCTTTGGTTACTCCTATGTGAGTCAATTCAGACTGTATTTCTTGAGTACTCACTCCTATGAGAGTCAATTAAGATTGTATCAATGATATTGTTACTTTACTCCTCGGTGAGTCATATTTTGGAAGATTGATGTTTGAGTCTCTAGATGAGAGAGCACTTGATATTTCTAGATTGATTCAGTTCTATGTAAATTGTTTCTCCACTAGGAGTTCTGATGAACACTCTTAGTTGGATTCATAGTATGCTCACGAGCCATTGCTAGATCCTTTGTGATCTCAGATGATATATGAACCTCTGTAGTTCAGCCGATGACGGCAACGCGTGCGCTTTAGATTGTATGATATTACGGAAGGTCTGCAGTCTCAGCCCATTGTGCCCGTAAGCACCGATGGGGCCAGCATCCCTAGACGCATGGCTGGGTTCCTCTGTAGAACCTCTAGGATGATCCGGTATTGATGTCCATAGGGGAAGTGGACTGAACAGAGAACATAAATTATTATCTCCGACACTCTGTATGTTTGGAGTCAGTATTCATTATTATTTCCTCCCGATGCTCTGTACGTTTGGGATCTGAGTTAATGTTTGTTTATTCTCGACCGTTGGTGGTCTTTGATGATGAGTATAGTCCAGGTAAGTGAACTCCGTATTTGCTCAACCTGATCTTTCTAAACATGTCTTTATACCATGTTGTCAGCATTCCTTTATTATTATTATGTTGTGGGTTTTCTTGGCTCCTACTGGGTATTTCTTTCGAAATACTCATGCATCTCTCGATGCAGGACTCAAAGTGGAAAGGAACTAACAAGGTACGTGCGAAGGAGCTCGATGGTGAAAAGTTGATAGCAATGGATTTATTTATCGTTTTTAAATTTCTTGTTCATAGAGAGCTAATCAGCCTGCGTGCTGAATTTATTTTGATGTTTAATGAATTATTGACTAGATTATTGTAATAGCGTAGTTTTATTATTTAAGATTTTTGTATAACGGAAATTGGTTAAGCATTCTAGAATGAGAAAGTGGTGTGATCGAGTATTCGGTCGCATCTCAGGTTTCAGCCTCATGATCTTAAATGAGTTAGTGCTTCCGCGCATCATTCGAGGTTTTGAAATTTAGGGCGTGACACTTGCTATCCACCTAATTCTCATCAATAACCGCTACTCTCACTTTTTGACAAAGTTTATGTCATAGCTGTATTAGTGATATGTAACGCTGAGTTATGATGGATGATTGTGTTTTGGCCGAGTGTCACGTTTTCCTCTTTATGAAGTAATGAATGCAGAGAGCAGTACGACTTTTCATAGACTCATATAATTTCTCTCTCATTCTCCCTTGCGATTGTGTTTCTTTTTCTCACGTCTAAGTGGTGTAAAAGTTGATTGAACTGGCATCCATTCAAATAACACTGACAAACTTACAAGTGCTTCAACAGATTATTTAATAGTAGTATTGTGCAGGCGCCAGGCAGTAGGTTTGACGTGCTTGTAAACAATCAGAGTGATACTAATATCTTACATTTTGACCCACAAGCACTTTTAAGGTAAATTATTGCTGCTACGGAAGAGCGAGCAGCAAACTCAGAAGGCATGCAAGAACTTTTTCTAGTAATCCGTACCTCTTGCAACGGTGAAATCGCGCCCCCTTAAGGATAAGAAAAGAAAAAAAGGGGATATTTTTTATAGAAGGCTGAAAAGACATGTCCAAACGGATGCATCCGTCCGAATGGACACGACTTGACGATTACATCATGTGAATAGTTACACTATTCAGTTATTAACTTGAACCGAACCGGATTCAAAATAATTAAAAGAATTAGTCTGAAAAATATATTCTCTCTGTTCCAAAATACTATATACATTTGGAAATATTATTATTCAAAAATACTGTGTACAATTTGCCAAATCATGTGACTTTCTCTTTCCAAAATTTGAGGAGACTTAGAAAAATTTACTAGAACTTTGTTTATGAACGATCATACGAGTTGGACGGAATACAAGGGAAAAAAAATCATGTGAATTCCTTGTAGATTTCATGGTCTAACAAAAATAAGAATTTTCTTAAATATACACGGTATTTTAGAACAGAGGGAGTATATTTTATTAACCCAACCCAGCTCGGCCATCGTGTGAACAACACTCCGCCAGCCGTGAGAGGTCACTTTGTGCTACATTCCCCTCCCCAATAAAACCCAAACTTTGGCCTTATATAATATAATGTGCATGCCCTTCCCACTTTGGATGTGTGGATTATTCGTGGGGACAGTCTGATAACTCAGTATCCTCCTCTTTCCAACTAATCCTACATGGACCGGTCCGACCGCGAAAAATCGGAACCGGTAGACAAATCGGTTCGGTCAAGGCGGTTAGCCTCAATCATTTGAACCGGCCGGTTCGAAAATAAACCGGTTAGTTGACTAGCTAAACCGACGAACCGGACCAGTCCAAAGTTTCAATAGGTCAAATAAGTATTTTTTTGTAAAAAAGACTTGTTTTTGCCAAAATTCGAAACCAAGATTGACAACATCATTCTCAACGCCTTAACTATTGGACTACTTGATTTTTTTATATTTATTATGTATTGGACTACTTAATTTTTTTATATTTATTATATACAATATATATATATATATATATATATATATATATATATATATATATATATATATTTGACCGAACAAATTTTTGGGTTGATGGCCGGTCCGGTTTTAAAAACCTTAATCATGTCTCATTATTTGGTGAAATTGCCACTCAAAAAAGCGATAAAGCGAATGTTTGATGTTTCAGTGAAAGCTGAATTAAAAAGTGGCGCCATATTGGGAATGGACCCCAATCGGCATTCAAAATATTAAAACTGGGACATGGCGAGACCATCTATGCTTTCTATACATGTTTTTGGATGCGAAGGGCGTCAGAATTTTGCTTGTTAATAGACATCTGAAGGTCGTCTTTACCAGAGTTCACTTAGCTGGTTTCTCTCTTAGGCTGATCGAGAATGGGGCCATTCCCCGTACAAAAAAGGCCGCCATCTATTTGAGCTTTTTTCCTTGAACGTACTTCAATTTTTATAATTATGAGGGTGCAAAAGCAACTATAATGGATGGGAAGAACTATTTCCAAAGCCCATAAAAAAGTAGAAGAGGTGGAGCATAGGTTTATAGGAACACGAGGATGAGGATGGAAGGAGACTTGAAGATGCATCCGTGAGGAAAATGACCCAGAAAAAGAATGAAATAAAGGAAACAGAGAGAAGGATGTGCAGCACATATTGAATGAAAATTCGACGTATACAGAGTAGAGAGTGTTTGAACATGAAAATGACGGGTAATGCTATCGTTTGTGGCATTGGCTTGCACGAGCTCTGAAGGAGCTTGAGTACTCACACTCTCTCTCCCTCTCAGTAAAATTAAGAATGGCATGTCAACATCCTGCCCAGTTCCAGCCGCTTCCTATATTTGCAACCATTAGGCCTAGCAAGCCACAGACCGTAGCTACAGGGGTTCGTACTGTGTCCACAAAGAAAGAGAAGCTTCCTTTAAGTCTAGACGGTTTATGTTGGCCAAACCAAGAGAAGAAACATATGAAGGGTCTCTATCCAACAGTGGAAAAGTATGAGAGCAGTTAAAGCAGAAGCTTGACGGGAAGTCCCTGTCTCGTGACTCTCATCTCACACTCCCTAGTTTCAGGTCTTCGCCACATGAAGCTCATCCTTTGAGGAACGACACCACAGTAATTTTGACTCTTTACTCTTCAGTGCTTATTACGAGGGTGTTCTTTGACTCTGGGAGTTCCCCTCCCTTGAAAGGGATTACCTTGGCCACTATAACCTTAGGATAAGAATACCTTATGCCAACCTCCTAACTCATTTGTGACAAAGATACGCCATCAATGATTCATTCGTTTGCTTGCTTTGAAGATAGGTATCGTTGAGAATGGTGTTATGCACACTTTATAACTTTTTTTTTGGTTGATACAAACTTGATAGCCTATAAAATACAATAGCTTCTGTTGTGTGTATGAAGTGTGACTGGGTTGGGGGGAGGGGGTGTAACTGTTAACATAAACTTGACAAATCTTCACATTCCTACCCCACGGCCAAAATCTAAGTCTATAAGTCAAAATTGACAAGTTGACAAGAGCATGGCATGCACAGACTTGATAATCATATCATGCGCTCCTGTTTGGAAGGGCTGAGCCCAGCTATGGAACCTCGACAACTTTTCCAACAACTTCCCCAACGCATACTTCATCTCCAGCAGCACAATCCCTCTTCTTCATATACCCAAGCCCAAAGTGCTCACCATTGCTTCTTCCCATTGCATAGCTTGTTAGAAGTCCCACCTATTCAAAAGGCTTAGTCAAGCTTCAGGGGGGTTGAAAACCTCTTAAGTTTAACAAAAGGTACTTTTTTACCATCTATACTAATTGGACTGCCTGGTTCTGTAGGACCTGATAGCTGTATCCCCCAAAGTCTTTGCTTAATGCCATGTAAGTAATGAGCCTTGCTATGGTCTCTTGCCCTTTGTAACATCCTGAAAAATTTTGCAAACTTATCAGTCACCAATAAGAAAAAACACTAGACAATAAATTACTCCAACAGGTTATGAGATAGCCCCCACATTAGAAAACATCACAAAAAAGTGAATTTTGTTTCAACTACACAGAGCTTGCAATTTGAGCATATTCTGCATTTAGATTGTCATGATTGAAAATGATAACGGCTACACATTCCAGTTTCATACACGTTTGAGGAAGATGTTGTCACCATAAAGTTGATAAAGAAAAGAAAAACTTGAAGCACTCTTAGTCTTTCCCAACCAAGAGCACCCATAGGGATAGCACCAAGATCCAAAAGTCTTTTCCAGACTGATCCAGCAGCAGCAGGGGAAAGCAATATTGAATAACCGTCTGTAGATATAATACTGCCAACACCTGCAGTTACTGGCATTCCACTCACCTACAGAGATAAGGAGATTAGTAATTCCACTCTCTCAAAAGTGGGCTTTGTTACTTTCGTTTCTAAAGGTCAATCTTCTAGCTTACTTCAGAATTATGCATACAAAATCAAAGATAGCTCCACAAGGGTTGATAAAGTAACATCTGAATGAATTTAGCATCCATCGTAGCACCAACTAAATTTGTATGATGCCTAATGTCAATATTGTGAATTAAAATTGTCCCATCATGTCGTCTAACTCTCATTTCCAGGCGATGTAAATCTGATCGATCTAGTTTACATGGCAAAAGGAAACCAAGTGAATCTTCCAGTAAATCTAAGCAAGGTAAAAGTCAGGAAGAATGGGCCACAAGCTCAAATATGCACTTCAAACGACCTCAAACATTTTCATTAGACCACACTTTCATCTAAGAGGTCCCTATTCTCCAAAACACTGCTTGATAGAGTCTAAGAATCTACAGATTTAATAGGTCTCTCTAAAACAGCGTTCTAGAGTGATAAAATGCATCTTGTCAGTAAAAGACTACATATTGTTAAGAATCTTTCCAAAGTAGGTATTTTTGAATGATAAAGTTAAGTGGCCATATCATGCCATGCTCCCATGTAAAAGCAGACTGATTTTCATTGTTACCAGCTTTGTGATGGAAGATAGTTATATTAATATTTCATGTGCAACCATCATGTCATGAAGCCAATCAACATATTTTGGTAAGGTGTATGATGAATATGATGACGTTGAATCTTTGTATCATCGTCCCTTCTTCATAGGGTTGCATCAGGAAGGGCATCCTGCGTAAAAACTTGCCACTATGTTTCTTTGTATGGATTTTGTACCATTTTAATTCCGATAAGAGTCAAACACGGTATATAATCCATGCCGCCGACCCCAGATAGCTGGGATAAAGAGTATATGACGATGATGAAAGTTAAGTGGCCATATATACCCTAAATTTGTTATAGAATCAACTCGATCTTCGGATGGCTCAACTCAGCCCAATAGCTGGTTGAGCTTGAGTGTAGCTGGCCAAAAGATCAACTTCACTTGGCTCGACATAACCTCTAAATAAAAGAATGCCAGAATTTGAGTACTGCATCATGAATCCCCATGCAGTTCTCATTATTACCTGACCATAAAGAGAACAGAGAAGTAATAATAGCTAAAGCTTACACTGTAATGTCGATGTGTGCTATATGGCTGACCAACAAGACCATCAACATTTAGATTCTGAATAAGCTTTAAACATTAAACAACACAAATTATTACTAATAAAGATACGGAAAGCCAAAGAGGAAGAAGCGTGCAAAGAGACATAAATTAATGCCTTACTTGACTACTTTTAGGTCCAACAAGAATGAAAAAGCAAGTTTGTTTTGTTATGTCCTGAACTTCCACCTTATCAGAAAAGAATATGTACCTAAAAAAGTTTTAAAACCATGTTAACTTACCATGCAAAGTCGAGAAACTTTTAAGCAATAGTGAATAGAATTGTCTCCATTCAGATCAACTCATACCAGTTATTCGATTCAGCGACACAGATTCTGCTCGATTGTAAGTACGTTTTACCTCATAGAAATTTGTTTCTAAACAATCTCGAGTTTCATACAAACTGTAGTGAATAAACTTAAGTTAGCCAATTTCTTAAACTGATCAAATTCCCATCTTCAATTTTCCAAAATTCTTATTCGTAATTATTTCTAAAAACTAATGCTCCCTCCTCAAACATTATTAGTCCCATTTGTTTTTACTCAAAATTTAGGGAATAAACAAATGGGATCAGTAATGAGGTCCGGAGGGAGTACATTATAATCGCTTGCCCAAATGGCATTCCAGAATCCAGTGAAGAACTAGAAATAAGGTGGAAATCATGGTTTTACGTTATGGATTCAGACTTCCCATACTCTTATAGTTACAAACAGCAACGGAACTGGAAGCGCTTCGCTCTACTTAAGATTAATTGTGAAGATAAAGGGAAATGTGTGGTACAATGCTGATTGAAGGCAGTAGAATATTACATATAGAATATGTTTTGGCAGTGTTTGTGGTACTTATTTGAGATTGGATTTTGAGGCTATAATAGAACACGTTAGGGTCAGCTCCACACATAAGCAGAAATGACATCCCAAGGGCTGACAGAGGAGAAGAAAATAGGTTAAGGAGAATTGAAGTCAGCAGAACTAATAGAATTTTCAAGCATTGAACGAAGCACATAGTACGTAAAGTTAAACAAATATCTCATAGCAGATACGTAAGAAGGCCATGTTCGATTGCATACTTATTTAGCATTTCAGTTATGCTTCTGCATGTTAATAGTGATATTATCAATGCTACTGATTTTTTCTGCCAGCCAAGCAACAATTAGTATTAACACATAATAGTTTCATTAAGTTGATTCCAGTAAAGGAAAAGTTGTGCGGATTGTGTCAAACTTAAGAGTGTAATAGCATGCCTAATATATCGGAATTTGACAAGCAAGACGAACTCTGAAATAATATAGCATATCACAGATGAAACATAGTGAAAAATTCCTCAATTAATGACCTTAAAGCCACTAACCACAAATGTGGAGCTGAAATGAATCTGACCAACATTAGCAGTGGAGAGGCTTAGATTGAATGGATGAATCAATTAATTACATGAGATATTTGGACCATGAGCTATTTACACTTGAAACAGGGAATGTTTTGCAAAGGGAAGAAAATGTGCATGAAATTGAATAAAAAATAAAGAGATTGATCACCTATACAAATAAACATGCAGAAACCGGTAAGGGAAGAAATGTGCAGAAACTTCAACAAATAATAAAGAGATTGAACTAAGGCCAAAAATATTTGAAAGATACCTAAGAACCGTAACAGAGAGCAAGCAATAGGAGAGGAGAGGGCAAGAAGATATAAGGAGGTGCAGAGATTTAATCAACTTACCATAACCCATGGATGGGCAATATCAATTGTCCGAGCTGTTGGAGTTACAAAAACAGTATCACAATCCTGTCAAATAAAACAAAAAGCCTAAATTATAAATGCACTGCTGTAGACTGAAACATCATAATCATAATCAAGTAGCGCCTTTTCCCAACTATTTGGGGTCGGCGACACGGATCTTACTCCTCCATTCCGGCCTGTTTTGGGCTACCTCTTTTGTAAGAGATAGTAAAGTCAAATCCTTTCTTATTAACTCCATCCAAGTTCTCTTAGGTCTCCCTCTCCCTCTTCTAGCATCGTTTACATGTATCCCTTCTAATCTTCTCACAGGGGCATCTAAAAGTCTTCTTTGCATATGCCCATACCAACGCAACCTACATTCCCTCAGCTTCTCCCCTAAAGGAACTACTCCTAGGCTCTCATGAATATATTCATTTCTAATCCTATCTCTCCTAGTTATCCCACTCATCCACCTTAACATTCTCATTTCGGCTACATTCAACTTATCTATATGACTGCTCTTTGGTGCCCAGCCCTCCGCTCCATAGAGTATTGCAGGCCTAATGGCCATCCTATAGAACTTGCCTTTAAGTCTTTATGGAACCCGCCTATCACACAACACTCCCGAGGCTACCCTCCACTTTACCCACCCCGCATTTATCCTATGCACCACATCACTATCAATATCCCCTTCTTTATTAGAAGTAGCTCAACTTACCTGGCCAACCTGGAGAGATTCAAAATTTGCTGTGCTCTGGTTGTGAAGAAACCGAATTTTGTCTTCTCCAGAAACCTATTACCCATAAAATGAATACCATTCAACTAAGAAGAGTCACAAAGTTTAACTCATGTCTGCATTATTCAACGAATCAACAATTGATATGATTTCATTGGTTTGGAGTTTATATTGAATTAGATTCCAAGGTGGTTGTGGATGTAGTAAATTTTCTTTTTTTGCTTGTAGTA
This sequence comes from Houttuynia cordata, assembly GCA_039654745.1. NCBI lineage: Eukaryota > Viridiplantae > Streptophyta > Magnoliopsida > Piperales > Saururaceae > Houttuynia > Houttuynia cordata. Next base: position 29,275,317 of record CM077504.1, read on the forward strand.
AGATATTCATTTAGAAAGGACCATGGAAATATGAGTATACATTATGAACTGACAACTTAATTATGGCCATGCCATAGTAATGAAAGATAACAGGAGGAAGGCCTCTGGCACTGACAATCACAGGGAAATGACATGTTTTAGCACATAATAAGACAATTTAAAATGTATTATTGCGGGAATTTTCTCACTAGAAGTGTTCACCCAAAACAAATAAAGATGGCAGAATTGGCCTACAGCTTTTGACTGTTAATGAATACACTTTCAAAGGCAAGCTTTATGGAGATCATATAAAAAGAGAGTTCAAACTGCAAACCATGTGGATAGCTGTTATCTTATATGGAACAAGTGTTAAATATATTGGCGTTTACACAGAATTTGGTACATAGAGCCTTCATTAACCGATTCTTTAAGGGTTTTTTTATGAAAAATTCTTAAAGTAGATTAATGTACCTCTAATACGACCAAAATCGGAAAGATCCACAACCTACAAAAATGGATACAATGACGCAGTTAAAGATCACTATTCAACGAGCTCAATGTGAGTTACAGTTAAAACTACTGCTTCCCAATTAAGATTCGCATATAACAATACCTAACGGTAGTCAAAGCTGGACTGTGCTGTAACATATCAAATCTCTATCCCAAATTACATCCTGAGAGCTACAGGGAGATTTTGAGCAACAAAAGACTCATTGGAGAACATTTCATATTGAGTTAATGATACTGAATACTCCTTCGCATATTAATAACTACATTTGGAGAAAATGTGTCTTCCATATCAGTTGCCATATTTGGGTCAGTTTTAGTGGCTGGGAACATAAAAAAAGCCTCTCACAAGCTTCTTCCAACTCTATTCCAGCTGACAGATGAGTTGTAAGAAGATAGCGAGATGCTTTTTTATGTACCCAGCCAAAATTTGATCATTCTCTTAAATTGGATGCCACAATTTAATAAAAATGAAAATTGTGAGAATTGTAGTTATTAAGATGGGACAGAGGGAGCATATAAATTGTACAAGTGAAAGTAATAAGTGCCAAATGCCACATTTAAAGCAGTCATAAAGAATTAAAAAATGGTAATAATAAAATTTAGTGTGTCCAATTATATATGATGTGCTAACTAAGACGATAGCGAACTTACCACAACCCCGTGGTAAGCCGCATTCTAGGCTAAATTATCATTCCCAAATATCTCAACGGTCCCATCTTCCAAAGTTGTTGCCCCCTCCACCTCCATTGTTTCCTTCACATCATCATAACACGATGCCATAATTAACATGATACACCAGAAAATTCAAAAGTACTCAAAGAAAATGCAGATCACCATTGACCCTCCAGCATATCATCTGTTCGATACCTTTCCCAATTCAACCAGTAAGCGGTAAAGCATACAAAAATTATTCAGTAGATAGTACGGTAAACACAGAAGCATTATAGAAGAAAAAATGGCGTTAAGAGAGCGTACGAGAAGATCGTGGTCGATAGGTGGCGGGGTGAGGTCGAAGGAGAAGGCAGCGTTCCGAAGTCTCCGGCCATGGGAGGAGAAGCCGATGGAGGTCGACCGGCCGGAGAAGGAGACAAGTGGGGTCGGAGCAATCAGGGCTGCAGAGGTGGAAGTCGGAAGCAGACGAGGAAGAAGAGTGTTGGCAGAGAAGTCCGGCGGAAGGGAAGCAATTGCTCAGGCGTCGAGGACTGCCGGCGAACGTTGACGGCGTTTGGTGAGACCAAAAGGCTGGTTTTCAGCTCCATCTGTTGCCTCCTCCCGCCTCCCGCCGGCCAGAGAGGGAGGAGGTCAAAAAGGAAGTGAAGCCCATTAGCCAAAGGCCCAAACGAAAATTAGTTGGGCCGGCCTTCAGCAAAACCTCTTGAATTGGGCTCCCTAAGAATGGCTACTTAGAACACTAGTTTTTGTAAGTGCTTTTAATTAGTGGACCTCTTCTGATTGTCTCCCTTAGGTGCGTTTGGCAACGTGGATTTAGACCTTGTAATTTTAAAAATCACGTGATTTGATTAAATCTTGCGTTTGGCAACTCCTTTTTGGGCATGATTTGATTCTTCCCCAAAATCTCACCTAGAATGACGTTATCCTTATTAGAACTTGAAAGAGGGTCACCCATTGCCAAATCACACAAGATTCTTTCAATGACCTAATTCCAATAATCACACCTCTAAATCCAAATCAAGGTTGCCAAATGCACCCTTATCCTAATAGAATTCTCTTTATAAGAGTGGCCGAATTTCCCCCGATTGCCGCCGAATTTTCCCATATGAACTGAATTACCCCCTTGCCCAATTGGAGCCGAATTGTCGACTTATTACTATGATGGGAAGGCCCACCCCTTCCATTATCTATTTTTCTTAGGCTTTGCCCACTCCAAATGGCCCACTCTAAAAAGTTTCTTGAAAGTAGGTCATTTGGAAAATCTAGTTGGACTGTTAATATGAAACGGAGGGTGTGTTTTTTTCACAGCTAATGATTGAGGGGAGTTTTTCTGGGGCTAGATGCGGCTGAGGAAGAAACGGAGATATCGTATTCGTGGTGCAGCAATCGATCAGTGCTATCCCCATCATTGTTGGAGTTTTAGAGTGTGACCTGTGCTGGCTTCATAGCATGCAACTCCATAACCTCCATTGACGTTGAGGAAAAATACAAACAGCATTTCATTGTTGAATTGTAAGAATGTCTTATATGAGTGGGAGTGGGAGGATATTCAAGCTCTCCCCTCTCTCCTTTTTTCCCTTCCAACGGAAACCCCATTTTTCTCCATCTTTCTTCTCCTTGCATGTCCTCTGCCCCCTCCTGGCCATGTTACTAGATTAGCAGGTAAGGCCGATAACCATTGAAGTTTCCCACCCTCCTAGCTTCTCTTGTCCTGACCTCCTCCTTTTCTAGCGGCGACTGGTACACAACCCGGCCCATATGGTGTATGTCCGGAGGTCGAGCTCCCCACCTTTTTTTTGGTCTTTTCGTGGTCGAGAGAGTTGTGAAAGGGAAACCTTGATGCTCCTCCTCCTGCTCCCATGATCCTCTTCTCCTGGCTTTATATAGATGTACAGCTTTCATGGACAAAGATAACTTCTTTGTTGGTTGTCCTCTCAAGGTGTTTTCTCTGGTTGGCTCTTATGTTGTCAGATTTCATTCTCTTGGGTACAATTGGTTGGCTTATTCTTTGGGTGAGCATTAGTTGAGGGGTGTTTAATTGAGTCGAGGTTCAAAGGGTAAGATATCAACCTCCGTTACTATAGGCGTTTCAAGCACCCGGATTTGCAGTAGCCGTCTAACGGTTGGGCGATTATCCAGGGCTACTAGTTGTGATGATGTTGCTTAGAGCTTACAACCTAGTAGCTCCAAAATTGTATGTTTATCTTCAAAGATGTATATTATTAGTTAATCGGCGTTCGCTTTCCAATCTTTTGGAGATAGCCCATGATATTTGGGTTAGATGTCCTTTGCAACGGATTGCTTAGAGCTTATGACCTGACAGTTCCATTGTATGTTTATCTTTAGAGATGTATATTATTGGTTAATCGATATTCGTTTTCTAATATTTTGGAGATAAGATAGGATAATTGGGGTAAGATGTCCTTTGCAACGAATTGGAACTTGATATTGTGCCTCTATCTATGGAGATTCTACTGAATATTTTTTGTCTCTTTTTTACAAAAAGTTGTTGATATTTTTTGTCTCTATCTCCTCTGTAGTAGTTGTAGGTTTTCTTGTTTGTAATTTCTGTTTTATGTGAATAAAATTTCTTTGTCTTATATGCTATTCTTGCCGACATATGGCAGACACCCGGGAAGTAGATTGTACAAAAACAGGTTAGTTTCACCTAACGCACATAGTACTTCATCATGTGCCATTTGATCACTTATGTACGCCAGAGATGCTCAGATGAGCCTTTTAGAAGAGAACCAGATTCCTCCTCCCTGTAGACTCTTCTTTCAGTTCAGTGCGTCATCGGCTCATCCCACGTTGAGAATTCTTTACGAACGGAAGTATTCCTAGATTTGCATGTGTAAGACGAACTTCAGGAGAATCATGTAACTTCGTCATGGGCGTATCAACCATATGATTTATAAGAAACTTGTCAGGATCTCAGTTCCATGAAAACTAATCCCCTCATTGAGTATAAACGTATTTTTTGTCACCTATGAATGCAAGTAGATTGGTTTCTCTGTCAGAACTCAAGGTAACTAAGAGAAAATCTTTTGATCCTCCTGAAGTATGTCACAGCCAGATTTCCTTCACCTATAAGACTTGTGATTCTCATCATCCCCGGCGCATTGTTAGCACATTGCGCAAGTGATGCTACAAGGTAGTGGCAAAAGAGAAATGATGCTAGAAGGAACAAATGAAAGTTGAAAGCCTCCAAAGTCAAGAAGAAGGAACCCAAAGAGGCAAGCACGGAATAAAAATGGCAGGGGAAGGAAGAAATGGCAACAAAAGATGAGTTATCCCCGAGAGTAAAATAGTCTTCACAATTTTAGAACATTGAGATCATCACTCGTTAGGGAATCTTTTTATTTATTTTTTAGTACAGCACCCTTTCGGGAAAGTTAAATCAGGTATTTGGTGCATAATTTTTAGTAGTACACGAGTCTTATGTGCATTTTTGCCGTAGTACATGGTGCTTATGCGCAACGTCCCCTAAAAAAATACCAAAAAATATTAACGATATAAACTCCAGTTCCTGATTGTGATCTGATGGGGACTTATTTTGTGATTATACATAAAGTTGCCACGTTTATTTGGGTAAGTTATATAAAGTTGCCACTTGTGACTAGTAGCAAACTTATCAAGGTTTAAGCATGAGGAAATCATGATGTGTGCCTCAATTTGATTCCCATGATGAACTTATCATGGTTTAAGCATGAGGAAATCCTGATTTACTTTATTTGTTAAACAAACTAACCTTAGTTAATCTTGAAAAAATAAATACATTTGATAGGAATTTCCTAACTCCATTAGATATGGTATGGAAGGTGTAAAAAACCCCTTTTTTTATATCGAGGGGTGTCCGATTGCGTCTTTCGGACCCAACTAAATGGGGCAGGGCAACCTGCCTCTTAGAGCACGGTATCCCCCGCTGCTAAGAGGGAGTAGAAGACTTGATCGAAAATAATTTTTTTGAAAAATTTATGCTAACAACAGACTTATTTTTAAGTTGATTGATGGGTTGAGAAGAAATAAAGTTGATTGATGGGGTTTATCTGTAAGATATTTTAATATCTCACTAAATGTGGCCCACTTACTAGGTAAACGGGTCAATATGAAAAGATAATGTTTCTGATATATACGTTGATAGAATGTGTAATTAAGAATATTTATCCTGAACAATTACAGTCCTAATAATAAACACATATATAATTCTATCATGAACGGTCCTTCTCTGCCTATAAAAGAATAACTTAGGTTTAATTTTCATCAACTTAAGTATTCTCTGTGAAATAGAAAGGCTAATAGAGAGAAACCAGTTTTTCCATTTTCTTCTAATATAGCTGAAGGTATGTTTTTCTATTTCAAAGGTTTATAATATATTATCGTATTATAAGATTGAAATTTTGTGATTATAATAATTTATTATGATGTACAAATAAATCTCACAATTGGTATGAGAGCTCATTTGATTCTGGTGCATTATACGATTCTGTTCTAGACTCGCCCGCACGTCATCGGCCGACAGCCGGACGTATCGCCGGCAACATAAAAAGTTCAGACGGATGTTGACCGTCGGCACAGGTCTATGTCGTGGCAGTGGCAGATTGTATCTGCTTTTTCATCCACCGCCATGGCTGACCCGGACGCGGCCTAATTGCCGGCGGTGTAGACCCCAACCGTTAGCACGCTGGCGGCGCAAGCCAGCCGTTAACGTATGAACAAAAATAAAAAATAAAAAAGGAGATGGCTTTTGGCTGCCGCCGGTGTCGCCATTAAAGGAGAAGAAAGGGCGGCCCTTTTGGGCACCATGTTGTCGCTCATCGGCGGCAACGTCCACGGCCGGCGCCATGATAGCAGTAAAAAAAGGTCTTTTTTGGCAGCCGGAGGCATGGTAGAACCGCTACCACCCGCGTGCTTGGCCTGGACCACCTGTGTCAACCCTTCAATGGCAGTCAACACAACGTCCACCCTCGGGTCTCTAGCACGGCGATGGTTATTAGCGCATGATTAGAGCCAGCCATCTACACAACAACCAGACATTAATCATGCAGCCTAATAAAACCAAAAACAATACCACCAAACAATCAACAAGCACACAAACAAGCACTTAAGCAAATATTTAAGGCAAACAACTAACGGAAAACACATCGCTAGTTAAGTCTAGACCTTGATCATCTCACAACCCATTAACCCATAAGACTTGTCACTCACTCCTTATTTACTTTTGGACAAAAAGCTGCTCTGATACCAAAAACTTTGTCACGCCCCGTCACTGCCCGACACGAACCGAACCCGGTCCAAGAGCCGGACCTGCACATGGGGGTGACTTATGCCCCACATACGGGCGATCCATCTAACAGAGTCAACTACTTTGAGCAAGAGTAAATAAGTAGAATAAAAGTGAAGTTTAACTATAAATAAATCCTCAAGTCTTAAACCCACATACTAAAAATCCTGAGCTAACACACAGGGCTCGACAACAAAATCTAGCATAAGTCTAACACATGAGATAAATACAAGTCGGAAACAAATGCCAACATACACAATGTGTCATACTCCAATAAAGTAAAACCGAAAAAACATAACAAGATATAGTCCAGAGCTCTCCACGCCTAATCTCATGCTCTCCCGACCGTTCCTCATACAGGGGATCTTGTCCATCTGCGTGTTACGCCACACAGCCCCAAAACAAAACAAGGAAAGAGGAGTGAGTATAAAACTCAGTAATGGTTTTAATACAATCGACAATAATCAGGGATCATAACGGCACAACATAGTAATTATAAATCCAAAATCAACATGACACACCATGTTCTGATCATCCATTCAAATCTCATAAACCTACGTAACAATATCTCATTCACATACTTTCTGAACATGCATTCATAACACATAATCCTGCATAATAATGTCCCAATCACATACTTTCTGGTCATGCATTCATAACACAAAATCCTGCATAATAATGTCCCAATCACATACTTTATGATCATGCATTCATAATACATAACCCTGACTAATAATGTCTCATCCACATACTTTCTGGTCATGCACTCATAACACATAATCCTGCATAATAATGTCTCAATCACATACTTTCTGGTCATGCATTCATAACACATAATCCTGCACAACAAATGTATAAACAATCATGCATAATAGACACAATACACATGTATCAACACAAATAGTGAATGCTTCCATCAAAAAGTAAACACAGTTATTGCCACACAGGCGAAATACAGTCAAGGCCACGAAGGCGTATCATGGTCTGATTTTCACATAGGAAATGTAAGAAAGGTTGGGGTTGTCGGCCCCCTAAAGCTGCTCGCCCTGGACTATCCTGGCCAAGGATGTCTGATTCTTACACAAAGAACCTAGAGCAGGAGTGGACATCTCCTGCAGTTGGGAAGAGCTCGAATTCCCACACAGGGAACCCTAGAACACGTGGTAGCCAGTGCATGAAGCGTACCACTCTAGATGCTCAAGTCCAGATGACGATCTCAGTAATCTCATCCGCAAGGCAAGTACACAACTCGTCCCCCCATATATCTCAATGTACTAGACTTAACCCTGGGGAGTATACCTATTCCACATAGGATCCGAAAACATGTCCTTTTAGACTAACCAAGTTTCGATTAATCCATCGATTGATTAATCCGGCATGCAATTTCAAACATTGTATACAATCGATCAATTCCGGTTAAACAACGATAAAACTTCATCCATGAAGTACGATACATGATGCATGATATCATGGTACATCCGTGAGCAAGACCTATGTGGGTTCCAACACATGGAACGTGCTCCCAATCCATCCCCTCATGCATCATAATCATGGTATAAATCAACTACAATTTCATAATAAACTTCACATATGTGTGTGTGTGTGTGTATTCATGCATACTCTAATCACATGGCCAATGCTTTGACATAAACTCATAGGACAATATAAGTATACTTAAATGCATTCAAACCCGTGATTCCCAACTAAAATCAAAGCAAATTCCACCATAAACTTAAATCCTACTATGTGAAATTGAAGACTCACTCATACAAGCATGATTCATTTCTATACATTAAGCCATAACATAATCATCTACCATCTAATAACCTTGCTGGAAACATGCTTCAATCACAAGAATTCCACATAAGTTATACCATCATTATCAACATGTAATACAATATCACATACACCACATAACATAAACCTTCATCATCAATTTCATACCTCCAGTAGCCTAATTTCAACAAACACATCTTCCATAACCATTATAATCATTAAATAGAGTAAAACATTGAAATTTGCACAAGTTTGAAAATTCCGAACAGCCGATCAATCGGCCAATCAAGCGTGATTGGTCGCTTTGCGTCTTCTTCTTTTTGAAAATCCCGAAACCGAGACTCCACTAACACTACTTGAAAGCTTCATACACAGTCTCAAACACTCTAAAAAGCCATCCCACCTTCCAGAACACTAATTTATGCCGCTCTAAGATAAACCCCTAAGAAATCAAAGTAAGAAATTAGCATTTATTAAACCCACCATTAGAGTACTAGCAAGCATATCCCATTCAAATAAAATCATGAAAAAAACCATTTTTCAACTCAAAGTTGAGATTGAAGAACCTATTACCTTTCTTATTGAGAATGAACCTTCAACCTCCTCCAACACCTTCCAAAAACATGATTTCTATGTTAATATACAATTAATCTCGATTTAGCTTTGAAAATCAAAAGTAAACCTTAAATCTAGAGCTTTGGAAGTATAAAAACAAAATTTTAAAAATTAGGGCTTAGAAAAGAGAGGTAAAACAGTGATTTAATGCTTTCAAAATGGATTGAAACAAGGTTTTAAGAAACTAAAGAAAGAGGCAAAGATTAAACTAGCATACCTCTAATTCTTTCCCTTTTTTACCTAATGGGGAATAAGCTCCAAATCTCTTGGCCAAGCTTATTCCCAATTTAGGAAATAGCACAACACTTTTCTTTTATAGAAATGGGTTGGTGGTAAACCTAAGTGAAATGTGGGATAGAAATAGAGTTTTTAACAAAAAAAAATAGAAATTTTGGCAATTTAACCAAAAATTAGGTCCAAAAAAATTCTAAAAATTTTTATAGTATCTTCCTTTGATGTCTGGGGTATTTTAGTCACAAAAACCTAATTTCGTCGGTGGGGCCCATAGGTGTTCTGTCAAACCCTAATTTTCAGAAAATTAGTAAAAAATCAGAAAAATCCCAAAAATTTGGGCTTGATCCAAAATCACTTAAAACTCATGCTTGTGAAGTTGGTTTTGATTAAAACCTTTATAAACCCCATTTATTTTCAAAAACTACCAAATTAAATCAAAAAACGCTTAAACCACACTATAACAAAAAATTAACACTAAAATAAACATGTTCAAGATGAGGGTCCTTACATAATATTGCAGCCAGACTTAAGTCTTTAGGAATGAATGTGGATGAGAATTTCCTCATGCAGTTATTATAAACTCACTTCCTCCTGAATATAGTCCGTTCCAAATGAACTACAACACCATGAAAGATAAATAGAATGTGAATGAACTTCACAGTATGCTTGTTCAGGAAGAAACAAGGCTTAAGAATCAAGGAACTCATACTATTCATTTCGTAAGTAATGAAGGAGCTAGAAAGAAAGCCGGAAAGAAGCATGGAAAGGGCAAGCAAGGACCGTTGAAAGTGAATCGGTCACCAGCTCAAATCCAGAAAAAAGGAACATAAGAATGATAAGTGTCATTTCTGTAAGAAACCTGGACACTTTCAGAAAGATTGCCTGAAACGTAAGGCATGGTTCGAAAAGAAAGGTAAGCCTAGTGTTTTCGTATGTTTCGAATCAAATTTAGCTAAAGTTCCTTATAATACTTGGTGGCTTGATTCTGGCTGTACCACTTATGTTTCAAATACGATACATGGATTTCTTACGACCCTAAGCACAAATCCAAATGAAAAGTTTATTTTTATGGGGAATCGAGTCAAACCTCCAGCTGAAGCTATTGGAACTTATCGTTTGATTTTAGACACAGAACATCATTTAGATTTATGTCAAACTTTTTATGTACCTTCTGTTTATCGTAATTTAGTTTCTTTGTCTAAACTTGATTCAGTTGGATACTCTTTTAAATTTGGAAATGGATGTTTCAGTTTGCTTAAGAAAAATCATTTCATTGATTCTGGTATTCTTTGTGATGGTTTATACAAATTGAAACTTGATGATCTTTTTGCTGAGACTCTTCTAACCCTGCATCATAATGTTGGAACTAAACGTAGTCTAGTCAATGAAAGTTCAGCTTACTTGTGGCATAAACATCTGGGTCATGTTTCTAAAGAAAGATTGAAAAGGTTGGTAAAGAATGAAATCCTTCCATACTTGGACTTTATCGATCTTGGTGTTTATGTGGATTGTATTAAAGAAAAACAAACAAAACACACAAAGAAAGGAGCACACAACTCCTTGAAATAATACACACTTATATATGTGGACCTTTTGATGTTTCATTTTTTAGTGGAGAAAAATATTTTATCAATTTTATTGATGACTTTTTACGTTATAGTTATGTCTATTTGTTGCATGAAAAATCTCAATTGATGAATACTCTCAAAGTATTTATTAATGAAGTTGAGAGACAATTAGACAAAAGGTGAAAATTGTCAGATCTGATAGAGGTGATGAATTTTATGGCAAGTATGATGAAACCAGGCAATGCTGTAATTTCAAAAAAAAAGACAGGAGCATTTATAAAAAAAATGCAATTTCACATGAAATCGTGTTTTTTTATAAATGCCCCTGTCTTTTTCTAGAAATTATAGGAAATGCCACCAGAAGAAGTGAATTGAAATTCTTTTGGAATTCTCCTTTTTTGGAGATTTTCGAAAAGAAGCTGGATTCTTTAAGGCTGCCAAACGGAGCCTAAATGTGGCCTACGTACTATGTAAACGGGTCAATATGAAAAGATAATATTTCTGATATATACGTTGATAGAACATGTAATTAAGAATATTTATCCTGGACAGTTACAGTCCTAATAATAAGCACATACATAATTCTATCAGGAACGGTCCTCTCTCTGCTTATAAAAGAATAACATAGGGGTTTAATTTCCATCAACCTAAGTATTCTCTGTGAAACAGAAAGGCTAAGAGAGAGAAACCGATTTTTCTATTTTAAGTTTGGATTTATTCTAATATGGCTCAAGGTATGTTTTCTATTTTAAAGGTTTATAATATATTATCATATTATAAGATTGAATTTTTGTGATTATGATAATTTATTATAATGTACAAATAAATCTCACATCATCTACTCCACCGGACCATGATTTGGAGAGATTTTTCCGGAGGAATTCGGTTGGGCCGGGCACCTCACCTGACCACATACTCGGACTACGCAATGATGATGCACTTTCTGACCACACTAAAATTGATTTAAGCATTTTCTTAAGCCTTTTGCCTATCCAGCCTCCCCACTTGGCTGAGATCTTTGAATAGGGCATAATATGAGGGAAATGGTAATTGTAAAACCAATATACACAATAAAACCATCAAACCATGAGTTGGCTGGTTTGGGTTTGGACTTGGAAACAGTGGAAAATGTGAGGCCCACTCCCTCTCCAAGAGACTCCAGCTGCCTCATGGTTCCCATGGTTGGATGGTTTTGCTTGCTGACGCCTCCATCTCTACAAATTTCTCATCTACACGCAATTACCACGTCATCTTGAGCCATATTCCACAAATTAAAATAGAAAGAATGTTCAACTTACGAGCATTTTCATAGGAGCTAATCGGCTATGTTCCAAGTCATCCTCACCATAAATTAAATATGTGAGGCCTATATACATATACGTATACATATGTACACATTTGTATAAAGTTCTGAAGTTCTCCTTTATAAAATATAACGACAGTCAACATGATCCTTAAATTGGGCTCACGGGTTCTTCCCTTATAAAAAAAGTACTTGGACATTCTTCGGCGACTCTGCCAACCACTACAAGTCCCAACCAGCGAAACCTCTTTGATCTTGTAACTACGCATGCTTAGGAGTATACATGACTAAACGTTTAAGCTAAAGAGAGTTTGGCAGCATCAGCAAAACTATAATAAAAACGAGAGAAAGAGAGAGAGAGAGCACATACAATGGGCACTCCATTAATGAACTTAAAACATAAGACTTTGTATTTCACCAAAAAAAGGCATTATAAGTCAGTTTATTGGATGTTAGATGATTGATGACGTGACTGCTAAGTCAAGTTTTTCTTGGTACGAAGGGCAGGTTTTCCTTTAATGGCAATGGGTAATGTAACAAATGACAATCAGCTTGAGATGGTGACGAATCTTAATGTACGAATTATTAATAAGACCAAAACTCTTTTGGAATCGTCAGAATCACAAAACTGTCAATGTTCAAACTTTTGTTAAATTATCTTATTCAGAGGATGGATTTTTCCTGCTTTGGTCCACATCCTAGACTTAACAGAATCCTATGCAAGATGTGAGCTTTTTAAGTAAACAATTTCAACTGAGAGTGGTCCAAACTTCAGCTGCAACTCGTCAACATTGACGAGCAACCCTTTTATCAAGGTAAAAGTTTAAATGAAATCTCTCTCATGTAAACCAACCTATTTTTTTATCAACGGTGAGATAAACGACATATCCCCTCTGTCCAAAAATCCTCGCAGCAATTGAAAATAGTTAAATTTATTGGTTTGTGGAGCCAACATCTGTACGCTATGATGATCTATTAGGTTAGGGCAAATCCAGTCATCTAATTCTAGAATTGTAATTTATGAATTGTAGCCATGTTGTTTTGGATGGAGGGAGTATGAATAAGGAAAAAATTTATATGAGCCAAGGCTTACACATGTCAGCATAAGCCAAGTCTATCTGAGCCATCAGATTGGGATCCGATGGCATGCAGGGTAGCCAGTTCAAACCTGACTGCCCCCTATATTAAAGTCGACCGCTCTAGAATCACACAGACCTACGAGAGAAGGCTAACATAAATGGGACTCGTAAAAAAAGAAAGGGAAAACAAAAGAATATTTGTCTCTAATCCAATTTGAGGCAAGTAGATACCGGTGCCCCAGTCCTAGCAAAAGGCCCACAGCATTGATGAACGGCCCACTATTCAATCACGCTACAAACTGGGCCCCAGTTGGAAGGGTAGAAGCACATGGAATACAGTACCACTGTCTCTTCCCTGATGCCATTGGCCCACGCCCCTAACCTCCCGCCAGACGTTACGGCACACGTGCTGATTTGGGCAAGCCAAGCCGCCGACCACGGAAGTTATTGATATCGCCCACGTGACCATATTTCTCTCTCCTTCCCATTCCATCGCCCATTCGACAGCGACGCCGTCCGTCCGTCTTCCTCCGCCACGACCCCGCCTTATACTGTGCCCACTTGGCGTGTCAAACCCGCCCATCTGGATCCTATTCCGTCTCTCTCTCTCTCTTTCTCTGAAACCACATGACATGACACAGAGAGCTGCTTATTATATTCCACTTTCTCAGTCACTGCTTCCTCCAATCCCCATATCCCACCACCAGCTTCCAGCTCATGGCTCTCGTGCCAAGCTATATCCCCTTCTCCTTTCTCCTGTTCCTTCTTACGGTGCATGGGTCCCTAGGCAGCTCGGATCTTGATTGCCTGTGTTTTGATTCTGGTTATACGCAGGGGAGGAATTCTGGTGACCGGCGTAATGGGACGGCTCTTTTCCCGCCGCGGGCGGAGGCTCGGCGGGGAGGATGGACTGGGGAGGACTCCGAGAGGATTCTGGCGCTGGCGAGGAGGGAAGACACGGTGGAGTGGCTGAAGAAGGTGAGGAGGGCGATTCATGAGAACCCGGAGCTGTCGTATGAGGAAGTCGAGACTAGTCGTCTGATTCGGGAGGAGCTCGATAAGTTGGGTGTTAGTTACCGGTTTCCTCTTGCCAAAACTGGTATAAGGGCCGTCATCGGCAGCGGCTGTCCTCCTTTTGTGGCGCTTCGGGCCGATATGGATGCTCTGCCTATCCAGGTTTTGCTTTACCCGCTTCTCTCTGCCTGCTCCGTTTCTCTTAATTTAATTCATTTTCGCCTTTTCTTTCAGTTTTTCTCCTGATTATACTTTGATTATCTGTTTTACTAGTAATTGTTTTTTGATCTGTGCTGGTTAAAAAGAAACACTTGCGTCCCACTACCACCACTCACAATCTCTGCTTTCTGCTCCCAATTGCGTGTTAATGATTCTCAAATATCTTATTAGTGGACCATAGATCGATCACGAAAGCAACAGTTGTGGAACTATTATGTTGTATTGAACGATGTTAAAAAAATTTCTGTAGGAAATGGTGGAATGGGAGCACAAGAGCAGAAATCCGGGAAAAATGCATGCATGTGGGCATGACGCGCATGTAGCAATGCTGTTGGGTGCTGCCAAAATTCTAAAAAGCCGAGAGGATCTTCTCAAGGTTTGCTATTCCAGTCTCATTTGTTCACCTCTCCCCTTTTATTGTGTTCACCTCCATGTGCGGTAATTGATTTCACATGGATGGTTTTTTGCACTATTCACTTCCCTCTGAGACAAAACATAGAGTCTGAATTAATACTATTTGCAGCTGTAATCATCTTTTGTCCTAATTATAGATAGACTATGCCCCAAACATGGAATACTTGCACGCTTTACTGTTCGAGAATGGAATTTACTGATTTGTATGTTCACCTGTATTTTCTGGGTGCCAGGGAACTGTTGTTCTGTTATTTCAGCCTGCTGAGGAGGCTGGTATTGGGGCCAAGAGCATGATTGAAGACGGTGCACTGGTAAATGTAGAAGCCATATTCGCAGTTCATGTTTCTCACCGACTATCAACTGGGGTGATTGGTTCTAGGCCGGGTCCCTTACTTGCTGGCTGCGGATTTTTCAAGGCAGTGATCAGTGGGAAACAAGGACGGGCCTTTAATCCCCACAGTTCCGTCGACCCTGTCTTGGCTGCCTCTGCAGCTGTCATAAGTTTACAGAACATCGTCTCTCGTGAAGCAAATCCGCTCGACTCCCAGGTAACTGATCCATCCTTCCTCTTTTTTAGTGAAGCAGTTTCTTCATGGATCAACAACGTGAATCACGTGAACATACAAATCTATTACCAGGTAGTCTCGGTGGCTTTCTTCAAAAGTGGCACTAATCTGGACGTAATACCTGACTCTGTCACCCTTGGTGGAACCTTCAGAGCATTCTCAAATGAAAGCTTCTATCAAGTCCGGCAAAGAATTGAGCAGGTACCAACTTAATTCTGATCTTTGCTTCTTAGTAGTTAATACTGGTATATAGTATTTGGAAAATGCGAAACACTTGTCTGATGATCCAGTAATAATGAATGCAATCCGATCATGACAATGGTCCACAGGGTGCTCAACTTTGGCCTCTATCCTTTCTTTTCAGTCCGACTGAACAGAAGCAACTACTCCTCGCCACGTTTTTTTGTCACCACACGGCCTTGTGTACTTGAACTTATCTTCTCGTATGCTTATTGCCAAATGGACAGGTGATAGTCGAACAAGCCAGCGTGTACAGGTGCAGGGCCACGGTGGATTTCTTCCAGGAGGAGCAGCGGTTCTATCCTCCAATGGTGAATGACGAAGCCTTGAATGAACACGTGAGGAAGGTGGCGACGAACATGCTGGGAGGGAAGAGTTACAGTGTGGTTCAGCCGGTCATGGGAGCTGAAGACTTCTCCTTCTACTCGGAGGTGGTGCCCGCAGCCTTCTTTTTCATAGGCATCAAGAACGAGAGCTTGGGCTCAACCCATTCGCCGCACTCTCCTTATTTCTTGATCGATGAGGATGCCCTCCCTGTTGGTGCGGCAGTTCATGCTGCCATTGCTGAAAGATACCTTAGTGAGATTGGATAGAGGGGGAATTCTTAAGCTAGCTAGTAATTTGGAAAGAAGCCTGATAATTCTAACAACGCATTTGTATGTAATTCCTTTTTGTGTAATTATCCTCAATCTTAGTGAAAGTTCAATATTTTTGGAGTGCACTTTTTTTACGCTATTTTTTTTTATGTGGTGTACACTTGTAGTATTGTTCTAGAACCTGATGGGGGTAATAGGTAGCAGTAGCACGCAATACATGGCCAGCCGACGAATTGAGAGGTACGGATGCAAACACGAAATTTTACAGAAGTTCTTCAAAGGAAAAGATATCGGATCCAGGAAATACTTTTTATTTAAATGAAAAGAGGAATCACATCTTGGTTTTACAAGAACAACTACAGAAACCACATGAATTCGTCCTCCTAGTCCTGGTTTCTCTTCGTTTGAGTACAATTTCTGACGGAGGACAAATTCTGCTCTGGCCCATCTTGGGCCTGGCAGTTACCAAAGATAAAGTAAAGAATAAAAAACAAATCCGCACATGGTGCTTTTGCAGCCATTGATCCTGGTCGATTGGCCCACTTCTTATGGCATCTATTTTTTTTGTTTGATGGGGGTCACGGGACCAAAGTAATCGACCACGTATAATGGGCTGTGTGTTCCCGCGCCTATCTTAATTCATACGCCAGTTCCCGTGCTTATGCTTGGTTGAAAAAGTCCATATACTGAGCCTGACATGGGCCGAGGCCTTTTATGAATACTATCTTCTGTAGTCTCATTCAGCCCAGATATACAGAGCTCCAAGTTCAACAGAAACGCTGCCAGCAAGAGCCTCTAACCAGTGCTTTTGCTCGCATTTAGAGGATAAAATTAAGCTTTCTGTCTTTATTTACTCCATTAATTCTCCTTTGAGAAGTTCCTTTCTATTGCTGTAGGCATTGGCTCTCAGCTTTTGCTCCTTTATTCTCTTGTTGGGGGCTGCCTATCTTTTTCTACTCCCTTGTTTTGACTAATATTTTTTTTTCTACCCAGAAAAAGAAGTCATTCCATTTCCAGACTAGGAATTACTACATAATGAGAGCAACATAGTATTGAGGCAAAGCGGTGACCTTTGAGTGGTTCTCATGTTCAATGAGAGCACATGAAGTAAAGGAATGCATAAAAGGTCTGTGTGATGATAGCTGCACAAATTATGTAGTAAATACTATCTTACCTGCTCGTGAAAGAGCAAAACAAAAAGTGTTTAAAAAAAACAAAGAGCGCAAAAGGAATCACCATAACTTAATTTTGTTTGTCATGATTCATGACTGGACCACCGTTAGGCCATGAACTTGCTACTTTACTGTTTAGTCCAAAATTTGTCTAGCTTATCGCACTCCAATCTACACGGCCCTTTATTTTTTCAACTTAGGGGCCGTTTGGGGCAATAAAAATGAGCATCATCCAACTGGAATTCCAGCTGGTTATGGATTTTTGGTATAATCCACTAACCATTTGCGGCGTAAAAAATCAGCACCATCCAGCTGAAAAAATCTAGCTGATTAAGATTTTTGGGATAATCATGAGGTGTTTCAACTAGTTAGGGAGTGGATGAAACTGATTTTTCATGCCCCAAACGGCCACCTCCAAAAATCCATAACCAGCTGAATTTTTCGCTAGATGAAGTTGATTTTTGACGAACCAAACGGTCTGTTAATCTACACCATTCTCTGTATCAAAAAAAATTACACCTTTCTCTGGCGCCACTAACCATTTCACCATGTGAACAACAATATCACTTCATCCTAGACAGCCAAGTCAACTACAGTATTCGCTTAGTTAATTTTGCTGATATAATCCGTTAGCTTTATCACTGAACACGAAATGAATAATCACATATACCTTCAGCATTTGAGGCGACTTGCTCGAATCGCTGTAGCCTGTAGCAAGAAGTGAGCACCAAATTTGCTATCTTTTGGTGCCATGTTTACATCAACAAAAAAGGCAAGGAACAAACAGAGACATTTTCTCATGCTTACTGATTGCTTCATTTGGATTCAGTTTCTCTAGCTGCTTGTTATTGTCGCCCCTGTACGCCCCATAGAAGTAGGAGGTGAACCCCCACGAGCACAAGGCCAGCGCCATGCCTTTCTCTGCCTTGAATTTCTCATGGTAGAAGATGACCCCAGCAATTTCGGTCATGGGGAGCAGATTAGCTGCCAGGACCCCTCAGAAAATAGACGAAATTCAGAAGACAACACCCATAGATCCCACGATGAGCATCTGAAACAGCACAGCGACGAGAACCAACACAATGTAGTACTTGGCCTCCCCAAGCCCATGCTCTCCGGCCTCCCTGGAAATAGCCGAGACGTCCTTGTTGAACAGCATCCCCACTGTGCAAAAAACCGTCGCAGGAAGTGCCACACCAAACTGGAACTGCAAGACCATGCTGTAGGTCAAGGCTTTGGTACTCGCCCCGGTGTAGGCTAGCTGGAAGCATGGCATTGTGAATCCGAGCAGAACGTACGGCCGCGCCTACGGTGATGAAGAAGGCCAGCAAGCACTGGCCGTTGGAGACGCCCGGCGGCCGGTCCCCGCTCTTTTGAACGCCGATGAGACCCAGGGTCAACAGGAAGACTGCATTATTGGAATAAGGGGTGCACTTCGCTTGACGATGATGAGGGAGACGAAGGCAGTGAAGACGAGCTGGGCGGACAAGAGGAGGGAGGAGGTGGAGACTGGGAGTAAAGCGAGGCCCTCCCATTACATGAATTCCCCAGTCCCACGATGTTAAATAAGGGCAGTGATAACCCTACAGCAGATTCCTACACATTTCCATACACAGCTGATGTGTATGGATATGAGTGGGTTAACTGATATGAAATGTGTAAGAATCTGCTGTACAAATATCATTTTCCTTAAATAACCAGTTTTCCAATAGCTCGAGCTACAGTAAATGGCTACTTTTAATATTAAAATCAAATTAACACTCTTTCGCACGTGCAAAACTTAGCACATGGACATAATAATAAGAAGAAGATAAGAGATAGATAAAGTAACAACGGGGAAAATATATCCAAAATATAAATGTGAAAAAATTATTCCATGCAGGAAGATAAAAATAAACACAGAAAGATAAGAGAGAGGAGAGGAAAAACTTATATATTTTTGTGTGTTGTTTTATAATTGAGGGTATACTATATACATCCCTTTATATAGGAATGGAAGAGAAAATAAACAAAAAGCAGCTTCCTCAATTTAGGCATAGAAATCTTCCTTGATTTCAGCCTTTTCTTTAGCCTTGAAATCCTCTTTAATTTCACCCTTGAAATCTTTCTCAATTTCAACTAATTCTTTATGTCTCTATCAAATGCATGATCTAAATTAAATCAAATCTTAACATTCCTTCTCAAGTTAGAATATGTGTTAAGAATGTTTAACTTGCGTATTAAGTTCTTGAAGATATTTCCTCGTACTATCTTTTCCTCAAGAGTATAGTCAACAGGCTCGGCTTCTTCCCCGGACCGAGGATATGATCTCGGCTTCCCCGTCACCTTAAACCAAACAAAGGCCCAATATGGGACTTATTTAAAAAAACAAACAAAGGCCCAACAAGGGTCTTATTAAAAGACCAAACAAAGGCCCAACAAAGGTTTTATTAAAAGACCAAACAAAGTTGTAGAAAAGATATTAGAACCAGCCCAGCCCATCAGCATTAAACGGCTGGGAAACTGTGGTTTTAATTACTACACTTTTTCCTTGGAAAAATGGCCAAAAACAGCAAGATGAGCTCCTCCATCGACATGAACAACTTTACTAGTATGCCATGAATGGCATTACTAATTATGTTTAGGAACGTCGATGAGGCGTCTTTCAGGATTGAAAGATTAGTAAAAAGTTTAACAAGGTTCCAGAATGACATCGATAGAATTGCTGTTTCAGCGGGCAGGAAGACAAGGCGTAATCCAGCCATAGGGTGCTTATGATGGCAAATTGGCAACCATGAATAAGGTAATCTGCGGTGTTTGCCCAGTAGCTTTGGTTTTGACATGAAAGAGGAATCTGTGTAAGGTGCATTCGACCAGTGTCCCCACACAAATATCTCAGTGGCCACCAGCCAAGTCAGACACGCTCCCATTACTAGATCCAGAGGGCCAGTAGGTGTTGCGACCCTCGGCTCTGCCTTGCTTCCACAAATGCCTCACAATAGCATTTAATCAATCTTGCAACAACATCGACAAAACTTCGAAACACTTCAAACTTTGCTCCTGAGTTTGGACCTTTTCTCGAATACTAGAGCCATTGAAGAGAACTTTGAAACACTTCAATTGCTCTTTAGTGTAAACTTTTATCGAACACTAGAGCCATTGAAGTTGGAGAATGTCATTTTGACAAAGATATCCTGTATAATTGTCTTCACAATCAGAGTGTGGACTACCATCAACCCACCACAAAATTGACTCGACAAAAACCTGTGAGAGAGACAACACCTTCAAGGACACCTCATCAGTCATCAACACATCTAGTTAGCGCCACTGAGATTCGCCTCAGCTTCTGTCTTCCCAGCCTCCAAAAAGAAACCTTCCTTAATTGCCGGCCGGGTACACTCTTCTTTTGTTTTCTACCTTACCATGAAAAATGACTACTTTTAATATTAAACTCAACTTAACACACGAAGAGGCCTAAGACCGCGCTGGATGCTAGGAGTTTGGGTTCGGCCATGAAGGGGAGGCTGCGGGATCTGTAGTGCCAAGTAGAATTTTGTACAGAGTGATGCCCCAACAAAAACATGGGCCCCGCATTTATGTATGTAAGACATAAAGACACCACAAAAAAGTGGCAAGTATGCCTATTTGGGCATCCTTATAACCTTATTCATCAATCATTATATAGAGTGGTTAGTCAAAGGCGTTCATATAGTTGTTTCATTGGAATTATTTAACGAGGAACATGAGATCGTTCTCATAGAAGGAGCATGAGGTTAATTTTTTGGGTTGTTAGATTCTGATTCTGACAATGGGTATCAAATCGGTGGGTAGTTAAGTGTGTCAAATTAGTAATTAGGTGAGTTCTTTGTAATTGTTTGTAAATGTAAGATCAAGATCTAACGGCTACAAATTGAATTGGCCTCATATAAGCTATATGAGAGCGGTCTCATTTAAAATTTTCCCTTATTTAATAGTAGTTGCTGATTTAAGTTATGTACTAGGTTGATTATCTTTCTTCTTTTGCCAGACAAATGTAACTTGATTATTTAGCCAAAAAATGTAACTTGATTATCAACCACGGAGTGAAGTTAATCATTCCCTTGATTAAAATTTTCTTTTGGCATATCAATTCAGTGCATGTATATTTAAATCGAAGAGGACTCAAATGTAGGTATTTGTATATCTGCTATCTAAAAGTAACTCCTGTTAGTGGACGCCTCG
Source organism: Houttuynia cordata (assembly GCA_039654745.1). NCBI lineage: Eukaryota > Viridiplantae > Streptophyta > Magnoliopsida > Piperales > Saururaceae > Houttuynia > Houttuynia cordata. The sequence goes on from CM077504.1 coordinate 29,296,758, forward strand.
GCTCACATCACATACATAGGTATACACGGTTTTTTATTCCACCCCATGAGCTAATACAGGGGTAGAAACAACAATAGACATTTTCATATCTTTACTCATTGCTTCACTTGGATTCAGTACTTTCTCTGGCTGTTTGCTTCTTGTCGCTCCTGTACGAGCCATAGAAGTAGGAAGTGAACCCCCACAAGCACAAGGCCAGCGCCATGCCTTTCTCTGCCGTGAACTTCTCATGATAGAAAATCACCCCAGCAATCTCGGTCATGGGGAGCAGAGTAGACGTCAGGACCCCAGTGAACAGAGACGAGGTACAGAAGACAACACCCAGAGTCCCCACAATGAGCATCTGAAACAGCACTGCGATGAGAACCAGCACAAGGTAGTACTTCTCCTCCCCAAGGCCATACTCTCTGGCCTCCCTGGACATAGCCGGAAAGTCCTTGTTGATTGACATCCCCACGGTGCAAAAAACCCCCGCAAAAAATGTGACACCAAACTGGAACTGCAAAACCAAGTTAAAGGTCAAGACCTTGGTTGCCTTGGTGTAGACCAGCTCGATGCATGGCAGCATGAATCCGAGCAGAGCCGCCGTGCCGATAGTGATGATAAAGCCCAGCAAGTACTGGCCGTTCGACACGCCCGGCGGCCGGTCCCCGCTCTTTCGGACGCCGAGAAGGACCGCACCAAGGGTCATCAGCACCACTGCGTTAATAGAGTAAGGGGTGAACTTCTGCTTGGCAATGATGAGCGCAAAGAAGGCAGTGAAGGCAAGCAGGGTGGAAAAGAGGAGTGAGGAGGTGGAGACTGGGAGGAAGGCTAGGCCTTCGGAGTACATTAAGTTGTCCAGCCCCATGAGGAGGCCTATGACAACACTACTTGCTAAGAGCTTGGGTTCAGCCATGAAGGGAAGGCCACGTGATCTGTGGTGGAAGTACAGAAACGATAAGGGAACGAGGAGAAGGGGGAAGCCGGCAGTCTGTAACCAGCTGGTGACCCATTTCCTGTTGCCTCCATGGAGATAGTAGAGCCTGAGCAGCATCGGGCTCCCGATGGTTCCGACTGCGGACATGCCGCAGTAAAGCAGGAGGAGTGGCCAGTTTATGCGGCGTTTGAGGAGGGTCTGGTTGGCTGATGATGATGATTTGATTTCCAACTCTCGGTAGCTTGGACTACCAAGAGTCCCCTCCTCCATAATGAAAGATGTACAGAGTGACTACAGTGTACAGACAGAGGCAGGAAGTGATTTAATGGTGGATTAGGTAAGTGAAATGAAGTTTACATAGAAAAGGTTCATCAGGTGTCAACTCCTCTGAGTCATTGTTTTCTTCCCAACCTCCGCTTTCTTCTCTTTTTTTCTCTTCCACTCTTTATCTTGTTCTTATTCTTATTCATATTCATATTCATATTCTTATTATTATTCTTACTTCTCCTCTTCTCTCTTCTTTTTCATTTTCTTTTTGTTTTTTGGCGGGCCGCGGCTAGGGGTGTAAACGAGCCGAGCTGAGCCGAGCTTGGGCATGGCTCAGCTCAAGCTCAAAATTTCACAGTCGAACTCGAGCTCGGCTCGGCTCGTTTTCAGCTCTGTCCCTCTAGGCTCGAGCTCGACTTGTTCAGAAATCTGTAGCTCGGCTCGAGCTCGAGCTCGAGTGCCTTATACAGGAAACCTCAGCCCAGGCTCGAGCTCAGCTCGTGAGCTACAAGCTCGCCGGCGCATCACCGGCCGACGGTCGAATGTACTGCCAACTCGTCGGTGGCGCCGGCGAATAAATAAAAAAAAGTTTTTTTGAGATGGCGGAACCTCACCTGACACCCCGAGTTGCTGCTGTCGTTGCCTCGCTCAGTGCCGCCGTCGCCATCGTCGTCGCCGTCGCGGCCCCCCTCCCCTCACCAGCGCCGTCACCGCCCCCCCTTTCCCTTTCTCTGTTCGCCAGCCCCGTTGACGCCCCATCGGTGACTCCTCCGTCGACACCCCATCGGTGACTCCGCCGCTGCCATCGATGACTCCTCCGTCGCCATTGGACCATGGCCGTCACCTCTCCACACCATCTGATTTCGTTGACCTCGAGCCCAGCTCCCTCTGTTTTGGTTGAACATAACACCTGAGAGCAGAGCTCGGGGTTTTTTTTTCCTTTTCGTTGAACCGTTTCGGTTCATTTTTAATTTCAATTGGCTAAGTTAAAACCCATTGTATGAATTTCGTCCGCCAGATCGAATCTGAATACATGTCCTTTAATTCTGCGCCCGTCTTCTCTTAAATAGACATCAACGGTTCAAATCTTTTCTGCGCACTTGATCTCAACTCTTGGTCACTTTGGCACTTCGAAACCCGCCAAATGGCTTCACTTTGCCCCGTCGACCCCCCTTTCCCTAATTTTCTTTTAAGCCGATAGACTGGCTGGCTAAAAAATGAGTCGGTTGGATTAGAGATGAATCCTTTTTTAAAAAAAATGGCTAATAATGGAATAAGTGATAATTTCTTACTTAATTCACGAGTCTGCAACCATGAAAGTCAATTACCAACAATGTCAGCCCAAAAAGAGCCCCTAAACTAAATCGGCCAAGGGAAAGCATGAACTCTTTATCTTCTCTTTGCAGCATTCCAGAATTAGATGATAGAGAGGAGGTTCACTAAGCCTCGAAAACTTTGCCCCCAAATAGTAGATATTGCATCTTTATGTGGGAACAAAAAATTAATTTTTTTCAACAATTAATACCCATAATGATAAAAGTTTTATGTGGTGAAATTTGACGCTGCAAATGCAGAGGCTCCAATCTTCTGAAAGAGGGAAGGAAAAAATAACGGTATAAAAATGGATGGCTTCCTAAAGATATGGTTTTTTTTTGAAGTGCAAATTTAATTTTTGTTGATAATAAAACTTGAAAGAGTGACACGTGGAAAATAACAAAAATGAACAGTTAGATTTATTCAAAAATAAAAAATTAATATTTATTTGTTAAAAATTAAAACTCTAATAGCCCCTTTATCTGTCTAAATTAGAAAACAAAATAAAACACCATGCACTTGTAAATATAAAATATTAATATATTTGTTGTATTTATAAAAAGATAAAAATAGTACTAAGTCTATTGACATTAGGAGTGTAAACGAGCCGAGCTTAGGCATGGCTTACCTCAACTTCAAAATTTCAAATTCACTTGTATGGGCCCCATCACCCATGTCTAATGGTAATTCTTGAATTTCAAGATACTGGTAGAGTTGATTGTACGAACAATTATCATATTTTTAAAAAATTATCGAACACCAGCTTCTCTAACTTACGATGAAGTGGAAAAAAATAAATTCAATGTTTAGTAGAAGGCAAAATTTGTCTTGATAAGGGCACTTAATTAGTAGCAAAATAGTAAAATAATTTAATTATCTTTAGTTAATCCACATTTTTGATAAATGGTTTTAAGCGCATATTGAGCTTGGAGCCTTTGTATTTCTCTTCTAAAATTCACACCCAAGTAATAGGTACTATATATTCCTGTGTGAACAAGAAAGTGATTTTTTTCCTCTATTGACATCTTTTAAAAATAGATATTTATACATACTAATATATTTATTATATATATATATATATATATATCTATATGTGTGTGTATATATATATATATATATATATATATAACATAACGAGCCGAGCCGAGCTGAGTATCGTTGGGCTCGGGCTCGGCTCGTAGTGGGACAAGCCCGAGTCGAGCCCGGCATGAGCCGAGCCTAAAGTCGAGCTGAGTCGAGCCCGGCATGAGCCGAGCCTAAAGTCGAGCTGAGCCGAGCCAGAAAAGCTCGCGAGCCGGCTCGGCACGTTTACACCCTTAGCCGTGGCAATGCCAAAGATGCCGCCTTTTCAACTAGGCTAGCCGTGGCAACCTTTATCTTGCAACAACTGCGCGAGATATGGTTGTTCACTCTCCGTCAGAGGGTTTCAGGGGTTTGTCCCCGTCAAATTATATAAGTATAACGGGGTTCCCTCCCCGTGAGTAAGAAGCCAATAAAAAACCAAGAAAATGGCTTCATAAGTAGAGGGTTTAGGGGACAAATCTCCAAAAAATTACAAAATCGCGATGGAGATCACTCCCCGTAATAAGCTAATAAAAATCCAAAAAAATGGCTTTATGGGCAGAAGGTATCGAGGACACATCCCTGATAAAATACAGGAATATGACTGGGACAACTCTCTAAGAAAGATATTCAACTTATTATTTAAAAATTGGGAGACGGGTGAGAAATTTTTAATTTTATTGATGGAGTACAGAAATAGCAGGGTACAAAGGAGTGTCTTGGGGTCCAAATAGCTGCGTTCCTTTTCATATAATATTGGCTGATTCTCATGCATTTGTCCGTGGCCTTGCTCAAGAATTAGGATGTCATGTACCTTTAGATTCATGCTTCAATTCCGACTGTTTCTAAATCATATACAAAAAAAAAGGAAATTTGAGACCCTTCTGGTTTGGAAAGCTTATGCATAACAATCTAGTCAAATATACTTTCTTGCCTTACGTTAAAAAAAATTGCTTGTCACCCATGATGCTGTCTGGAGTCGTTCCTCCAACTTGGCCGCAGATGACTTGGTTCCCCTTGTGAGTTGTGAGCACTTGCATTGGCTTTGATTCACTTTCCAAGAAGGCGGTTGGCCGGCAAAATAGTATATGCACACTCAAAACTTCGGCCGGTTTATTTGCTTTAGAAACTGACGAACTTGCTGAAGTAAAACGCTGCGCCTGCATATGAGGGCTCGTCTTTGTCTGCATCATTAACAAAATACCAGAGTCTGGTCATTTTATTGGTGCTTTATGAAAGTGACTCAAAGGCTTACAGCAGAAGCAGCTAATCGTCAAATAACAGATTGTTCGGTCGTTATGCTTTTCTTTTAATCTCTCAGGACGACTTGTTTGCGCTTGTGCCCTTACACAAAAAACGAATAGACTCCAATAATCAGTATGTAACGGGCTAGGTGATGTTAGAAGTGGGTATTAAAGAGGTATTAAAACCCACTTATTATTGATGTGAATGAGTGAATTGGGTGAAGGATGAATAGTCTCACATCTACACCAAAGAGGAGTTGTGGATGGTATATAAAGTCCAAGTTTGGTCTTAGAAGTTAGGCCCAAAGGCCACCCCACTTTTGTGGGGGAGAGAGATGTTGGACCCATGCACCTAGGTGGGCTAACCCACACTCACGCGCCGCCGCCGGCCGGCCTGGTCGGGTCGGGTTGGGTTGGGTCAACAAGATAATATTATTTTGGGACAAATTCAATGGTTTGGTTTTCTAATTTATTTTGGTTCAACCAAAATGGGTCCGTTTTATTATGACCGTTAACGGACGGACACTGTTTCAACGGGCTTTAACGGGAAACGGTGTGTTTTCAACGGGCTTTAACAGGATTTCTATAAAGCTTGTAAAAACGGGTTTTTCATTTTTCCTGCACTTCATCTTCCTCCTTCCTCCTCTTTTCTGTGAAAGCATTACACATCTGTGGTTCGCTGCGCGTGCTGTTTGGAGTGCTCCTACAGTACGTGGTTGATCGTCTTATCCTGGGAGGCAGACACCCACGAATCCTAAGCACCGTAGGGAGGGCGCATTCTGTCTTAAGGACAAAGTACTTTGCTTGATTCGATCATAATCTTCTTCTAACGGATTTATTATCATCTTTGCAAAGGTACACAGATCTATCATCCTTAAGACAGTAGTAGTAAGTAATATTATTAACAATTAGATACATATATCTTCTAATAGGTGGAATATCTTCTAAAAAATGACGAAGCCACTCAGCCTCTTCGCCTGCTTTATCAAGTGCAATGAATTCTAATTCCATTGTGGATCTTGCAATGCACGTTTGTTTAGAAGATTTCCAAGACACTGCTGCACCTCCAATAGTAAAGACATATCCACTTGTGGATTTGGAGTCTCTTGTATCAGATATCCAATTTGCATCACAGTACCCCTCTAGTACTGCTGGATATCTCGTATAGTGCAGTCCATAGTCCAAGGTATATCTTAGATATCTAAGAACCCTGACTAGAGCCTTCCAGTGATCTTCCCCTGGATTGCTATTATATCTACTCAGTTTACTTACTGAGTATGCAATGTCCGGTCTCGTACAATTCATGAGGTACATGAGACTTCCAATAATTTGAGAATATTGGAGTTGTGATATGCTCTCACCCGTGTTTTTGCTTAAATGCAATGTCACATCCACAGGTGTTCTTGCTAGATGATTATCATTCTCATTAAATTTATCTAGAATTTTGTAATGTAATGAGATTGAGATAACACATATCCATCAGATGTTCTAGTGATTTTCATCCCTAATATAACATCTGCAACATCTATATCCTTCATGTCAAACTGTTTGTTTAACATCCTCTTAGTAGCTTTAATGATATTATCATTGCTACCAATAATGAGCATATCATCCACATCTAGGCATACAATCACATAGCCTTCAGGTCTAGCTTTGACATAAACACATTTGTCACATTCATTAATTTTGAATCCATTTGACATCATCATTTTGTCAAATTTTTCATGTCATTGTTTAGGTGCTTGTTTAAGCCCATAAAGAGATTTAACAAGTCTGCACACTTTGTTTTCTTGACCCGGTACAACAAACCCTTCAGGTTGTTGCATATATATTTCCTCATTCAAGTCACCATTCAAGAATGTTATTTTTACATCCATTTGATGTATTTCAAGATTATACAAAGCAGCCATAGTAATTAACATCCTAATGGAAGTTATTCTCGTGACTGGTGAATATGTATCAAAATAATCTTGACCTTCCTTTTGCTTGTATCCTTTGATAACAAGTCTTGATTTATATTTATCAATTGATCCATCAGCCTTCATCTTCCTCTTGAAGATCCACTTGTATCCGAGAGGTTTACTCCCTGGAAGTAGATCTACCAACTCCCAAGTGTGATTTTGCATAATGGATTCAATTTCACTATTTATTGCCTCCTTCCAATATTGTGCTTCAGGAGATGACATGACTTCCTTAAAGCTTTGAGGCTCATTTTCTAACAAATAAGTTAGAAAATCTGGACCAAAGAATTTTGATGTTCTAGCACGTTTACTACGTCTAGGTTCATCATCTTCTCCTTCTTGGTCATCACTAATGTCTTTTGCAACATCCAAAGTTCTTTTAAGAGAACTTTCAATTTGTGTAGAATTCCAAGGAAAAATATGTTCAAAAAATGAAGCATTCCTTGATTCAATCACTATTGACATGTATATCAGGAATATCCGATTTATGAACAAGAAAACAATATGCACTACTATTATTGGCATAACCAATGAATACACAATTAATGGTCTTTGGTCCAATTTTAATCCTCTTGGGATTAGGGACCGCCACTTTTGCTAGACACCCCCAAACTTTTAAGAAGTTGTAGGAAGGCTTTCGACCTTTCCATAACTCATATGGTGTTTGTAATATTTTCTTATGAGGTATTTTGTTGAGAATATAATTGGCTGAAAGCAAAGCTTCCCCCCACATGTTCTGAGGTAACCCAGAACTTATTAACATGGCATTCATTATTTCTTTTAAAGTTCTATTTTTCCGTTCAGCAACTCCATTTTTCTATGGAGAATAAGGTGCCGTGGTTTGGTGTATAATACCATGTTGTGAACAGAATTCACCAAAAGGTGATTCGTATTCCCCACCTCTATCACTTCTTAGAACTTTTATTTCTTGCCAAGTTGATTCTCAACCTCTGTTTTATATAATATAAACATGTTTATAGCCTCATCTTTACTTCTCAGCAAGTATGCATAACAATAACGAGTGCAATCGTCAATAAATGTAATAAAGTACTTTTTACCTCCTCTTGTTTGAACAAGTTTTAAGTCAGAGACATCGCTGTGAATTAATTCAAGAGGTTCAGTACATCTTTCCATACTTTGAAATGATTTCTTTGTTAATTTAGATTCCACACAACACAAGTTTGACACTTATGATTAAAGTCAATATTAAATTTAGGCAGATATTCCATATTAATCAATCTTCGTAAAGCATCATAATTAACATGTCCTAATCTACCATGCCACACATCACATGACTCAATTATATAAGAGGAAGAAGCATTCTCATTCATAACATTAGCAACAGATACAATAGATAAAACATTGAGCTTAAAAAGCCCTTCATTCAGGTACCCTTTTCCCACGTACATCCCACCCTTAGTCAAAACAAATTTGTCTGACTCAAACACCAACTTGAAGCCATTTTTGCTCAGCAATGATCCAGACACTAAATTCTTTCGAATTTCTGGCGCATGCATCACATTGTTGAGCGTAAGTTCTTTGCCCGAAGTCATCTTGAGCACCACCTTTCCAATTCCTTCAACCTTGGCAGTAGAAGAGTTGCCCATAAACAGTTGTTCACCATTTTCCACAGAGTGATAAGTGGAGAACATTCTCCTATTTGAGCACACATGACAGGTAGCCCCATTTTCCACCCACCATTCTTTATCGTTAGTGACCATATTCACTTCCGAAATCACAGCAGAAAGGTTGATGTCATGCACATTGGTGGAGAAATTCTCCACTTCGGTCATGTGGGCTTGTGCCTTCTTCTTCTTGAAACCATCTTGTTTCTTCCGTTTGTAACAATCCTTAGCCTTATGGCCCATCTTGTCACACACATAGCACTTGCCCTTGAATTTGTTGTTGTTGGAGTCATTGTTTGACTGACCCTCAGGATGTTTCCTCTTTTTGTTGGTAAAGCCATTGCTTTTATGCCCTTGTTCCACAACATTTACTTTGGCCTCCATGCCATGACCCCTTATTTTCTTTTCAGAAGAATGGTTGTCCTCTTCAATCCTTAACCTCACAATCAGATCTTCCAAGTTCATCTCCTTCCTCTTATGCTTTAAGTAATTCTTGAAATCCTTCTAGGATGGTGGTAGTTTTTTAATTATTGCTGCCACCTGGAGAGACTCACTTAAAGTTATGTCTTCTGCATGAATTTCATGAAGGATAACTTGTAGATCTTGAACTTGATTGATCACAGTCTTAGAGTCCACCATTTTGAAGTCCAAAAATTTACCAACTACGAATTTCTTCGTTCCAGCATCTTCAGTTTTGTACTTCTTGTCTAAAGACTCCCACAGCGCCTTAGCACTTGTCATCGAACTGTACACATTATATAATGTGTTGTCCAATCCGTTAAGGATATAATTTCGGCATAAGAAATCTACATGTTTCCATGCATCTACTGCCCCAACAGCCATTTTGTCTTCCCGTTTCTCCTCAGTGAGAACGAGTACTTCCTCTTTAAGGAATCGGGCTAAATTCAGCGTGGTAAGATAAAACAACATTTTCTGTTGCCATCTTTTGAAATCCACACCACTGAATTTTTCTGATTTCTCCCCTTTAACTTGAACAGGAGCATTCACCGGAGTGGGAATCAGTACCGGAATGAAGTTCTCAGTAGCCATTTCTATAACTTTGCAAATCACAGAAGATTATCTTAGTAAAATATAGTAATTAATCAGAAGATTATCTCAGTACAGTACAATAATTAAAATTAACAGCAGTACATTCTGTCTTAAGATTGTTAATAATATTACTTACTGCTACTGTCTTAAGGATGATAGATCTGTGTACCTTTGCAAAGATGATAATAAATCCGTTAGAAGAAGATTATGATCGAATCAAGCGAAATATTTTGTCCTTAAGACAGAATGCGCCCTCCCTACGGTGCTTAGGACTCGTGGGCGTCTGCCTCCCAGGATAAGACGATCAACCACGTACTGTAGGAGCACTCCAAACAGCACACGCAGCGAACCACAGATGTGTAATGCTTTCACAGAAGAGAGGAGGAAGGAGGAAGATGAAGTGCAGGAAAAATTCGTACAGAAAAACCCGTTTTTACAAGCTTTATAGAAATCCCGTTAAAGCCCGTTGAAAATACACCGTTTCCCGTTAAACGGACGCGTCCGTCCGTTAATGGTCATAATAAAACGGACCCGTTTTGGTTGAACCAAAATAAATTAGAAAACCAAACCATTGAATTTGTCCCAAAATAATATATCTTGTTGACCCAACCCAACCCGGCCCGGCCGGCCGCGCGAACCGAGCCGGACGGCGGCGGCGCGCGTGTGTGGGTTAGCCCACCTAGGTGCATGGGTCCAACATCTCTCTCCCCTACAAAAGTGGGGTGGCCCTTGGGCCTAATTTCTAAGACCAAACTTGGACCTTATATACCATTCACAACTCCTCTTTGGTGTGGATGTGGAACTATTCATCCTTCACCCAATTCACTTATTCACATAAATAATAAGTGGGTTTTAATACCTTCTAACAGGTGAGAATGTGAGATCAGAGGGTGCATTTGGATGATGAAACGTGAAATTAATCAATTTGGTTGGAGAGCTAGCAAAAATAAATTCTGAAGATAGGACGAAAATAAATGATGAAATCACTTTGGTTTCAGGCCTGTGATAGTTGACACAGTGTTTCAAGCCTGATGGCAGTTCCTAGCAAAAGAAAAAAGCCTAATAGTTGACAATTCAAGATGAAAATTCCTTTTCAACCCCTAATTTGTCCACTTTCACTAAATAAACATTTTTCGGGCTGACGAACAATTTTCTTGCCTGATAATTGGCAACTATCACCCTTCCAAACGCTCCCTATAGTTCTTTCTCACGTGAGATAATCTATCATATTTACAAAAATAACGTGGGCACTTGGTCATATTGGTTTGACTAGAGAACAAAGACGAGAGTGCAAAGTTGAGGAGCGGCGGAATCATGAGTTTTTTTTTTTTGATAAAGAAGCATGAGAGTCAGACATAATATGAAGTAATATAGAACACTAATAAGCTTAATATACTTAATTTTCATATCAGTATGCTCCTTTTGTCAACAAATAATCTTCTCCATCTTACCATCTCACTGAAACCCTCCTTCGAACAGACTACACTCCTTCATCACTTTGACCCACATAATTATACTACTTTTCCACTGTATCTATTGCGTTTATATCGACTTGGCAAAGGGAGCCTCAAATAAGTATTCTAATCCTAATAAAAAAAATGTGTATGCTATCTAATCAAACACTAAAAAAAATAGGACTCTTGTAGTCATGACTACGTAATGAGATAACTAATTGCTACTGTGCCTCCACGCGGATCATAAAATTATCCCTAGGTCTTAAAACTGGGAATCAGGAAAGGTTTTAGTTATCTTCTTTGGCCATTTCTGGAGTTCTATCTGTCCCCAGTTACACATATACTATGGATATATTTCTTTTATTCGCAAGAAATACATTTTTTGCTATGTATTACTTGCAGTTGATGTTGTTTAGCAGTTTTTGCACCTTTGTTGTTGCTTTTTAATTTGTTCTCACACCGTTCTATGTATGTTTCTTAGGTTGTGTGGAACAGTTGAGATGTTACTCGCATGTGAGTAACTATGCCTAATTCAGTTTTGGAATTCTTTGGCTCTCCAAATGTCTGGGAGAAAACATACGTGAGGATTTTGATGATAATGTTTTTCTGTATTTGAAGAGTGAATTCAGTCTATCAGATGTAACCTTTTGTAATTCCTGTAATCTTCTTCATATTTTTTATATCGCAAGCTGTAAGCTGATGAAATACTGCTTTTTCCCGCAGCAGGATTATGTACATATTGTTATGGAGGCACTATGTCTGATATTGCTATAGAGCTGTGTAGGCACAATGATAAAAACTTTTTTCTCTGTTTTCCAGTCTTAAAAATTTTGTTGCTTTTATTAGACATTTACCGCTTTTGTATCATTCACACTCATTTTGGAAAACCAAAAAGGACTACTAACTCCTGATGGAAGGAGTATATTATCACATATCCTGTTGAAATTTTACTTCAACAATATATATGAAGCATGTATGCAAAGTTATTTGAACCGATAAAATCAGTTCATTTTGGAAAATAAAAAGGGAGTATATTATAACTTGTGACCAAGCTCAGGGTTTGCCAGTGAATCAACCAGCAATTTCCGCTATTTACCCTAAGGTCATGTATAGTATAAAGTTATTTTAATGTATGAATATAGGACTTTTAATTTATGTTAGACATTAGCTATTTAATATCTTACAAAAGAGGTAGCCCAAAACAGGCTGGAAGAGTAAGATCCGTGTCACCGACCCCAAATAATTGGGAAAAGGCACTTATTTGATTATGATTGTGATTGGTTATTTAATGAGACTACATATTTGTGACGAAAAGACGATGGATTTCTGATAACCTTAACCAACAAGTTACCTGTTTATGTTTTTGAAAGTAGTATGTTGCCTCCTTTTGAGAAATCGTAGCCCACACAATGTTGATTGCGGTGGGCCAAAACAAGGTTGGTGACAAAACACGAAGGTTAGGGCCTACTTCGATATGCAGGACCCACTGTTTGCAGTGTCTGATTGTGAACCTTCTGTTAGTTCGTTTGCCTTCAACTCATTTCTCATGCCACAAATTTTGTCTATTGACTCGAGGTTCTACAAAAACTCTAACATTTAAGAGATTACATTCTGCAAATCTTTGACTTCCTTTCAGATATTTGTGTAGCCAATTAACAGCCACCCTCATTTCGTTATTGTGGTTCCTATCTTATCTAAATTATGCAATTTATGACAACGGTGAGGATAAAGTCAGAGATAATAGGACCAAACAATGTAGACCTAAGATCCAAAGAATTTAGAATTTAACAGCCTTGTAAACAAGAGCACAAGTTGCAATATAAATTCTCACTGCAATCGGAATTAGACATTAAACCTCAGCTTTTCGACGTTGGCATAAGTAGAATAAAAATGAGAACTTCACTGGATGAAGATTCTTAATCCAAATCTACAGAAGTATGGGTTGCAATCCATCCAATAATAATTTGGAAATCTTCGCCTCAGAGTCAAGTTATATAAAACTTACAAGTATCATATAGACAATGAGTAAGCTTTTTCTTGTTAGTCGCTATATATAGGATCAATCAGTCCTCGTTGCTCACCAAGCCTTTTGCTTCTATTTGAACCTGTTTGTCATTCTTAGAAGAATGTCTACTGGATTTGTCATAGTTATAGTATTTGTTTCGCTGGTAGGTGGTCTCTTCTTCCTTGCTTCCATGTCCATGGCCCTTTGCTGCTTCATTAAAAAGAGGAAGAAGCAGTCAGTCCAGGAAACTGAGGTTTTAGATGTTGAAGACCATACCAGATACCAGGAGGTGGTAATTCCAGGCCGGCATGGCAACCAGACTGTCGTGCTGACAGTTGACGAAGATGTCCAAGTTCATGAAGAAGTTGATATGACTCGGAAAGTTGGAAACAAAGGTCCTAAGGCAACAACATTAGGGGATCATCACCATGAACATGACTCAGAAGCTGCTAATCCAGGCAACATTCACATCTCAGAGCACAAAAGCTGGTGATGAAGTTTTTCAAATAAGTGAATAATCATTATGTTCATAGAAGCCAATAACCTTACCAAAGTGTGTAATACTTTGCTCAAGAAGAGTCATCTTCGCGATTGGAACTGTTGATTCTTGGTTCCCTTTACCTTTAATATTATCTATCCATAAGCAGAGATCTGCATTAGTTCCGATAAGCCATCTAGCATCCAATCCAACATACTTTTAATTCTGTGACGAGAAGCACTGCCTTGGTAAAATATGTGAACTCTTCCTTCAATATTAATCCAACTGCAACCTGGATTTTTAATTAAGTTCAACTCTTTCATCCTTGATCGGATCCTCGATACACCATCCCATCTACCAACAGCTTCATAGATGCTGCACAAAGCAATGTAGTTGCTGCAATTCCTTGGCTCCAATTCAAAAAGCTGGCACCCTGAAATTTCTCCAAGCTCTACATTCTTATGAACCACACAAGCACCCAGCAGTGCTCCCCAGACACTGCTCGTTGGTTCCATCCGCATGCTGTGTATGAGCTCAAGGGCTTTATCTAACAGGCCAGATCGCCCCAAGAGGTGTACCATACAAGCATAGTGTTCAACCGATGGTTCAATCCCGAATTTTGATTTCATTGATCCAAATATCCTCTGACCCTGACCAATAAGACCCGAGTGACTACAACTCGCCAAAATTGCAGTAAGCGTTACAGAATTTGGTGTAAAGCCTTCGAGCATCATCTTCTTGAACAGCTCCAAGGACTCCTCTCCCTTTCCATGCATTCCGTAGCAGGAAATCATTGTCGTCCAAGTCACTAAATTCTTGGTTTGCATACCAGTGAAGACTTTCTGTGAACTACATAACGACCCGCACTTTGCATACATGTCAACCAAAGAATTTCCGATGACTATATCAGCATCAAACTCGGCCCTTTTCATGGCTTGTCCGTGAATCTCCTTTCCCTTCATCAATTCTCCTTCCTCCATGCAGGCACCCAGAAGGCTTGAAACCGTCACCACATCCATCTTCGCTCCCTCCATCTGCATTTCTGTACACAGAATCAATGCTTCAGTGGAAAATCCACCCCTAACATACCCCGAAATCATAGAATTCCAAACGACTACATCCCTTTGGGACAGCTGACTGAACACTTTTCCTGCTTCAATCAAGCTTCCGGATTTAGAATACATGTCCAAAGTCGCACTCCCAACAACAAGATGATCTTCAAAACCCAGTGTAGTGGCCAACGCGTGAAGCTTTCTCCCCAAGCAAAGATCACCAGTCCCGGCACAAATCTTGAATAGTGAAGGCAAAGTGTAGTGATCGGGCAGAAGATCTGATTTTGAAAACAGAGTGAAGATGCATAAAGCCTCCTCAAAAAGAGAAGCCTGAACGTAGGAAGAGATCATGATGTTCCAAGAGTGCATGCTTCTGACTGTCATTTCATCGAAAACCCGGCGAGCAGTTCCAAGGTTGCCGCACCTGGAGTACATAAGCAAGAGATCGGTTTCAAGGGTGGCGTGTGGAAAACATCCACGGACGGAAATCTGGGCGTGGATTTGCTTCCCCCGGCGAATTGCGGAGGGAAGAATGCACCTTCTTAGGAGAAGAGACATGAAAGCCGCTTCTCTGGGCATCTCCCTCTGGTGTTCCGTTTTTTAAACGCCAACGGTCGACTATGAAAGGGGACTGCCGGGAAGAGCAATTAAGCCAAAGGTAAACAAGTTCAAGTGGATTGAGGAGCTACCGAGCTACCATAGGAGGAAGTAATTCTGGGTAAACATCTGTATAATCAACAGCTTAGTTTAACATCAAACAAGGTCGATTCTGCAGTCTGCAGCCAGACATCAATCCAATTTTGTATGCAGTCGCCCAACTAAGAAGAAAGTTAGTCACTGAAGAGCCCCAACTCCCCATCAATCTCGAGTCCAGACCGTTTCTATTGGCTGGTGCCCCATAATATTAAATTAGCTACCTAATATTCTTCATTAATCAAAATGACCCTTTTTGTTGCTACATCACCAAGTCGTGTTTAACGTATTGCCTGGATTATGAGCTCAATCAAGAGTATAACCAGCACTTAATGAATTTGTTCACTTCAATTAATTAATTCATACATAATCCGTGACGAACAACATTTCAGTTGAAGCCATTGTTCCACGTTTATTATTCTTCGTCCTACGTGCCATTCCTTGTAAAATCCCAAGCATTACATTTACATATGGCGAAATGCATCATACTGAGTGCATTTTCCTTTGGGATTTCCCATTCCCCCCCATCCCTCTAAAAAAATAGAAAGCAATGCAACGCAAAATTGCATCACTTCTCAATGGCAATAGGAGTAATACGTTTTCTTGCGGGTTTATTGATGGCAGATGCCCCGTTGGAGTCCCCAATAGAATCGGGTAAAGCTGGCCTTTGTTCGACAATTTTTGTGTCTGCATCTATCTCCAAGGCCAATGCATTGTCCAATTTCTCAGCCACTGGGTCTGTGTGTCCGTCAAAGCTTTTCTTTGCATCTGCAAGAATATCAAGTGACTAATTAGTAAATATACCTATTCTCGTTCACAATTGATCAAGACTGAAGTCTTCCCTGCCAGAAGTCCAAATGTGTTATATGTTTGTCCTCATAATAAAGGAATCAGAAAGAAAATATTAATTTTGGATACGAAGGGCGCCAAATTCTGCTAGTCACAGAATCAAAATCTGAGAAAATCTAGGGTATTCTGTTTTTAGGAAGAATTTAAGTGTGTTTGGTTGCTACTTTTAAGAGAGTCTAGGGTTTAGCTTCCACATAAGTAACTTGGTGGCACTTCTTGTAAATATGTAAAGAGAGCAGGGGCAAAAACTTGGGAGAAAACACATCTTCTCTCAGAAAATGCATTTTCTCTAATTTTCTGCCCCTGCTCTCTTTAGGTATTTATGGGAAGTGACACCAAGGGATTTCTGAGAAAGCTGAAAGTGACTTCTTTCTTCTCTCTGACGTCAAAATTCTGCCCCGTTTTTACTCCTTGGATGACTTCACTACAAAGCTGGACTTCCAAAATGCTGCCTACCAAGCAAACAGGCTACTTTGGAAAGCCATGGGATTCTGCTTCTACTACTCCAGAAAGTGGCAACCAAACGAACCCGAAGTGTTCATCTCTTGAAACCATCCAATGTCATTTGCTATATAATAAGAAAATGAAATCTTAGCCTGTCCTATTTCAAAGAAATTGAGTAGAGACTTAATTTTAACGTGTTGAGATACCAGAATGGCAGAATGCTCAACCAAATGGCAAGTAGTAATTTTGTCTAAGAATGCATATGCCTCACAAGCTGAATAGCAAATCGAGTATAACACTTTAAATACCAAGAATTGACCCTAACGCTGGTAGAAGTGGAACGTGCTGCAAGATCTCTATCCACGCCAACATATGGAGATCAAATTCTATTTCGACAATCATAAATATTTTCCAACCACACAGCTTATTTAAGCAAGCATGTATTTGGCAGCCTAACAGAACTCCAAGCTAAACATACCCGTGAAGAGCATAAGTGAACCCAATTCATCATTCTCAAACTCTAAAAGAGTGCAAAATCCATCTTGAGAGGCCACTGCAATATACTTTGCATCAAATGACCTTGAAAACAAAAGAATAATATAATCAGTAATCATCAAACAAACCAAATTCACATCTTTACTTGAGAAAGAAAAAAGTAGTGTAGCCAAAACAGGTGCAGCAGATGAAACTTACCATGCAATATCAGTAATGGCTGCATAGTGCAGACCAGCCAATACAACTATAGGCTGAACACTCTCAGTATCGTAAATGTACAAGGAGTTCAAAGTCGCCACAGCAAAAACAATTCTATATGGAAGCTTGAAGGAACCATCTGCCAAAATGTGTCAGGAAGCTCATTTAAAATTGCAGTATGAGTGCACAAGAATAAGCGGGGCAAAACACAAAATGACCCAAACTAAAAAACTTCGTCAATCCTTGAAGACATTGTCAACCCATCTCAAAACATTAGCTTGCATCTTCAAGCATAATATACAAAGTGCATGAAAAATATCACATAGATACATATCTCATTAAGCAAACCCAAGGGGATTAATTTTTATCTGCCCTTCACACATCATAAATATATACCAAATTTAAAGCACAAAGCCTTAACTCAGTACCTGATTTAGATCCTCGGAGGCAAAAGGCAATCGGACAAAAGCGTACTGCCACAATGGGTTTGCTGGCACCTGGAAGTTGCAGTGCGGGTCTGTACATCAAAATTACACAACATCTTGTCAGAGAGTAGGTCAGTTTATAAAATGTGACTTGTTTTTTCAAAAAAACAGTGTGAAGGGATCGCTAAAATAACTTCAAAGGGATATGAACCTTGACAAATTACTCCTTGGAAACACATATGCAGTGTTCACTTTTACTGTTTCTGAACCAGAAGATAGCTTAAGAATACCTGCAAATGATACATTTAGCAGAATACAAAGGTTTGAATTCCAAGAAGTATGAATAATAATAATGTCAGCAATACCTGCAGGTGCGATTAAGAAAGATCCATCAGGAGACCATGACAATCTTCGGAAGAAAGACGGCAATGTTTCATCATGGAAGAGATGGTTCTTAACTGAAACTGACTGAAAAAGAAAATAAAGATTTATAAGATACAAAAAATAAACTAAATTCCTTCAATGTATAGTTCAAAAGTCCAGTCTTTGACCTTTAAATCGTCCAACTTTTGTTGATCTGCCTTTGTGACAACATGCTGACACACAAAATTCATCTTATCAAGTCCTTTCGTTTTTGTTTGAGGCTTCTTAGCATAGATTCGACAGGATCTATCGGAACTTATAGAAGCCACATAATGATCTAGCGGGTCATATGCAACACCTTGAACATAATGAAAATGGGCATCCAGTATTTGATGAACTGACCCTGAAAAAGAGCATCATTGCCAAATAAGTTAGCAACTATGTCTCACAAAAGAAAACATCCAAGTATGTATGTGCTGCATGCACCTTTATTAACGTCCCATATAATACAAGAGTTATCAACAGAACCAGAAATGAGAAATGTTCCATCAGCAGACCACTGCAGATCCAGCACATCCTTCCGGTGGAATCTGTCCATAAAATTAGAGTAATGAGCATAGATATGATCTCTTGCACAGAATACGTAAAGAAAATCATAAAAAATGGGATTT
Organism: Houttuynia cordata; assembly: GCA_039654745.1. Lineage (NCBI taxonomy): Eukaryota > Viridiplantae > Streptophyta > Magnoliopsida > Piperales > Saururaceae > Houttuynia > Houttuynia cordata. The sequence continues at coordinate 29,315,327 of CM077504.1, forward strand.
TCTCACGATAATGTCTTCAGTACTTTCCAGGTGGCATCATCATCTGTTGATTGCAACTTCCATATGATTAGCTCACCTCCTACCATGCCAAATATGAAGCAAGCTCAACCTTTGAATCTTAATAATGGGCCAAAACATGAAAAACCAACAGTTGACATTTTATCTGTTATATATATGACAACAGGGAGCTTGTAAGTACCATCAGCACCAGAAGCAAGCTGATCTCCTGCAAAATGCAATGAGAATGAAATTTTACAAAGGGCTCGACAAAGTTAAAACAACTTTGAACTGTAATATATGTGCAATCCTTTGGCAAAAACCTTTAGAACATGGACAAATCCCTCATAGTATTATGCTGATTGGTTCCCTCCATTAAAATCTTTTCCTTAAGCCAAGCAAGAAATCTTCTGGCAATTGTGCATAAGGTGGAAAACACTGAAAAGAGCTGATGCCAACCAATTCGATTTTTGAAAACTCCATAAACTCTAATTGGGAAGTCTTTCAAATTATTTAATTACCAAAAAGTTCTTCTGGTAGTTGTATATGGAGATACCACATCATCATCTATGTTGATGGACTTCGTCTAACAAATGATGTGGGATACCAACATTTTGGTAGTTGCATGACATCCGCCTATTTAATTGCATACATTACTAGACATAAGATAAGAGCAGGCAGGATAAGAACCTTCACTATTTATGCCCATATATATCTTCAGCCTAACAAACTGATTATTTGGTAGGGTCTCTTTGCATAACATGAAAGGCCCTATTTTTCCAAAACGTAGTCAAGTCAACAATGAAACCTAAAAACAAAGAAAGCAAATAACACTACACCAGAAAGCCAACAAAATATGAATCTCATATCAATTACATATGAAACAATAAGTATTTGTGTCTAATTATAATCAGAAACACAGACACAGCTCAATTATAGTTCATTTATAGCATTTATTGCTCTTAGAATGACACACTGATGGGACGTCTTGCTATCTCTGCTTTATGCCCCACACTAATACTTGCCATAAACTAATCTCAAATAGTTGCCCAAAAGCTCAATAATTCTTACCAGAAGGAGAGAAACGCAAACAATTTACAGCAGACGTATGATAAGAAAGACAGCACTTGTAAGAAGCACTTGGGACTTCCTTTGTCAGATCTGCTGGAGATATAAGCCACAACTGTCAAACGCAATGAGGTGTAAATCAGACGAAAATGTAGAACTGTGGGACAAAAATGTACGATACTCTAATATTTATGGACAAACAATGGAAAGCATTCAGTATTTTATCAACCAAAAAAAAATTCATATGTGCAGAATCCTAAGTTTGCCACATAATAAGAAAGAAACAGAATTTCCGAAAAGATTTTATTGCTATAAGCCAATACACAAGACATCAGTTAAGACTCGCCAAGGCTACATAAAAAATTCAGATACTCAGCGTAGTTGCAGACAAGTCAAGACCCTTAGTGATTACTTTACAATGTACCGTGAATTGTACAGTAGATAAGCACTTTCCTAATCTGTTATCACTGCCATTTGAGTTGACTAGTCAAGTAGCAAGATGGCCATTGAGACTCCAAACATTCAAGAAAAGATTGCAGTCTTTGACCGTGAAAAATAAGATTCTTTCGGCATTTTAGATGAATTAGCCAGCTCATATCTCGACAAGGAAGCACAGATATGGGACCCGTGCACGATAAGATAAGATACGGATGCAGCGATATGGCAATTTTCAAATAGTTAGGATACAATATGGGAGAGCTAGTTGCACTAATTTATCATTTTTAGATGCATTTACATGTATTTTAGTATTGTATTAAAAGCTTAATTAAAACAGAAAATTTTACATTTGTTTAATGTTTGCGTTAGTAAGGATTTGATGAAGTATATCATATTTGGTGTCTGATATAAAGGTAGAACACACATGCAGCCGTATCCGATGACAACACGGACATGATGTGGGTACGGCTATCTCGATGTACGAAATGATCTATAAGATGCTCCGCCAATGTAGATCCTAAAATGCCTCAAAAACAATGTAGATGCCTAAAGAATACCGGATATATAAATAAGTGTTTATACATCTTCATATCTTAACATAAATAACAAGATCAACAGCTATTTATGAAGCTCTCATGCTCAGTAAATATATTTTGTCAAATTACTGCACAAATGACGCACACTAATACCAAATCGGATGAAAATGTATCCATATTTCCGCTGTCAAACTAGACCCGTGACCTAAAAATCACTTCCCAGGTCACAATCCATACTTTATTGAGCATGCAAATGATGCAAAGGTGCATTCTAAAAAGAAATGCTCATCAACATTCAAAAAATTAGAGAAAAATAAAGAAAACAAAAGGGAGGAAGAGAGCACCTTGATGTCGTGATCGGCGCCTCCCGTGGCGAGCACGCCGGAAGGAGAGTGAAAATCCAGTGTCAGCACTGGTTTCATGCCGTGCCAATTGATCTGGACTGTTCCCCCTTTCATGCTGTCAAATCTTTGAATGCAAAAACGGAGAGATTGGATCTTTAGGGTTTCTGAACTTTCTGATGGAGAGTGTGGAGCAGATGCCGGACGAGGGAGATGGGGTTTGGCGCTCTCTAATGGCGGGAAAACTACACGAGTCCACTCCACTGCTCTAGATGGGAGTGGATGAAGTAAAATATGGACATAGAAGATGTGGGCAGCTTTTACATCGCCAACTCAGATGCTACATTTGGGGTGCGGGTGCCAAGCTTGATCAGTTTTTGTGGGTGCCAAACATTTGCATCTCCAACTTGATATTCCAAATTAATATGTATAAATAACTTGGTATTCCAAATCTTAGACTTGGCTAGTTGGCATCAAGAACTTTGGCATGTATATAAAAAAAAAATCAAGAACTTTGGCATTCCTGTAAAAAAAAAAAGACGAGTTTTGGCATCCCTAAAACATGAACAAAGGAGAATATGTTTAATTTATCATTTAGTTTTACCAATATAGAGAATTATAATTTAGTTTTTAAATTTCTTGAGACAGCTTAAAAAGGTTGAATTTAAGTCTATTAGGCGCCATTTGCCTAAAATGTTCTTATTTATTACTCCCTCCAACCCATATTAATTGTTTGGATTGGAAATCCAAAATGAACTTAAAGATAGATCGTTAAAAATGTCTAATTTTAGATGATTAACACTCCCTCCGTCCAGATTTATTATTACCATAAGATTTGGCTATAAAAGGCTTATTGATAAACCTTCTTGCTCTCTATATGGTCTTGAAGAAGAAAAGATTATTAATATTAATGTTATGAAAAGCTAAGTGTGATTTGGAGGATTTTGAGTGGTTTAAAAGCATAAATCTCATAAAAATCTTCACTTATCTTGATATTATCCATTTCACCAAAGCTCATTATCCCAAAAAGATTTGGTTCAAATGATTGTTTTGGCTTGGTAGGTATGGAAGCATATAAATGAACGTGAAGTATGGAATGCATCAAATGGATGGGAGAATATACTATTCCCCATTTGCTATGTATAACATGTACTCTCTCCACATTAATGAATCCCTAACTTCATTTTCTTTGGAAGCCACCCCAAAGTGGGAAGTGTCGCGATAAATATTGATGCACTTTTCATAAAAGGAGGATAACTTTTGTGGTATTAGAAGATGTGTTAGGGACCACAATGGCATGTTCTTGCTTGTTCATCGGAAGCGATCATAGTCTGAACAGAACAAGCAGAGTATATTGCATTGGCTAGAGGAATCATTTTTGGGGCCTCCCCTGATTACCGCTCCATAATATTTGAAGGGGATTATTGAGAGGTAATAAAAAATTTATCAGGAATCTTGGATTGGAAATGTGATCTCTGGCATCTCTCTCTTCCATCCTAGATTTTTCGTTCTCTTTTGTTAGAAGAACCTGAAATATTGGAGGGATGGGTTCCCCCACACCATTTATTCGGCTTTCATGTATCATCAGGCTTTTAACCTTCTCTTGAATAAAATTTGAATTTTTGGAAAAAAAAAAGAAATGCGAGCTAGTTAGGGCGCACCATGCAGAGTTCAAGGAAGAAGCAGTACAAGGAAGATTGTGGCTTGGGTGAAAGGTCGGACTCTCGGCGAGGGCAACTACAACAAAATCAGCCTAGCCACCCTCAACGACAAGCTCATTGCCATCAAGAGCTCCCTCTATGGCTCCTCTTCTTCCACCCTCTCCTTTCTCATCGAGGAGCCTTCTCTAACTCCGCAACTACCCCTGCATCATTAGCTGCCTCAGCCATGACATCACCTACATGCCACACTCAGCCATCTATAATCTCTTTCTCGAGTACCTCCCTGGAGGAAACCTCTTTGACTACGTCTAGCGTTGCGGTGGCGGCCTTTCTGAGTCCCAAGTATGCAACATTGCCTGCTCCATCCTCTGGGGACGTTCTTTCATCCATACCAAGGGCTAAGAGAATTGCAACATCAAGCTGCAGAATGTCCTTGATTGTTATGATTTTTAACTCTTTTTACTCGCAATCGCACAAGACTACGTATAGGCTAGTGGAAACGAGGTCGAACACAAAGGACTTGTTTTGATTTAACTAATTCTAATGGAGAAATTAAATTTGTAATGACTTAATTAACTAAAGAAATAAACTTAATAAGAAACCAAATTTATGAGAATATCAAGGCAACAAATCCACCTTTAAACATGCAATTGCTACTCTTAAATATTATTTCGTAGAGATTGATATGACACGGTAACTCATGTTCTTGGTCGGACACACGAATTATCAATGAATGCACTACACGTTCTCGGTTGGACATGAAAAATTCATTCACTATAAATTAATGTAGCTAATTCTATCATTGGTTGGGCATAGAATCAACATACGTCTATTCTTGGTTAGACACAATAATTATTAAAATCAAATTTCATTCATAATCATACAAGTCTATGGTCAACCACTAGATACAATTATGAAATATGAAATCATATTAAGCATATAAAGAAATCATATCAATTCTATTAAATTAAATAATCAAAAGTAATAATACACATCTAGGGCTTCATCTAGCCTTGATAAGAAGTTTAGCTAGACATGAAATTAGAGAAAAGAAAAGCCTAATTTAGTGTATTCATTAGCATGAATATTCTCTTCTTCTTCTTCTCCCAAAAGAACTCTTCTCTAGCCTCCATGGAGTATCTAGATCTAATCTCTAATGCTCAAGACGTTCTCCCTTAAGGTATATATATAGGGGTGAAGATAAACCACGAAACCCCTTCCAATTCTGATTCAAAATAGGGCTATTTTTAAGTTTGCCGAATACGGAGATCGATCGTTTTCTATCCGATCAATCACGCATTGTTCATGTAAAAATTCTAGTAGATACGATCGATCGAAAGGTGATGATCGATCGTGTATATCTCGTTTTCTGCTTTGGTTATCGATCATGTCAATGTGCCAATCGATTAGTATTCATGCTTTTGTATCAAAATCTTCCAATGATCATAACTTTCCGCTCCGAACTCCAAATTATGTGCAGTCAGTGGCGTTGGAAAGTTAACTTCTTGAACTTTAACATGAAGCTTGAATCAATCCAATCAAATATATGCACATAAAGTTGTAAAGATTTAACCATTAGAGTCACGTTTTACTACATTTGCAGCTTACGCTTATTTCCTTACAAAAGCCCAAAAAACTATATTAAAGAACACTAAAATATAATCAAACACTATCATAAACATAAGTTTAGGAGCTAAGAAAACACATAATTTAAGTATATATCAGTCCTCCTCTCGGCAACTTCGTCTCCCGACGTTCCGATTTGAGACTTCGAACTGGCCAAGAAGGCTTAAGCGAGTTGTGGTTGCAACGGCCAAATTGATGATGGTCTCCGTGGAACCCCGCAGTACATTGATCATTTAAATATAAAATCCTTGCAAGTGCACAAGGCAATTGTACTACGGCGAGTATTAAAGGGTTGTCGAACCTCAGGGACAAATTAATCTTTTACCAAATTTAAGAGAAGAAAGTTACAGTTTTTGTTTTATCTAAATAAAACTATGAACTTTAACTACTAAGCTGAGTTTTAATCAATGTAGAGAATTATCAAGGCAATAAATCCACCACTAGATATGCAATTACTACTTTCAATTATTATTAAGCGTACATTGACATGATATGGTAATTCGTGTTCTTGATCGGACACACGAATTACTAATGAATTCACTAACGTTCTTGATCGGACACGAAAGTTCATCCACTATTGTGTAATCAATCCTATCCTTGATCGGGCATAGAATCAATCACAACTCTATTATAATGCAATTAATCTTATCCTTGATCGGGCATAAAATCAATCACAATATCTAATTTCATTCATAATCAATCAAGTCTATGATCAAGCACTCAACGAATACTATAAAATTGCATTAAGCATGAATCATAATTAACTTTATAAAATTAAACTATCAAGAGTAGCAATACACATCTAGGGCTTCATCAAGTCTCTTGACAAGGGATTTAGTTACACATAAAAAGAGAGAAAAGAAAAACCTGTTTATGTGGATCCATCGTCATGAATCCTTCCTCTTCTTTGCTCCAAAAGACTCATTCTTCTTCCTCCTCTCTAGCCTCCAATAAAGCTCAAAAGTCTATTCTCTGGTTCCCAAAACGTTCTCCCATAAGGCCTATTTATAAGAGTGAAGGAAAACCACGAAGTTCCCTTCCAAATCCGAGTCGAAATAGGTCTTATTTTAGTTTTCCGCACATGGCGATCGATCGCTCCGTATTGCCGATCGTTCGTTGTCCGATCGATCGCAATTCCTTCGTTATTTTCCTCCGATCGGTCGCTTTGGCGATCGACGCCGTATGATACCGATCGATCGTAGTTACTGTCTTGCAAGGATAAAAAATTCCAGTAGATACGATCGATCGTTTATGTTCCGATCGACCATTTCTTTCTATAATACTATTTTTCGCCTCAGGTGATCGATCGCATTGAATGGCCGATCGATCGTAGTTACTGTTCATAAACTTCAAATGGGTATAACTTTCTGCTCCGAACTCCAAATTGTACGTGGTTGGTGGCATTGGAAAGCTGACTTCTTGAAGTTTGAATCAGTTCTATCAGATATATGCACACAAAGTTATGATGATTTAACCATTAAAGTCTATTTTCACTTTATTTCTGTGTATTACTCTTGTTTCCTACAAAAACGAAAAACTATATTAAAGTAGCATTTATTCTAATCAAACACTAGCAGAAACATAAGTTTAGGAGATAATAAAATGCATACTTTATGTATAGATCATACATGTCCCTAGAGGTTGTGATATGCTACAGCTTCGAGCCGCCGATGGACATGTGGGGCCTAGGTTGCATGGTGTTGTTGATGTTCATGGGGAAGCATCCTTGGCCCAAACTTCTGAGGCGTGGATGGAAGGACCATAGCGTCCTAGTTCGATTGCATCGCCGGAGTAGTACTCGAACGTGCCCTCAGACTTGCCTAACTCATGCAAGAATTTCCTCAATCACGGCTTCGTGCGAGTCGTAGAGTCTAGATGGACTACTGATATGCTTCTTGACCATCCTTTCCTTCAGTCATCTGATCCAGAAATCGACACTGATGTTGAGGCCATGATTGATCCTAGCCATTCAATATGTGGCTTGAGCGGGTGGGAGGAGGAGGATGTTATCCTTAATGAAAGCTTGTTAGAAGATGATGGCGATGATGACTCTGTGGTGAAAAGAGTGGTGAAGACGAAGATTTTTTCATATTACATGGTCAATGAGCCCGGAATGCCACATTACTTATTTTTTGGGCTCATGCCATTTAACCTGGTTTTGGTACCTGGTCTTCCCATTTTGCCCTCAAGCCTAATACTTCATGTTTTACTTGCCCTGAGCTGCACCCCATTTCATTCAAACTTCTCCCACATTGATCATATGGTGATGAAGTTCCCTATCAGAGGCAAAGGCTTGTCGATGAAGAGACGACATTGTATGGCGTCTAACATTTTTGACAACTTTCTCGGGTCAAACGACCTATTCTACCTGCAAGTAGGCCGAAGAAGCTCTCCAACGCGGCCCAAAGATGCACTTTCACAATCTCTCCATTTTATTGTGAAAGTAGTTCGACAACTGAGAATCATTATTTTTTTATTCACACATTATGGGAACAGAGAAAGTTGAAATTTTACGTCGAGAAGTACTTGTAGCCGAGTGGTGAACTATTATTTGTAAATTCGTCATCTCCACAAGAAGGTGTCTCAAGGTCCCAAAAAAAGTGAACATGTTGATCTGATGGGGATATTATCTCTTTATTGACACTGAAAGTTCTCTCCACATACAACTCCAACACTTCCCTCCTTGTTTTCTTATGAATGTTAAAGAAACTTTCCAGATCTTCATCACGCCCCGGTATGTATGGTATGCATGGAGATGCTGTTGCAACTATATATTTGAGGGATAGGTTACTCATTGCAAACTTGCATCCTAATCTCTGTTCAACTTGAATCAACAAATATAAAATTTTACCCGTGTGCTAATGGTCATTAACTTTCCCACCTACTTACTCATGAGGGCTTCCAAATAATCCATCGTAGTATAGACAAATATTTTTTCCATCACTACTAGCCATTCCCTAAGATCAGAAACACAAAATATTATCAAGAACACATAATTTCTATAATTTAAATATCGTGTACTCACTATCATGAAGTTGCGTTCACCACATATTTTAATTCATTGATATTGGAATAACAAAAAATTCATCATCCCTACTAGAAGTTGTGTAAAGAAATTTTGGGATATCCTCATAGGGAATAAGAAGATAAAAAATAAAGAATAATGCAAAAAAATGGGTGAAAACAGATAAAAAATGAGATAAATTATAAATATAACTCGTTGAATTTTGACATGCTATCATGTACTTGATTGTACGATAGTACTGGTAGTGTCATCGAGCGATGACACGTACCACTACTATCGTGTATTTAAATTCACAATTTGAGGGCAATGTTCAATCTCGTCATATCTCCTTCATTTATCAAATTTTTTGTGGGGATGACGAATTTGCAAAGAATAGTTTGCCACTCGGCCACAAGTACTTCTTGGCGCAAAATTTCAACTTTATTCATTCTCATAATTTGTGAATAAAAACAATGATGATTTTGAGATGTCGAACCACATCCGCAATGAAATTGATAGGTTGTGAAAGTGTTTTTTCGGGCCGCATTGGTGAGCTTCTTTGGCCTGCTCGCGGGTAGAAGAGGTCGTCTGACCCGAAAAATATGACGAAAATATTTGGGTCTGCCACACAACACCATCTCTCCATTGGTAAGCCTATACCTATGACAAGGAACTTCCTCGCCATATAATCATTACGGGGGAAGCTTGTGTGAAATGGGGTATGGCTCAGGGCGGGTAAAACATAAAGTATTAGGCAGGATGGCAAAATTGGAAGACCAAGTCCCGAAACCAGGTTATATGGCATGAGCCAGAAAAAACTAGGTAATATAGCATTCTGGGCTCATTGGCCATGTAATATTAAAAAATCTCGTGAAGATGTTTCGGTAGGGTTCTTGAGCAGGATCGAATTTGACAAGAAAAAGATGGAAGATCACAAGTTTTGGAAGGCCAGCTTGCATTACTGTTTGATGACTATTTTGTGGTTTATCAAAGCTTGTATTTAATTAGATTCTATTGTAAATTTCATTGAACAGATTTTATTGTTCATCTTAATGAAATTGATTATTTTTTCAATATACATGGTATTTGGTTTGGTACGCAGTGTCGTGTCACTCTCTAGTCTATATTGCATATAATAATTTCGCGAGGCAGCCTTTTGGGCTTTTGCTTGTACAGTATAGTTAATCGTTCCAAAGTTTTTGAGAGTTTATTGACATGCCTGCGGCCTGGATGTATGTGTACTTTTTTTTTTGGCATCATGGATGTGCATTGTATAGCTGGGATGTGGAGTTCTTAGAGATGTATGGAAAAATAAACGGGGATGCGGACACAATAGAATGTTGGCCCCACTTGGAGAAGAGAACTGAGATTGTCTGAAGTCTGTTATTGGGGCTCAGGCATGGAATGTTGTATCATGATATATTGCCGCTATATTGATAGTTTTTTGTTTTTGCACAAGTTACTTTGTAAGCCAGCCAAGAGTTGCATAAGCAACTTTCATTTTGTTAAAGCAGTGAGAAAAATTAATCTTACTAGAGGTGGGAAGATCATTGGTGAAACCAATGGATTGATAGCATAAAGTATATAAAGACTTTGCGAAGGCATCTAATCAATGTAAAAAAGTATAAAGAGCTTTCGGCAACAGAGCTTCCTAAATACTTGTTAAAACATATTCAACATGAGTGTAAATGCTTCATCTATTCCTCTTCTATGCTACATACAAGTTTTGTTTTTTATTTGATATAATTGGGTCATTAAGTGAAAAGGAAGCTAAAAAGTTACGATATCGTTTTTTAATTTTTTTTTAAATATCACCGCTATTTTTTTAAAAAATATTTTTAAAAAATAAATTTTTTTAAAAAAGAAAAAAATAACTTTCTCGTTTGTTTCCCATCCTAATATGCATTTTTATACATATTTTGAAATCTATGCTTTATCTAAATTTGTATAACTCATTTTAGAAGTTAGATTGCAAAAATATATGGTAAAAACTAATTTTCAACCATTTATATTTTTTTTACACAATATCTCTAATATTTTATTTTTTTAATCGGCTATACGGAATTCCTTGGGCTCAGGTATGCAATAAAAGCGTAGCACGTGAAAGAAAATAAGATTGTGAGTTTTTTTGGGAACAAAAATAAGATTGTGAGTTGTAGTACTCTCTACTCATTTTTTGATCCAATAGTACTATCTATGTTGTATATAACCATCAGATTACTGTTGCACTGAAGGCTACTCCTACTAACAGTGGATGAAATCACTGATCAAGCTACAAGTTTTTAAAACTGAAACTTCTTTCTCTCATTTAGAAAGCGAAAGCTCTGTCCATCTCTAAGCTAGGCCGTGGATGCCCACGTGTTTCTGCATGCACGTCTCCTCTGTCTTTGTTCAAAGTAGGACGGAAATTTGATTGTGCATGCCCACGTGTTTCTGCATGGACGTCTCCATCTGTTCTGATTGTGGCTGCGTCTTTCCTATATTTTCCTCCTCCATCGAGCTCTCTTTGGTACCTTTTATGAAAAAAAAAAAAACTCAGTTTGTTTCCTACAGACGGCTTCCTCCCAGAGCTTTCTAATTGTCTACAACAGATATTATAAAGAAGAGAATTAGAGAAGTGAAGGACGAAATGGCGAATACAGATGGTCAGTTCATTCGATGCTTAGGTAATGAAGATAAGTAGAAAAAATAAGTTTTTATTTGTTTATGTTTTTATTTTGCTTAGTAACATATGTTCCATGTTTGCTTAGGTAATGAAGATAAGTAGAAAAAAGAAGATTTTATTTGTTTATGTTTTTACTTTACTTAGTAACATATGTTCCATGTTGATGTTGTGTTCTTGCCCACATGGATTGCATTGTACAATATTTGAGGTAGCTTCAAGTAGAACAGCAGTGATGCCACCTTGTTTTATATTTTTTCTTCGGTTTTTACTGCTTTGATCAGTTTATTGGAGAAAATCCTCCTTTCTTGGTATCTAAGTTTGTTGTGACTAGCTCTGCGCTTCAAATTTTTAGTTTGCAGGATGAAGGAGGTATAATCCCATTTATATAATGATTATTTTGTTACCTTAATTCTTTTGTTGTGGAGACACCTACATGCACTTGATTTTCTTTATCATTCCAGGTTGATTAATTAACTTGTGCTCTCTTTTGTTGTACGTTAATTTATCAGCTGCAGTTGCATGGGAGGCAGGAAAGCCCATAAAGATAGAGGAGGTGGAGGTGGCCCTTCCACAGGCAAATGAAGTTCGAATAAAGATTCTGTACACCTCCCTCTGCCATACTGATGTCTATTTCTGGGAGGCTAAGGTAATTTACATATAAAATGGAGAAGTTCAATGTTGCTCTCTTGGCTAAAATAGAGAATTCATAAAAAACATTCTTTTTTCTCATTAATTTGCTTCTTTGCATGGATAATCTAGATTATTACAAGCAAATAAAATAGATTTCTTCTCGGTTATTACAGGACCAAACGCCTTTGTTTCCTCGAATCTTTGGACATGAAGCAGGAGGGTATGCATTACTTTTATAAAAAAATTCTCCAACCTTCAACTATGATTCATCTCTGAAACATAATAGTGTTGAATTTTCAAAGATAATGAGAGTGTCATCCTTTTTAGTTTTAGGGGATATGCACATCAGTGGACCATACTCTAATTAACCAATTGAGCCTTAAAATATACTATACTGATTCTTTGTTTCATTTTTCACTCTATTCATGTTGTTCTGTCCTTGCTTTCGGCATTTCCAATCTGCATCTGTGCTTTTGTTATACATTCTTTCGATTAGTCATATTTCGTGTTGTAGGATTGTTGAGAGCGTAGGTGAGGGCGTGACAGATCTGGCACCGGGGGACCATGTCCTCCCTGTCTTCATGGGTGAATGTGGGGAGTGCCGACACTGCAAATCCAAGGAAAGCAACATGTGCGAGCTCCTTAGGATAAACACTGAAAGGGGAGTCATGATTGCCGACGGCAAATCAAGGTTCTCCATCAAAGGACAGCCTATTTACCATTTCTTAGGCACCTCCACATTCAGCCAATACACAGTCGTTCATGCCCGTTGTGTGGCCAAGATCAACCCCAAAGCTCCTCTTGACAAAGTCTGCATTCTCAGCTGTGGTATCTCAACAGGCGAGGTTCATACATCATTCATCTGCTTAGAAAGCATGCATCCAACACTTTTCATGTAACTTACTACTAGTAGTGAAAGGAACTAAGGGCTAAGGATTGATTATGGTTTAGGTATGGGTGCCACACCGAATGTTGCAAAACCTCCCCAGGGTTCAACTGTTGCAGTTTTTAGATTGGGGGCAGTAGGTCTCGCCGTGAGTTTCTTAATCTATTAACTTTGTCATTAGAAACATTTTGGCTTTACCTGTATACTCCTTTCGTCCAGAATTATTGTTACCATAATGATTTTCAGAATGAACGAAAATTAATTCATTTTGGAAAACCTTGTGGTAATAATAATTCCGGACAGAGGGAATCTATATATATATATACTGTATTCTTAGACTTCCCAGAGTTTTTTCCATATTCCCATATTACCAGGTTTTTCCCGTGAAATCTCATATGACCCGGAATCTGGACTTGAAGTACCCAAAATGCCCTTTCTTCTATTTTTTCGTGCTAATACTGTGCGAAGAGGCGTGTTGTGTACAACACGAAAAAAGTGTGAAGTTCTCCGGCGATATACATCGGCGACCGGCGAGTTCGAGCGGCGATTCAACCGGCGGAATACACGGATTTTGACGAGCCTATTCGCGTCCCCCATCTCGATATCGAGCTGCCCTCCTGCTGGATTTCGACGACACGACTGAGGGAGAGTGGACAAAGGCGGCGATTTGAAGCGCATACGTCGGTATTTCTGATCTTCAACCTTCTGAGCTCCCCCGCGGCTCTCTCCGCCTGCATGCAACCGGCGGATTGACCGATTGAGCTTCGGTTGACGGCGAGGAAGACTGTGAAAGGCACCTGCGAGGATATACACACATACAGACGACTAAACTGCGGTATGTTACAACAATCTTTACTGATTTTAGTTTCATAAGGTCCGATATTTGAATTTTAAATTTTTACTATGAACTATAAAGTCGTGTCTGTAACATACACGACTTTCTATTTAGTCGTGTACGCGACAACACGACTTTTATATTTTCGTGTTGCACCGAGGAGACTTTTCTACTGACCACTATACCTCACTCCTTGCAGATGGATAAAAAAAGAGATGAGTCTATGGAGGAAATACCATCGGAAGAGGATGAGGATCATGATTTTGTCTTGGCACTTCGACAGCGAAATCAGAGGGGCAGGAAAAGGAAGGCTCCGATGGACCGACCAGTGAAGAGAACATATAATGCGCGACCGGCGCTAAAGACGTGTTGTCAACCGGGAGCGATGAAAAAGTGTGCGGCCCTCCTACAGCGTCACCAAAGATGTGCCCAAGTGATCAAAGATGCTGGTTTCGCTGTCATTTTTGAAGGTGAGGACGTAGTTGTATCTCGGAACCTCCTCGACCATTTGGTCAGGTACTGGGATGAGTCGGCGAAGGTCTTCAATATCAAGGGTAAGACGCTACATTTCACAGAGGAAGATGTTGCGCTTATCACCGGATTGCCCGCAAAGGGCGAAAGAGTTGAGGTCCTCCCCTCCTTGACACGCCGACCGGAAGGTCAATTCTTCAGAAAGTACTTCGCCGCGAGGAGAGCGAAAATTCCACACATTGAGGAAATCATAGACAAGCTTAGCGCGGGCGAACTGAAGATGGAAGAGGAGGACATTGCGAGGATGATCATCTGCCTCCTCTTCTGCACGGTGCTGTTTCCACACAGCACTAGAGCGGTTCATCCCTCTTTGTACCGTTACATTGACGACCTCCCAAGATTGAGGTCATACAATTGGGCTGGGGCTATACATAAGATGGTTTCTGGTATAACCCATACCAGCAGACTAGTGGGTGCGAGATCGCAAGGAGAGTGCCTGGGCGGTGGATGCCTAAATGGCGCCGCATATGTCCTTCAGGTATGTAGCATTCATAGTCTTCGATCGGAAAAAAGTCTTATACAATACTACTATATATATAGTCGTGTATTATGCAACACGACTGTATTTATAGTCGTGTATGATGGAACACGACTAGGTATATAGTCGTGTTGTTTACGACACGACCATAGTTCAATTCGTGTTCAACTTATAGTCGACTAAGGCAACCGCGCATTGTAATAATGTTTTCATCTGTTTACTATGCAGATTTGGTTTTTCGAGCACACGACAATCTTTCATCCTGTCATGGGCCCTACCAGCCCACGGGCAAAAAGGTGGCCAGGAAGTGGGGCCCTCATTACAGAGGTGAAGAAAGGTGCACAGAAGAAGCACCGTATGGCCGACTATTGGACGGGAGTGTTCCACAATCTTCAAGTAGGGGAGGAACTCGTCGACGTAATCAGCCCCATGGCCGGAGAGGCATCTCTCCTTGCTTCGTCAACCTCAGTGGCCCCTCCTCCACGACGACAGAGGCCGGAGAGGCCGGAAATCAAGAGGACTCCCAACCAACCTGCATCCACTTCCTCGAGGACGGCTGCCCAGTCCACTGCAACTGCAATGGGGCGATTGGAGGGTGCGCTTCAGGGCATACAGTCACTAATTGAGATAGCTCTGTCTTCGTATGAGGAGATGGGAAGGAGTGTCGAATCTCTGCGAGAGGTTCTCCACTCTATGAAGGCCTCTGCCGCCTCAGCGTCAATGCTGTTAGAAGGTCAGATCTTCAAGCATCCCAAGCCGGAGATGACTGAAGAGCCGACGAAGGAGCCAAAGAAGCGGCCCCAAATGGAGGCAAAGAAGTCATCGGTGCATCAGATGGAGCCAAAGAAGCGGCCCCAAATGGAGCCAGAGAAGTCATCGGTGCATCAGATGGAGCCAAAGAAGCGGCCCCGTGACAAGGAGCATAAGAAGAACACTCCGATTGGTATGCGGACAAAGGAACTGGCAAGGAAGTCACATCTGAATTCGACGAAATGGGGTAAAGGTAAGTTGTAGACGATTATTTATTTTCTCGTGCCCCATGGTACACGACTATTATATTTGTCGTGTTTAATGATACACGACTATGTGGTTTATCGTGTTTCATACAACACGACTATGTTTTTTATCGTGCTGCTACTACTGACACGAATAAGTAAAATGTCATTTTAGCTCCCATCAAACGCGCGGATGAGGAAGATAAGATTGAACGGGCTACAAAGAGATCCTCTGCCAAGTTGTTTTTGAAGAAGCTCCAACCAGAATTCAACGAAGATATGCAGCGTGCAGAAGTCGAGAATGGCGGAGGAGCAGACGTAGTGGTAAGGATTCAACCAGAATCCGACGTACAGAAGGGACTTATTCCCCCCTGGTGTAGTGGTAAGGAAGCGAATGAGGACTGTCTCCGTGAGGGAATTGCAGAGGATTAGGGAAGATGACCATATACGGAGAATGGCGGAGGAGCAGGAAAGAAGGAATAGGTCCCCTCAGCCGAAAGCCGACTCCGAACAAACCATATCCGTCTGTACGTCGAAAGCGGAGACAGTCCTCATTCGCTTCCTTACCACTACACCAGGGGGGGATAGGTCCCGTCTGTACGGATATGGTTTGTTCGGAGTAGGCTTTCGGCTGAGGGGACCTATTCCTTCTTTCCTGCTCCTCTGCCATTCTCCGTATATGGTCATCTTCCCTAATCCTCTGCAATTCCCTCGCGGAGACAGTCCTCATTCGCTTCCTTACCACTACACCAGGGGGGAATAAGTCCCGTCTGTATGTCAGATTCTGGTTGAATCCTTACCACGTCTGCTCCTCCGCCATTCTCGACTTCTGCACACTCCATATCTTCGTTGAATTCTGGTTGGAGCTTCTTCAAAAACAACTTGGCAGAGGATCTCTTTGTAGCCCGTTCAATCTTGTCTTCCTCATCCGCGCGTTTGATGGGAGTTAAAATGACATTTTACTTATTCGTGTCAGTAGTAGCAGCACGATAAAAAACATAGTCGTGTTGTATGAAACACGATAAACCACATAGTCGTGTATCATTAAACACGACAAATATAATAGTCGTGTACCATGGGGCACGAGAAAATAAATAATCGTCTACAACTTACCTTTACCCCATTTCGTCGAATTCAGATGTGACTTCCTTGCCAGTTCCTTTGTCCGCATACCAATCGGAGTGTTCTTCTTATGCTCCTTGTCACGGGGCCGCTTCTTTGGCTCCATCTGATGCACCGATGACTTCTCTGGCTCCATTTGGGGCCGCTTCTTTGGCTCCATCTGATGCACCGATGACTTCTTTGCCTCCATTTGGGGCCGCTTCTTTGGCTCCTTCGTCGGCTCTTCAGTCATCTCCGACTTGGGATGCTTGAAGATCTGACCTTCTAACAGCATTGACGCTGAGGCGGCAGAGGCCTTCATAGAGTGGAGAACCTCTCGCATAGGTCCGACACTCCTTCCCATCTCCTCATACGAAGATAGATCTATCTCAATTAGTGACTGTATGCCCTGAAGCGCACCCTCCAATCGCCCCATTGCAGTTGCAGTGGACTGGGCAGCCGTCCTCGAGGAAGTGGATGCAGGTTGGTTGGGAGTCTTCTTGATTTCCGGCCTCTCCGACCTCTGCCGTCGTGGAGGAGGGGCCACTGAGGTTGACGAAGCAAGGAGAGATACCTCTCCGGCCATGGGGCTGATTACGTCGACGAGTTCCTCCCCTACTTGAAGATTGTGGAACACTCCCGTCTAATAGTCGGCCATACGGTGCTTCTTCTGTGCACCTTTCTTCACCTCTGTAATGAGGGCCCCACTTCCTGGCCACCTTTTCGCCCGTGGGCTGGTAGGGCCCATGACAGGATGGAAGATTGTCGTGTGCTCGAAAAACTAAATCTGCATAGTAAACAGATGAAAATATTATTACAATGCGCAGTTGCCTTAGTCGACTATAAGTTGAACACGAATTGAACTATGGTCGTGTCGTAAACAACACAACTATATACCTAGTCGTGTTCCATCATACACGACTATAAATATAGTCGTGTTGCATAATACACGACTATATATATAGTGGTATTGTATAAGACTTTTTTCCGATCGAAGACTATGAATGCTACATACCTGAAGGACATATGCGGCGCCATTTAGGCATCCACCGCCCAGGCACTCTCCTTGAGATCTCGCACCCACTAGTCTGCTGGTATGGGTTATACCAGAAACCAACATCTTATGTATAGCCCCAGCCCAATTGTATGACCTCAATCTTGGGAGGTCGTCAATGTAACGGTACAACGAGGGATGGACCGCTCTAGTGCTGTGTAGAAACAGCACCGTGCAGAAGAGGAGGCAGATGATCATCCTCGCAATGTCCTCCTCTTCCATCTTCAGTTCGCCCGCGCTAAGCTTGTCTATGATTTCCTCAATGTGTGGAATTTTCGCTCTCCTCGCGGCGAAGTACTTTCTGAAGAATTGACCTTCCGGTCGGCGTGTCAAGGAGGGGAGGACCTCAACTCTTTCGCCCTTTGCGGGCAATCCGGTGATAAGCGCAACATCTTCCTCTGTGAAATGTAGCGTCCTACCCTTGATATTGAAGACCTTCGCCGACTCATCCCAGTACCTGACCAAATGGTCGAGGAGGTTCCGAGATACAACTACGTCCTCACCTTCAAAAATGACAGCGAAACCAGCATCTTTGATCACTTGGGCACATCTTTGGTGACGCTGTAGGAGGGCCGCACACTTTTTCATCGCTCTCGGTTGACAACACGTCTTTAGCACCGGTCGCGCATTATATGTTCTCTTCACTGGTCGGTCCATCGGAGCCTTCCTTTTCCTGCCCCTCTGATTTCGTTGTCGAGGTGCCAAGACAAAATCATGATCCTCCTCCTCTTCCGATGGTATTTCCTCCATAGACTCATCTCTTTTTTTATCCATCTGCAAGGAGTGAGGTATAGTGGTCAGTAGAAAAGTCTCCTCGGTGCAACACGAAAATATAGTTCATAGTAAAAATTTAAAATTCAAATGTCGGACCTTATGAAACTAAAATCAGTAAGGATTGTTGTAACATACCGCAGTTTAGTCGTCTGTATGTGTGTATTTCCTCGCAGGTGCCTTTCACAGTCTTCCTCGCCGTCAACCAAAGCTCAATCGGTCAATCCGCCCGTTGCATGCAGGCGGAGGGAGCCGCGGGAGAGCTCAGAAGGTTGAATATCAGAAATACCGACGTATGCGCTTCAAATCGCGGCCTTTGTCCACTCTCCCTCAGTCGTGTCGTCGAAATCCAGCAGGGGGGGCAGCTCGATATCGAGATGGGGGACGCGAATAGGCTCGTCAAAATTCGTATATTCCGTCGGTTGAATCGTTGCTCAAACTCGCCGGTCGCCGGTGACGTCGCCGATGTATATCGCCGGAGAACTTCATACTTTTTTCGTGTTGTACACAACACGCCTCTTCGCACAGTATTATCACGAAAAAATAGAAGAAAGGGCATTTTGGGTACTTCAAGTCCAGATTCCGGGTCATATGAGATTTCACGGGAAAAACCTGGTAATATGGGAATATCAAAGTTGGCGCCAGGTAATATGAAAAAAACTCATGATGATGCTTCGTGAGGATTGTAAGCGTAAAGAGACTTTATTGAGTTATTATGTTTTTAATCCCTTGCATTGTATCTACGGATCCGTGGCGCAATGGTAGCGCGTCTGACTCCAGATCAGAAGGTTGCGTGTTCGATTCACGTCGGGTTCATTCCCGAAATCCGGTGGATCTCCTTTTTTCTTCCAACGTTTTAAATCGCTATTCCAAGCCACAGGCAAAGCGTTTTTTGTGTTTTTTTTGGGATCCTTATCAATGATCAGAAAGCCCGGAATCCAACTGGACAGTGAGAGGTCCAAACCATTGCGCTAGCGGGTGGATTGGGCAGGCAAAGTGCAGAAGGCCTTTGATTGGGGTTGAACTTTGAAACTTGGACTCTTCTTCTCAATATTAGAAGTGGTGTCACTGTCGCCTCTAGACTCTTGAAGTTACCAAGTCGTTGTCCAGAGTACTGTTGAAGATATGTCGTGTATTCAAATAAAACATTAGGCTGCAGTGTATGTCTAGGAATTTGCCATAATCTATTTCACGATTATGGTGATGCATTCCATGAAAACTCACGTTATCGCATAAATACATAATTTTTGCACAATGCGGGGTCCTACACTCATTTCGCATTCGATGTATAGCTGTAAGAATGTCGTTTGCTTCCACCATCTTATTGGAATTATCTGCTTGACTCAGTGTGCAAGTATTTGAAATTCTTGTTCTGTTTTTCTTGCATTCAGTGTGCAAGAATGTCGCTTGCTTCCACCATCTTTTTGAAATTGTACTTTGGGAGTTGGGACTGCAACAAATGAAGGTTTCTTGTTTCTTTGATTTCAGTGTACGTGGGCCATCGACTGGAAATATCCTTCTCTTGAAGCCAGTGCTGGTTATTAACCAAAACTTGAAGTAGAAACCACTAACCCAGAATACCGACTGCCATTAATTGTTACTGATTGGAAGGATTGCCCCTAAAATTGGTTCGTTGTGAAAGCGATAGATTGCAATATTATCTCACGTTCATGAGCTATATATAACAAATTCCCCTAACTGAAAATATATTCTCAACAAATGAGGTGCAGATGCGTTGAGGATTAATTTGTCCTCCATTTTACATTTTTGTTTATCCATCTATGAATTCTAGGGAGCATAGACGTCTCTTCTGGTTGTTCAAGTAGGAAAACGCCCACGGACTGAAAATGCAAAGAATATTTTGATTGAAGATGTTGGCTGCTCCCATTTCCCAAAGATGAAAACCTTCTGCTTAAAATATAGCTCTTCACGGTTTACCACATTTGTGACAGCTATATGCATGTATGATATATCACTCACAAGTCACACCCACTGAACAAGAGAGAAGGCACGGCCTGTCTGCATCACCATTGAAGAAAAGAATCAGTCACATTTTTGGATTGTATATAACTTGAGTCTAAATCTATTGTGAGTGGATCGTTTCAAAGAAGAAGATTGTAGAAGTTATGGATAAGATGGACTAGCACGGTGAATACCAGCAAAATGTACGTGCTGTAAACAGAATAAAAACATCAGGAGAACCAACTCAGCAACTTCAACGTGCATATCTATTGTTACATTGTCCATCTGACCTGTCTTGCATCTCCAACCAAACTGCAGAAAGCTATAAACTCGGCCACTGTCTTCACCCACCCACCAGAATCTTTCTCCTTCTCGGACATGGAGCGTACATCATTTAAAGATATCACTCTCTGCTTTAAGCTTCTACTTGCAACTCTCCTTCTTAGTTCTTTAGGTGTTTCGCGTGCACAACTCAGAGTTGGCTTCTACTCCAGAACATGCCCCAGAGCGGAGGACATTGTGAGGTCCATGGTCATGGATGCTACTCAAGTCGACCCTACGCTGGCTCCAGCTTTGCTTAGGCTCCATAATCATGATTGTTTTGTCAGGGTATTTCTCTATCTCATCTACATAAATAACAGATACACCGTCTGTTAAATAAAAAGATCCAGGTTATCAAGCAAAGCATCAGTTCTAAGCCATGGATTTCGTAAACTATGATGAAGTTTGAATTAATGTTTTCTTTTTCACCACTTGTACAGGGATGTGATGCTTCTATTCTTATAGAGGGGCCCAATGCAGAGAGGAAATCAAATAAGCATGCTGGAGTGCGTGGTTTCACAGTGATAGAGAGAGCCAAGGCCCGTTTAGAATCTGCATGCCCAGGTGTCGTATCATGTGCAGACATTGTTGCCTTAGCTGCACGAGATTCCGTTGTCTTGGTATGGAAAGATTTTTTAATCTGTTTTCCTGCATGACTGTCTTCTAACAGCATCTCCAACAGAATTGTTTAATTCAATTTCTGTTGCATCATATCCTTGATGTCTTTTATTTTGCAAATCATGTTAAAGCTTAGAATCTATAATTAATGCAGAGCAATGGACCCAATTACGACGTTCCAACAGGTAGAAGAGATGGTCGTGTATCAATTGCTCAAGACGCTGACAATTTACCTGAGATAGGAGATTCGGTTGATGAACTGAAAGCCAAGTTCGTCCAGAAGGGCCTTTCAGAGAAAGACGTCGTAGTTCTTAGCGGTAACTCTTATGAAGGAAGACCTTTTTTATCAGTGAATTTTTTTTTTGCAAGTAATCTACTAGGATAAGCCACAACTTGGGGGATGAGAAAGAATGAGTTCTCTAGAACATACTCCCTTCATCCCACATTAAGCAGTGCCATTTAATTTTGGCTGTTCAAAATGAACTAATTTAAGTGGGACAGAGGGAGTGTTATGTAGCTAATACTGTAGTCACAATTGCCTATGTGCAGTTCACCAATGAAAAAATTGATGACTTTAATGAGGATTTCAGGGGCACATACCATCGGAACCACTGCATGCTTCTTCATGGAAAACCGGCTGTACAATTACTTGGGTACTGGAGATGCTGACCCTTCCATAGACCCCGACTTCCTACCAGAATTGCAATCCAGGTGCCCGAAAAATGGCGACGTCAATGTTCGGTTAGCCCTTGATCGAGGAAGTGAATCTGCATTTGATGACAATATCCTACGCAACATTAGAAACGGGTTCGGCGTACTAGAATCTGATGCAAAACTTTATGATGATGAATCAACAAGGTCGGTGATCGATTCTTACTTTGGCCTCCTAAGTGGGATCTTTGGACCTTCTTTTGAGTCGGATTTTGCAGATTCCATGGTGAGAATGGGCCAAATAGGAGTGAAAACAGGGTCTCAAGGTGAAATCAGGCGGGTTTGTTCACAAATTAACTGAGTCATTGCTAAAATTGATGGCCCTTGTAACACTTGATGAAATATGCGGTTGTCTATGTGAATGATCCTGAGCTGATATGTGAAGATGGCACTAAATTAGCCATTTGATTTGAAGTATAAAAAAATATAACATAGTCCTGAGTGACCTATGCCTCAGCCATGTATCTGAAGTGTGTGCAATTCTGCCCCAATTTCAGAATGAAACTGTATCGAGCTACATCCTGGAATCTTTTGAATTTTTTTCTCTGACATTGCCATCCTCATCTTCTTGGCCTCCTCCCACCGTTCTGAGGTAGCATAAATATTTGAAAGCAGCACATAACTCACATCATCTGTTGTGTCTGCAGTAGGGCCTGGTGCACCAACCTCCACTACCACCCGCTTAGCCATCTCCATGTCCATGTGGATCTTGCAAGCTCCTAGCAAAGAACCCCAGATTATATCATTAGCTTCAATTGGCATCTTCTTAACGAGGTCAAAAGCCTCCTCCAATCTTCCAACTCGTCCAAGAAGGTCAACTAGACAGCCATAGTGTTCTATTCCTGCCGCCAAACCATAATTGTCTGTCATCTTCGTAAATATCTCTAATCCTTCGTCAACAAATCCTCCATGTGCACAAGCGGAGAGAAGTGCGGTAAAAGTAATCTCATTAGGTTTGGCTTCAGTTGCTTCCATGCGGCGAAAAAGCTCCAGAGCCTGTTTACTCTCACCATGAGTGGCAAGGCCGGAAATCATAGAATTCCAACACACTTGGTTCCGATGGTTCAACCCCTCAAAGATTTCTCTTGCCTTTGGCAAATCTCCACATTTAGAGTACATATCCACCAAACCATTTAGGACAAACTGATTCAGCTTGATCCTGTTTCTACATATAAGCTCATGGATTTCTTTGCCAGTATCCAAAGATCCTAACTGCCCACATGCTGACAGCAAACTGGCAATGGTAAATTCGTCTGGCTCCAATGCATGGCTCCTCATCTGTCTGAATGCCTCCAGTGCTTCGTTGCAAAAGCCATTCTGCGCATACCCAGCAATCATTGCATTCCAGTTCACCAAATTTCGAACAGGAATTTGGTCGAATAACTTTCTGGCCTCAACCAAATCGCCCTTCTTGCAGTACCCGTCAACCATGGACGACCAAACATAAGAATTCCTCTGCGGCATTTCCTCGAATACCTGCCTGGCCGCGTCCATCTCCCCATTTCTCGCATACCCGTCAACCATCACCGTCCAAGTGACTACATTCTTCATACGGGACGGCGTGCGATCAAACCATCGCCTGGCGGATTGAGTCTCCCCTATCCTAGCACACCCATCAATCATTTCCGCCCAACTAACCGCCGTCCGTTCGGGCATCTCTTCGAACAACAGCGACGCAGAGCCCATGTTACCATTCTTCGAATACCCACCAATCATGGCGTTCCACGTGACCACATTTCTCTCAGGCATTTCGTCGAACACCCGTCTCGCCCCAACAACGTCGCTGCATTTCGAGTACATGCTCACTAAGGACGTGCCCACCATGACACTACTGGTAACAGCCCCAACCTTCACCGCTTCCGCATGAAAGGCTCTGCCGAGAACTAGCGAGGAGAGAGCGGCGCATGCTTTGAGCACCAAAGGAAGCGCGGAGTGCTGCCTGTGGCCGCGATAGAGGCGATGGTGGACGTAGACTAGAAGCGACTGTTTGGGAAGGCCGGCAGAGAGGTAGTCTCCGAGGAGCTGAGACCACAATAATGGGTTTTCGATGCCTTTTCTTTGATAGCTCGCGTGGAGCGGGTTAAGCACACTGGCAAGTCCACGAGTTTGTTGCGATATGAGCTCACTTCTATGCATCTGCCTCTTTGGGGACGATGCCGAAGCCTGTTCGGCCGTCAGTAGTTCATCTAATGCAACTAGGGCTGTCAATTTTGCCCGATAGCCCGACCCTACCCGACCCACAAAAGAGCAGGTAAGGGCTTGGATTTTGAGGCCACGTATAGGGCTCGGGCCTCAAAATCCATCCCGTGGGTCGGGTAGGGTCGGGCAGGGTCGGGCCCGGGCCTGGCTAGAAAAAGCCCGAAGGCCCGACCCTACCCGAAAGCCCGAAAGCCGGGTGAGTCGGGCTGGGTCAAGGTGAGTCAGGTGAATCGGGTGATATAAAAAAAAAACCTAAAACCCTAACACTCCCCCGACCGCCGCTCTCTCCCTCGACCGGTGCTCTCTCCCCCGACCGGTGCTCTCTCCCCGACCGACGCTCTCTCCCCCGACCTCTCTCTCCCCGACCGGCGACCGCTGCTCTCTCCCCCGACCTCTCTCTCCCGACCGGCGATCGCTCTCTCCTATCTTGGATTTTGAACGAGTTCTGAGCCTCTCCCTTGACGGCCGCCGTCTCCTCTGCCGGTTTTGTTTTTACAAGAATGACATTTCTGTAAATTAGTTTGGTGGGTATAAAAATGAGAGAAACCAGTGATGGGGAAAGAGGAGAAGAATGGATTGGGAGAAAGGAGAGGAGGACCAAGAACCAGAGACGACAAGGGCCTAAATTTCTCCATCTTTCTTCTTTTTGCAATTTTTCATTGATTTATCTCCACCATTTTAATCGATAACTTTGTCGTGCTCTGATCTGTGTGGTCTGGACTAATGGCCGGAGACCCAACTTTTTGCCTGAGCAGTTTCTCTTTAATCAACCACCTATGGAAGTTTATAATCGGAAAATATTGCTAAAAAATGTTCCATCTGGTTTTCAATAGCTCTTCTTTGAATCGATATTTTGGTTGTTTTTGGTGGATTGTGAGGATGGATTTGCAATGTTCTTGGTGAGAATGTGTTGCGTAGAAGGAACCTGTTGAGTGCTCGTGGTGTTGTGAATCTTTCAAATTGTATTTTGGATTGTGCATAATCGGTTTGGATGATTGGTTTGAGTGATGAGCAGGGAAGAAAAAAACTGGAAGGTTTGAGCCGATTGGCGATGGTGGGAATTTGGTGACTGGATTGTAGGTAGCTTAAAAATTTCTGTGCTTTCCTTAGTCTGTAACTCAAATTTTTTTGGAAGTAAGGTTTCCGATCATTTAAAAATTGAAGAAAAGAACTTTGATCAAATGCATATGTAGCACTTTCATCTGTTTTCGATTTCTTAAGTAATCTTAATTCTTAGGACCATAAAGAGGAGCAAGAGGAATGCACTGGGGCACTAATCTTGAGTTCTATTTTTATGGTTTTTGGGTATAAAATGTTAACTTAATTCGTTTCCTCTGCTTAATTTTGTCATCACCCCTTTGCTGTTGAAACTAGAGGACCCTTAATCGAGTATTAAAGTCTAATTGTTGAAGAAATCGAAACAGGACGATTTGTTTGTTGATGTAAGCAGATTTGCTTCATTGTTTGCAAGCACTTGAATGGTGAACTTGTTTGCATGTTTATCGGTGAACCTATTGATCATTCTTTTCTTCACTGTTTTTTCTATCGAATGGCTTCTATATCCATGAATGTGTGAAGGATGTGAGCTTGTTATATGTTACAATATATGTGTTAGCTTGACTCATTTGTTAGTTGTGAGCTTGTTACATTTTACAATGTGTATTAGCTTAACTCATTATTTAATTGTGAGCATTAGTTAGTTGTGAGCTTGTTACATTTTACAATATGGGTGTTAGCTTGACTCAATTGGTAATGGTATTTCAAATTAGCTTTTAAAATTTCTATTTTTTATTAAATGCAGTTTTAAAAAAAAAATTTTAACTCCGCCGTTGCCGGTCTCAAGCCCGGATGAGAAAGGAGGAGGGGAACTTTTATTTAGTAGTGCTAAATAGAGTGAGAGGAATGTTGCTGATTAGTTGCCCCATCAGCAACAGTTAAGAGAGCAAAAGAGCATAGAGTTGGAGGGTGAGAGCGTAGAATTCATTCCTTGTTATTCATATTTGGCATGTATTTTTTTGGCGAAAGATTAACTGTTCGAATTGTTGTTGGACAGGTTGGGAGATGGAAAGAACCTATTGCGGAAAGAGCTCGCCCGCCTACTCACCGGCTTGCCTGCCTATTTCTAAAATTGGTATTTCCCTCGAATTGTTATTTTTTTAGAATTGAATCTTGAACTACTTGACTATTAGAGTGCTAGTTGTTGTTATCTAGGATCGATGTTTGTTAGTTGTTGCTATCTAGGATCGATGTTTGTTAGTTGTTGCTATCTAAGATCGATGTTTGTTAGTTGTGGATATTAGGATTGTTACAGGTGTTTGTTATAATTTTTTTATTATACTTATTGTTTATTTTGATACTAGGACCAACCTAAAATAAAATATAAAAATTGTCGTATTTAAACATGTATGTCGTCTTCTTTTGGCATTAAATCGTGTATAGTTTACAATATATCATACTTGCGCGTTCTTTTAGGCTCTCCAAAAGCCCGAAAAGCCCGAAGCCCGACCCTAGCCCGACTAGGGTTAGGGTCGGGCTGAATTTTAGAGGTCAGCTTAGGGCTAGGGTCGGGCTAGGGCCAGGGTTAAGTTTGTTAGGGCTAGGGCCAGGGCCAACCTCTGGCCCGCAAAAGCCCGACCCGTTGACAGCCCTAAATGCAACGGTGTATGGGTTTTAGACCCTTTAGTTTATTCTTATCAAAATTAGTTTATTTAGAAATCTTTATAGTGATAATAATAATAATTCTGGGCGGAGGGAATATAAACCACATGGCCTTAGGAAGGTATTTACAAACAAATCACCATCCTATATGTTGGGTTTAATTATTAAACAAAACCTAGTAGTTTTCGTTAAAGTAAAAATAAGATAAGGGGTAACAAGGGGATGTTGTGAAGCTTCACCAGCGGGTAGAGGTTGATGTCGGGCCGTTTGGGGAGTAAAAAATCAATTTCATCCACTCTAAAAAATCCACTTGGTTAGTAGACTTTTTTGGATAATCCATTAACCAGCTTCATCTGTTTAAAGGATTATCTCAAAAATCCTAACCAGCTGAATTTTTTTCAACAAGATGGTGCTGATTTTTCACACCCAAAACGACCCCTAAATTTGCAAATTTTTTCTATATTACCTGGCTCCAACTTTCATATTCCCATATTACCTGGTTTTTCCCGTGAAATATCATATGGCCTGAAATCTGGACTTGAAGTACCGAAAATGCCCTTCTTCTATTTTTTTCGTTCTAATACTGTGCGAAGAGGGGTGTTGTGTTCAACACGAAAAACTACAAGGGTTCTCTGGCGATTTCCATCGACGACTCCACCGGCGACCGGTGAGTTCGAGCGACGATTCAATTGACGACCCCTATATAGTCGTGTTGTATAAGACATGACCACAGTTCTATTCGTGTACTATTACAGTCGACTATAATAGTACACGTCTTGCCTATAACCGCGCATTTTGATAATGTTTTCATCTGTTTACTATGCAGATTTAGTTTTTCGAGCACACGACAATCTTTCATCCTGTCGTGGGCCCTACCAGTCCACGGGCCAAAAGGTGGCCAGGAAGTGGGGCCCTCATTACAGAGGTGAAGAAGGGTGCACAGAAGAAGCATCGTATGGCCGACTATTGGACGAGAGTGTTCCACAATCTCGAAGTATGGGACGAAGTCGTCGATGTAATCGGCCCCCATGGACGGAGAGGCATCTCTCCTTGCTTCGTCAACCTTAGTGGCCCCTCCTCCGTGACGGCAGAGGCCGGAAATGAAGAGGACTCCCAACCAACCTGCACCCCTTTCCTCGAGGACGGCTGCCCAGTCCACTGTAACTGCAATGGGGCGATTGGAGGGTGCGCTTCAGGGCATACAGTCACTAATCGAGATAGCTCTGTCTTCGTATGAGGAGATGGGAAGGAGTGTCGGACCTCTGCGAGGGGTTCTCCACTCTATGAAGGCATCTGCCGCCTCAGCGCCAATGCTGTTAGAGGGTCAAATCTTTGAGCATCCCAAGCAGGAGAAGATTGAAGAGCCGACGAAAGAGCCAAAGAAGTGGCCCCACATGGTGCCAAAGAAGTCATCGGTGCATCACATGGAGCCAAAGAAGTCGCCCCATGACAAGGAGCACATGAAGAAAACTCTGATGGGTATGTGGACAAAGGAGCTGGCAAGGAAGTCACATCTCGATTAATTGAAATGGGGTAAAGATAAGTTGTAGACGATTATTTATTTTCTCGTGCCACATGGTACTCGACTATTACATTTCTCGTGTTTCATGCCATACGACTATGTAGTTTATCGTGTTATGCAACACGACTATGTTCTTTATCATGCTGCTATTGACACGAATAAGTAAAATGTCATTTTCGCTCCCATCAAACGCGCGGATGAGGAAGACAATATTTAACGGGCTACAAAGAGATCCTCCGCCAAGTTGTTTTTGAAGAAGCTCTAGCCAGAATTCAACGAACATATGGACCATTGATCTGTACATGAAATATGCATTTTATTATCTCCTAAACTTATATTTCTGCTAGTGTTTGTTTAGAATTATTGCTACTTTAATATAGTTTTTGGTTTTTGTAGGAAACGAGAGCAAAACGCAGAAATGGGATAAAACGCGACTCTAATGATTGAATATTTACAACTTCGATTGCATATCTCTGATGGGACTGATTTAAGCTTCATGTTAAAGTACACGAAGTCAGCTTTCCAACGCCACTGATTGTTCGCAATTCGGAGTTCGGAGCAAAAAGTTATGATCATTTGAAATATCGCGCGCGAAAGAGACACAATTAAAGAGAAGATCCGTTCAGATTATATCCGGCGGCTGAGATCAATACAACGGGTAATAAAGAAGAAAAAGAAAAAAAAAGAAATGAAAATGAGCGCTGAACCGGTTGGTTCAGTGCCGGTTCAGTTAAAATAAAAAAATAAAAATAAAATTAAAAAAAAAACCGGCCCGAGCCGAAGCTCGGGCGCTCGGGTGTCGTCTGTTTCAGAACAGAGCCGGTGCTCTGTTTTGGATGAGATCGCCGGAAAAGCCTGGGGCGGCGGATGGTGGGTCTTGCGGCGGAGGCGGCTGGTCTCGATGACGACGACGTTGGATACCACCGGCGGTTCAACAGCAGTGAGGAGGCCGTCGACGAGGGCTTTCGGCTGTTACAGAGCGACGCTCTGTTTTGAGGAGAAGCTCTGCACCGGAGAAGATAGGTCCGATGAAGAACGGCGGTGGACGACGGCGACTGGCAGTGAGGAACTGAACGACGACGGCGGTTGGTCCTAGTTGGCAGAATACGGTGGAAATGGGAGGAGCATCCCACGGAACAGAGCCGTGCTAAATCAGGAAACAAAAAAATAAACAGGCGTGCTCGATATGGGAAGTCTGGATTTGGACTCGATTCGACTTCAATTAGGATTTGGACTCCGAATCTGCTATAAAAACGAAGAAAAGGAGAGAGCTTTGGGGGATATAGAAAAAAAACAGCGGACAGAAGGAGCGAAAACAGAGCCGCCGACAGAAAAAAAACAGAGCCTTTTCAGTCGGGATTTTGGCCGGAATCCGACAGGTCTTTGGCCGGAAGAAGAGGTGGGTCTTCGCCGGAGCAAGAGGAGTCGAACGCCGGAAGAAAGCAGTGATTTTGGGCCGGATTTGGATCTGCTACAGTGCTGTTCGAATTGCTACAGTAACCGCGTTTCGCCGGAGAAGACGATGAATAGTGCTACAGTGCGCGTGAACAGTGCCGGGTGAATAGTGAACAGTATTTTCGATAATCCGACGATAAATCAGGCTTTTTCTTCCCTTATTTTCATGTCTAGCTAAATTTCATTGTACTAAGATTAGATGAAGCCCTGCTGATTGTTTGACTCTCAATACTTATTTGCAATTCTAAAGTTGTGATTTTTATTCCCTATGCTTATTATTTTGCTATGATTATTCTGTTGCTCGAGAGAGGGTAGAGTAATTGTTAGTTAAGGGTTTGTTAATGTTCGAGAGATCTTTGCGAATTCCAAGGTGTTATTTGAATAAAAATTACATTTTTATGATTGGTCTTTGCTCGAGAGAGGGAGATTAATTAAGATAGATTTAATTGTTTAGTTGCATGTTCGAGAGAGCTGCACACATTACGATTATTCGTGACTTCGAGAGGGGCACGGGTAATTGACCACTTGGAATTGTACGGGTTTAACGGAGAGGATAGCTATTTGGTTTGGGTGGATTCGAAGTCTTAGTATATTTCTCATCATATTATTTTCACAAAAATTTCATTGCTTTGTTAAATTAGAACTTTTCATTCTGTTATAACTAGTTTCATAAAAATCAAATCTTTCATTAGAATTAAGTTGAACAGTCCAAGTCCTTTGGGTTCGACCTCGTTACCACTAGACTATACTGAGTCTCGTGCGATTGCGAGTAAATAAATAGTTAAAAATCAATCAATCAACCATGCAGAAGTCGAGTCCCGTCTGACGTACGGACGGGATTTATTCCCCCCTGGTCTAGTGGTAAGGAAGAGAATGAGGACTATCTCCACAAGGGAATTGCAGAGGATTAGGGAAGATGAGCATATACGGAGAATGGCGGAGGAGCAGGAAAGAAGGAAAATGTCCCGTCAGCCGAAAGCCATCTCCGAAGAAACCATATCTGATCAACAAGCGACCTCTATCATCGATGAGGTCATCTCTTCTTTACAGCAGTCGGATATCCAAACCGACAAGGAGGATGTGAAGGATGAGGATGTCAAGGAGGAGGAGGTGAAGGCTTATGTTAAGGAGGAGGAGTCGGAGGAGGCGAAGGAGGAGGAGGTGAAGGACGACGAAGAGGCGAAGGAGGAGGTGTCGGAGGCCACAGGCTTAACCGCATCCCAGCCTGTTGACGTCAATGTCCTCCGAACCCCTCAAAAGTGTAAGTCTATAATTGCACTCCCCGAAAACTATGTCGGTTTGGAGTTATGCTTCGACATAGAGGTATTGTTAGAGCGGGATAGAGTGACAATAGATGGATGGATCGCCAATCCAAGGAAGGCTTATCCAATCCCAACAATATGCGATGACAACTACATATCCCTCCTATAAACAACAGAAATAAACACCAATGTAAGTAAACCTATGCTCCTCATATATTTTTTTCTTTTACTTTTTCAAATATGCAACTTTACGTTATGTCATGTATTTGAAAACACGACTTTACTCATAGTCGTATTGTCGAGACACGACTATCATGAAAATCGTATATACAATAATCGACTTTTAATTAGAAGTGGTATATTGCCGTACTTTGATTGTTCTAAATAGTCGTGTCTCTCGACGACATGACTATCATGAAAGTCGTATATACAATAATCGACTTTTAATTAGAAGTGGTATATTGCCTTACTTTGACTGTTCTGACTCCTGTTGCTGTTTTCTATAGGTTATAGATGAGTTTTTAAGTCTATTGAGGCAGCGCAATGAGAGAGACTGGAAAAAGTATCCGTGGGCATTTTTTGGATGCCACGCATCTAAAGAGATATCCGACAACGTAAGTGTTCCCTGCATAAGTAGTGATAAGTTGTCATTCCCAACATCATTATCTGACTGTCTTGCGGTTTTGCGGCTCGTGAGGATGCTCGACGGCTTGAACAGGAACATGTTCTGCGCATTTTTCCCAATCCGCACCGGCTCCCACTTCTGCCTCGTCTATATACACTTCCCACATTGTGTATGGCGCTTCTACAACCCGCTGTCTGGCAGATCCCAGTTATACCCACATCACAGAAAAGCAGCTGACAAATTCACGTAATTCATGAATGTTGTGATGGCAAGCAAGCTAGGGTGGTTGGGTTTGCTCGATTGGA
This sequence comes from Houttuynia cordata, assembly GCA_039654745.1. NCBI lineage: Eukaryota > Viridiplantae > Streptophyta > Magnoliopsida > Piperales > Saururaceae > Houttuynia > Houttuynia cordata. The sequence goes on from CM077504.1 coordinate 29,347,582, forward strand.
AGATGACTCAGATCGCCAAAGCGCCCTGACAAGAGAATTCAAAAGACTATGGCATCTTCATCATGATGTATGTCGCGCACTTGGCATCCAATGTCAACCCACCGGAGTTTGATCAGTCCAGAATTACACGATTATGGCGCCCAGTCATCACTGCAACTATGATTCGCGGGGTTATTAACAGCGAGTTTGACGACGATTCAAGTAGAGTAAAAAAAGATGCCGTCACAGTTGCGGGTTTTATGCAGATGCCGGATAAAGACTAAATTCAAATTCGTTTTGTTCATATTATTTTATTGTACAAAGATTCTTTGATGTACATACAATACTCTTTCAATTAATTCGAATTCATTTTTTACACATGCTTGCCTTAGATAAAATTTAGCAAGCATGACTTTGAATATGTCCCTTATGCAACATGACTACGTATATAGACGTCTCTCAGGCAACACGACTACGTATATAAACGTCTCTAAGGCAACACGACTTTATATATAGTCGCATACTAGACGACACGACTTCGTACATAGTCGTGTTTCACAATACACGACTGTATAGATAGTCGTATACTATAATATTCGACTATAATGGAAATACACGTATGATGCATTGAAAGATTTTTTTTCATATCTGATTTTCTTTTTCTTTATAGGCATACATTTCGGTATAAGGTAATATGCGTTATACAAGAATTTGACTACATCTTAAGTGAAGAATGGTGGGGGCTTAGGTAAGCCAGAGCGGCGTATATGCGATGTCTCGTTTCTAGTCAGTTTGCCTTGTTGCGAAAGTCTTCGATTCTTGCGCTTCCTATTTTCTTTCGGAACTGGGCTGTTGGTGCACCTTCTACGATTGTGACCAACTTGCCGACAATTCCCACATTTCGAACTTGTCCTGCCCTTCTTTGGAGCTTCAAGCATGGGCGGTTCACATTTAAATAAAACCCCGTAATTCCCCCACTGACTTCTGTCTACAATAGGAAACACTACTTCTTCGTTCGTGGTTCGGTACATACTTGCGTAGTACCACTTCTCACAATATTCTACCGGTTCCAAACTCCTCTCATCAATACATGTCATGGCGTGCTTGCATGGAAGTCCCATGCTCTGGAAGAAGCCACATGTGCAGGTTCTATTCGTAAGGTCAACAACATCCTGATGCGAAAACATCAACAACATCAGTGTATTCGAAGGATACTCGTGTCGTCAAAGACACGACTGTATGACTACTCATGTCTTCGATGACATGACTGTATGACTACTCGTGTCTTCGACGACACGACTATGTGTATAGTCGTGTCTTAGAAAAAATGAATTTATGCTTACCACATGGTATAAAGATGTCACTTCAAACTGCCGTAATGATAGCGGTTGAACTCGAACTGTTTCCAGCACTCTGATTCCTCATCTGATTGATATGATTTTGTGCATACTTTGTTACCGGAATCGGTAGCCCTTCTGCTTCCATTCAGCGTCTCTGAAAATGGACGCTTGTGGTTGCCTGCGTTTGCTCAATCAACCGAGTTATTGGCCAAAACCTAGCCTTCAGAAGCATATTATTTACACTTTCGGACGCGTTTGACGTGAGAGTGCCGTACCTTTTACCCGGATATTCTACATTAGCCCAATGTGTTTTATGAATATTGTCAACATATTTCCAAGCCGCCTCATTGTGTTCCTTCATCTTCTCCATGGTTTCATCGAATTCTGGTCTCCTAAAGCATTTTGCAGCTCGGAATAGAAGTTCTTTCAGGTACTTATCCTTCTAAGTGTTAAGCATATTTGCGGCCATATGCCTTAGGCAAAACCCATGGTGAGCCTCGGGAAAGACATCGGCGACCGCTCTCAAAAGGCCCTTTTGTCTATCAGAGACAATAGTGTCCAGAGAGGCCAAGGGGTCTGTAAAGAGAAAACATTTTAGTAAGGTGATGAACCACGTCCTGTACAAGTGACAGACAAAGCATATTAAACACAGAATGCTTCAGGTTGTTAGAAGGTCGTGTATAAAAAACACGACTGTATGAGTAGTCGTGTTTTCGAAGACACGAATGTGTGCCCAGTCGTGTCGTTGAAAACACGACTATCAGAATAGTCATGTTTCCTTCATCTATACTTACCACGTTTTGATATTCTCTTTATCGACAATTGCATATGTAGGACACATTAATTGTTGATTGCCGTTGAGTGCTGTAGCAACCAATAATACTCCAAGGTACTTTCCTTTTAGGAATGTTCCATCAAGAGTGAGCAATGGTCTCAGTGTTCTTCGGAAAGCTCTTGCAACCAGGCCGAACATCCAAAACACACATCTAAAGTCGTAGCCGGCTAACTCAATTTCAATTTCAGGTATATCAGCTGATCTTTCTATCACTATATGTGTACCTACGTTAGACCGCTCTAATTCCCTTCCGTAATGTGGCAAAACTCGATATGCGTCTTCAGGGTTGCCATCGATCAATCAGATCAATTCCTCTTTTGCCCTCCATGCCCATTTATAGTTAACTGTCACGCCCCAATGCTTTTCAATGTATTATTGGATATTTGCGATTTTTATGGAGTTTGAATCCTTATGGAGGTCATGACACTTCCTCGCAATCCAGAGGTGGAAAGCCAATGGATGATCTTTCGAACTTACAGAAGTGTCACATGTATGCCATTCTTCCCTCCTTGTCACGCTGACTTCGTCAAGTCTGTTCGAAGCCCTTATGTACCACTTGCACCCCGAAACCTTGCACGTTGCAGCAAATGTGTCCTTGCTCTCATCCGCCACTTTGAACATGAACTTCATCTTGATTGCCAGATCAGTCAGAACCATCTTGAACTGCTTGACGCTTTCGAACCTAGCCCCTAAGGTAAGTTGTGCACATAGTCTTCTGCTTGCAAACTTCTGGTCAACATCGTCTCCTCTTCACAATGTTTTGAAGGACCGTCCTGTGCAGAATAGGTACCCTAATCCCAACCACCATCACCCTCAATATTGAGGTACTCATCGTCCTCCAACGCGACAGATTTTCCTTTACATGTGTCTCTTCCCGTGGGAACTCTAGAAGTAGATGTTCCCGTGTGATCTGGCTGGTTAAAATGTGGTACTGTAAGAGGCTCATCCCACTCATCTGTAGACCACGGTAATTCATCTTCATTGAACAATTCTTCTTCATCTTGACTGGAATCTTCATCTTCATCTTCATCTTCTTCTCCATCTCCCAATCTGCGTGAAAAAAGATATATGAATGGACTTGAGAACACGATAGCACGTCATCAAGTCGTATCTTATGCAACACGAATTCATTTATAGTCGTGTTGCATAAGACACGACAAAATTTTTAGTCGTGTACTATTATAGTCGACTATAATAGTACACGACTTGCCTGTATCTGCGCCTTAGAAGTCTCACCTCACAATCTTCATCTCTTCCTCATTTGACTGCTGATGCGGGTGTCTTATTGCCCGAGCTGGACGGCCTCTCCGGCGGTGTCTTACTGGCCGGCCTTACTTCTGCCTCGGGTATCCTCTCCTCCTCCTTATTTGCACTAGAATTCATTTCCTTGTTGAGAGTGGAAGTCTCTATGTTATTTCCAGTAGAAGTCCACTCCAAGTACATGTGGAGTAGGCCATCTGTGCCTTGGTTGCTCTTGTGAGCGATAAATATTGACTCCAAGTCTTTATCGTCTTCAAGGATGTATGGGGTGTCAAAATCAACACGATATGACACAGATAATGTACCAGATGCAGACTTCAGCGGTAATCTTTCTTCCACTTGCTGCAACAGTTCCAGGTATTTTACTTGTGTATCTAAAGGCATGAGCATCCGTTTCCCGCCCACGTACGCATCAGAATTTGTAAACACTCTATCGTAGTGTAAATAAACAAACTGAAATTACAATACCGAAAGAAGTAAAAAAATCATATATAATATAACCGTAAATGACTGAAAATCATCAACTATTGCATTATAGTCATGGATTGTCGTATCGGATATCGGTAAAATATCAGTTTGCTAAAAAGACGAAATATCAGAGATATTGTGTAAAAAAATATCGGTCGTCAAAAACTAGTTTTTATCGTATATTTTCATAATCTAACTTCTAAAATGAGTTATACTAATTTAAACAAAGAATAAATTTTAAAATATGCATAAAAATGCATATTAGGATAGAAAACAAACATGAAAGTTTTTTTTCGATTAAAAAATTTATTTTTTAATTAAAAATACCGATATATCGGTTTCGACCGATATATCGGCAATATTTGGAAAATTTTTAAAAATCGAAACTATGTAGTATTTGTGTATCGGTTTGTCTCCGATACCGATATATCGCTGATATATCAGTGAGACGATTTTCCATGATTATAGTCGTGTCGTCAAAGACGCGACTTGCATTATAGTCGTGTCTTCAAAGACACGATATTTCCGACAAGCTGAAAACTTGGCAAGTTTTCAACTTTCTTCTTTGGAACCAAATATTATTTACAAAAATCATCGTATTTTCACTTCACATACCGTTTTTTGATGTATGATGTCTTCGTTGCACTTGTTTTTGCATACCCGGTCATTTCCGCTCGTTTTTCCACTTTTTGGCGCGAATATTACCTTTTCCGATTTGGATGGCGCCGGCCCTAGCGATGATATGGGCAGAGATGCCGGACAGACCGCCTTCTTCTCCGACTTAACGCTTCTTCGGGTACCCGCTCATCAGATTCCGAATAATATGAAAAAACGCAAGTGGGTGCTTATACCTAAACCTAAGGGTATTTTGGGTACTTTTTGGGTCATATGGAAGAAAGGAGGCGATTTCGGGTAATATGAGAAACCCAAAGTTGGGGCCAGGTCACATGTAAAAAGCTGAAATTTGCATTAACATTCGCCAATGTATGGCATGTGCACCGTCAATCTATGTGATCATAGGGCAAGTGAAGCTTCACTAGCGACCGCTAATGAAGTTTCAACAATGAATACCTATGATCGGTGGGTATTGTACGTGCTCGAGGCGAGGGGATTGGTGGCAGGATAGGGTGCTCTGAGAGGCTGGCTGTGCCTCCTTATCCTCAGGTGCCTAATGACAACAGACAGAGATATTTATCAAAAAAATAAAATAGTCCCTCCGTTCCAAAATACTATGTATATTTAGAAATATTATTATTCTAAATTATTATGTATATTTTGTAAAATTAAGTGACTTCTTCTTTCCAAAATTGGAAGAGACTTAGAAGGATTGACTAGAACTTTGTTCATGAACAAGCATATGAGTTGGACGGGATATCAAAAGAGAAGGAGTTGTGATTTTCTTGTGGTTTTCATAGTCCAATAAAAATGAGAATTTTATCAAATGTACATGGTATTTTGGGATGAGTGTGCATGAGGCCAATCTTTATAGCCATTAGATTCCGATCGGAGGATGGATATCAAATCAGTGGGTAGGTGAGTGTGTCAAATCAAAGAGTTGGTGAGATCATTATGGATATTTATATCCATCAGATCAAGATCCAACGGTTACGATTCGAAGTGGCTTCATATAAGCAATATGAGAGCGATCTTATTTAAACTTTTCTCTAGTATTTTGGAACGGAGGGAGTATATTAAAAAAGAAAAGAAAAAAAGGGTTAAATTAGAAGCCATCCGTCGACTGAAAAAACGGTCAAAAAGAGCGGCATGGAGACATGGTAAGAATTGAGCAGAAATTGCTGCAAGTTTTGAAAAATTGCGGCAATTTTGAAGCATTAAAACAAACCCATCTCCAGATTTTGATCCATGGGTTACAAGATGACATGTTCTTGCTTCCCAAACTTGTCGACCGCTCTTCAACTCTCCACTCTCTCGAATACGCTCTCCGGCTTGTCACAACAGCCGAGTCACCCGGCGTCGTTGCCTACAACACTTACATCAAGGCCTGCAACCAGAACTGCCGACGCTCGGACGCTGTTTTGGTGTTCAATCGTATGAAGGAGTCGGCCGTAGCGCCTAATAACTTCACCTTCACATTCCTTCTCAAATCCTGCGATTTGCGGGAGGATTTTAATCGGGGTGCTCAGATTCACGCCCAGATTGTGAAGTCAGGATATGGGTGTCATCTGTTTGTCCAGAATACTCTCCTGGATTTCTACTCCAAGTGCAGCATGGATATGGGTTTAGTCAATCAGTTGTTTGACGAAATGTCTGAATTAGATGTTGTGTCTTGGAACACCATGATCAAAGCGTGTATAGCTCATGGGGAGATGGAGTTGGCGCTGAAGTTGTTCGAACTAATGCCTGAAAGAAACATTGTGTCCTGGAATTCTGTACTGAGCGGGCTTTGCAAATTCGGGGACATGGAAACGGCAAAGTCCATTTTTGAGTGTATGCCTGAAAGAAACACAGCTTCATCAAATGCTATGATAACGGGGTATATCAAGAATGGTGATATGGGTTCTGCCCAGAAGGTATTTGATCCCATGCCGGACAAGGATGTGGTTTCTTGGACAGCAATGGTTGCAGGATACGCCAAGACAGGTGATCTTGGATCAGCCATCCGGCTGTTCGATGAGATGCCTTTTAAGAACGGGGTCTCTTGGAGTGCCATGATAGCAGGGTATGCTCAAAATCGATTCTTCGATAAAGCACTTTCGATGTTTCATCAAATGTTGATGGTGGGCGGATTAAGGCCTGATGAGACTACTCTGCTGAGCGTCCTCTCCGCGTGTGCTCACCTGGGTACGCTGGAGCAGGGGCGCTGGATCGATTCATATATCAAGATGCACAAGTATGAGTTAACTATTGCACTAGGAAATGCCCTTATAGACATGTATGCAAAGTGTGGGAATTTTCAACAAGCAAAGCAGGTATTTAAGCAAATGGAGAAAAGATGTATAATTACATGGACAACGATGATTTCAGCTCTGGCTTTAAATGGAGAATGCCATGAAGCTTTGTCACTCTTTGATGCAATGTGTCAAGAGAGAATGGAACCTGATGATGTTGTCTTCATAGTCACCATGACAGCCTGTTCTCACGGAGGGCTGGTTGAGGAGGGCAAGCGGGTGTTTGACAAAATGGTTACTGAATACAGAATTGAGCCACGACTTGAGCATTATGGGTGTATGGTTGATCTTTTGAGCCGAGCTGGAAGATTTGAAGAGGCGATTGTGTTCATTCAATCAATGCCAATGGAGCCTAGTGCAGTAATTTGGGCAAGCTTGCTTGGGTCATGTAAGTTTCATGAGAACGAAGAACTTGCACGGTTGTTCAGCAAAAAGGTTCTCGACCTCGAGCCATCAAATTCAGGATATCAAGTGTTGGTCTCGAATTTGAATGCTGCAAGTTCTCAATGGGATAGTGTGTTGAATATGCGAGCCAAGATGAAAGAGGATGGAGTGGATAAAGTAGCTGGCTGTAGTTCAATACAAATAGGCATGGGGGTGCATGAGTTCCTGGCGGAGGATGTAAAACATCCACAGAGGAGGGAGATTTATGAGATATTGGATGGATTAACCTTCCAACTTAAGGCAATTGGATATGTTCCTGGAAAATTTTGTTATGGAGCAGTATCCGCTTCATGACATGGTGTAGTAGTTCCAGTTTTTTTTAGCAACTCGAGCATACATTATCAGAAAAATTGAAGGCAGTAAAGAGATAATGGGCCTGCTAAGGATGTTCCGGATATGTCTCATTTAGACATTAATGAACCAAGTTTTACACCAGTTGATTTGAAGAAGATAAAAAAGGAGATAAAAATGATATTCCTACGGCAATTCGCTATACTCTACAGCACTGACATACACAGCAATTCGCTATACTCTACAGCACTGACATACACAGCAATTCTAGAATACATAAGCCGCCGCCATTGTGTCAAGGCTGCAGACGTCATGGGTTTTACCTTTGAAATTCGAATTTTGAAAAAAAACAAGTGAACCGAAACCATGTTCCCGGGTCGGCCCAATTCTTAACATCCGTCAATTTAGCATCCAACGATCAAACTTGAAAACCATGGGCCTGAGCATCCAACGATCAAACTTGAAAGCCATGGTTTACAGGCCCATATAAAGTGCTCTCTCCTTCAAGTCATACCCTGCCACGGTGCCACCCAATCCTCCAGGGCGACGCATACGCCCCCCGCCTCGCCGGTGCTCTGCCATTGGCATGTCGGGTGAATTGGCTTCAGACTCCTAATTTTGCACATCACCCTCCCCGCCGCCGCCGCCGCCGCCGCCACCCTCTTCTACAACCACATGATGAATCAGCTCCCGCTCGTCACTTGCAAGTCGTGTCTCATCTCGCAACCTTACTTCTGACTGTCGATAGGAAAGCCTTCCCGGCTCTCCTGCTTCGGATCTGCCCCACCTGCACCTGCGCCCTTGTGATTAGAAGAGCCTGTCTGCAGCCAAGGCGCCCTCCAAAACACTTGCAAAACTGAAAGTTTTGCCCTTTCAGGTCGTCTTCACGCTTCACCTTTTTCCTTTCTTGATGTACTTCTGAATCTGTTTTGTATTTATTGTGCAGATTAGATAGCTAAAGCACGTCCTTGTATAATGAGTTGAGGAACTAGAGGAGTAATTCTATCTGTGTGGTTGTTGTATTTCATTGGCTTCTTGTCTGATATTGCCTTCAGCAGTGAAGTTGATTGTATTTTGGGTGAAAAATGTTAACTTTTGACATCTTGTTGCAACAGTTAGATATAAAGATTTGGTTGTGCAGGAAGCTCTAAAGTTGTTACTGTAGTCATGTTATGAAAACTAATTGGTCCTTAGGATTATAGTAAAATGCATGCATACATGTGGACATCCTGCCTATTTCTTTTTGTGGCATACAGTTGCTATCTGATATGAGAAGGTAATTAACTGTCTGTGTGCAAATTATATCATTTACAATCACCTTTCCTTTTTTTAAATGTTGTAATAACTAGTTCAAAATTGTGATGCATGTTTTGTCATTTATTGCACCAAATTTGAGTTCATGAGATATTTTTAGCATGTTGTCATCGTCACAAAAATTACTTCTGCCTGCAACCTGAGGTCATACAAGAACTTCTTCACAACAGCCTTTATTTCCTCAGCTTCCACGTCCTCTTCAGAAATGCAGAAGACCTGAATTTTGCAACTCTCAAAGCTTTCCTTGGTGAGCAACAACTGAGAAAGGAGAAGCATGAGACCACCATGTTGCCTAATCACTAAAGTCCAAAAGCTTAAGCTGATGGCAATTTTTTGACAATGAATATCTCAAAACAAAATACAATCAATTAGAAGGCACTTCCAAAATATCCATAATCTTTGTAAATAAGAACTGATGTGCTTGTCATAAACAGTTTCAGGTTTAGACCAAGTTGCTACTCTCTAGACTAGTGTATTGGTCACAACAAGAGGTTGTGCCAACTTGACCAAAAAAATCAGTCGGTAAAATTGCATACTCATTCGGATTTTCTCACCAACATTAATACTAAAAATCATTTCGCATATGTGCCAAAATCTCATGACCTCCTTTGCATATTTTAAAAAGACCATTTAGCTCATTATCTCTTTGAGTATGTTTGAGAAACCTTTGTTATTAAAATTACTTTACTGCTACTGTATTAAGGAAAATATCTGTGTACCTTTGCAAAGATGATAAAACTGTAGAAGAGTTTATGATCGAATCAAGCGAAACACTTTGTCCTTAAGACAGAATTCGCCCTCCCTACGGTGCTTAGGACTCTTGGGCGTCTGCCTCCCAGGATAAGACGATCAACCACGTATTGTAGGAGCACTCCAAACAATACGCGCAGCGAACCACAAGTATGTAATGCTTTCACAGAATGAGAAGAGGAGGAAGAAGAAGATGCAGGAAAAATTCTGTCCAGAAAAACCCGTTTTCCAAGCTTTTATAGAAATCCCGTTAAAACCCGTTGAAACCACACCGTTTCCCGTTAAAGCCCGTTGAAACCCTTTCCCGTTAAACGGACGCGTCCGTCCGTTAACGGTCATAATAAAACGGACCCGTTTTGGTTGAACCAAAAATGAATAGAAAACCAAACCAATAAATTTGTCCCAAAATAATATTTTCTTGTTGACCCAACCCAACCCAACCCAACCCGGCCCGGCCGGCCGCGTGTGCGAACCGAACCGAACCGAACCGAGCCGAGCCGGCCGGACGGACGGCGGCGGCGCGCGCGCGCGCGTGTGGGTTAGCCCACCTAGGTGCATGGGTCCAACATCTCTCTCCCCCACAAAAGTGGGGTGGCCCTTGGGCCTAACTTATAAGGCCAATCTTGAGCCTTATATACCATCCACAACCCATCCTTGGTGTGGATGTGGGACTATTCATCCTTCACCCAATTCACTCATTCATCTCATAGTAAGTGGGTTTTAAACATGGGTTAGTTCACTCTCTTTAATACCCAATTATGGGTTACAACTAACACCCATTACTAACAATCCCCCACATGAATGAGAATTGGCTGGATAATTATGCAAAAAACTATGCAAAAAACTTGTGAAAGCAAATATTGAGAAGATCATGCACGGGGGAGAGGTAGCTTTCGGCTTTGAACCTTCCCTTGTGAAGACTATCGGGTTTACTGGCTAATCAGTGAACGTGATGTCTTGAACTGTTCAGCCGTTTGTGTAAACCAAGACAATAGAAGTCACACAATCACTTCTCAGACACATTGTGGTTCTCATGACTTTGTTCATTTTGGCCCCGAACAAACCTGGTTTTCATGAGTGCTCTAGAAGATTTAGCCTTAAAATCCTCATAGAAGTGGCCCCTTCCCACTCATATAGGT